>OY723394.1:33082395-33682395 GCA_963210295.1 Ophion ellenae
AAAAATTGATTTTTTTGACTCGTCACATTGGTATCCTCAACTCATCAATCTCACTCTTGTCTGCACGAGCAATCGATTTTCGTTCAAAATAGGGGGATGCTCGAGGCAGTAAAAGAAGGGTTGCGAGGTGGAAGGGAGTGCTGGCGAGCAGGGGCACGCGTAAAACTCAACTGAAAGGGTCTTACGACGCTAAAAAAGGCTATTTTCTTGATTTTTTGGTAGGTTTATATTATAGATATTGATATAAAAGTTGTTACACTTAATAAATACACTTTCGAAATACATTTTTTTTTAAATATCTATTTAAGCCACTATTTATAGACGAAAATGATAGTTAAAAAAAATGTACTAAAAAAATTGTAGGTCTGCGGTATTGATGAAATCTCGGAGATGGATCATCTGGAACGAAAAAATCAAACGGTTTTAGATTCAGTATGTTAATGGCTATAGCGCATATCATACGATTTTTGATATATGCAAAAATAACAAAATAGCGGACGTTTTCGACAAACAAAAAAAAAGTGTTTTTTTTTACCGTTTTTGGCAAAAAATCGTAAGTATTACAATTTATAAAAAATCCTTGATATGCGCTATAGGTGTGACGGTTATGTGATTAAAAATTCAGAAGGATCGGTTCCGTAGTTTCGAAGATTTTATCGACAAGCCGTCGAAAAACGATGTTTCGAGAAAAAGGCGTTTAAGGGGTAAGTTCATTTTCAAAAAATCGTTTTTTTTTCGCTAAAACGGTGCTTTTTATCATAAGAATAGGTTACTATTCGATTTATAGCAAGACATTTTTTTTCACCGACTTCGAGCGTATAACGTAAGCCCACCTCTGCCACTGCCAGAAGCATATGTAAAACTTTAAACGCATTTTTCTCGAACCAGCTTCTTCCAATTGGCATGACAAATAACTTCAACAATTTTCACTCGATTTACTTCAAATGTAAAAGTTATGTTCCTAATTACATTACGCATAGAAGTACGTACACAATTTATGATTAATCGAAAACTTGTCATTTTATGAGCACTTTTGTACGAAATTTTTCACTAAAAATTCAAGTTCAATTCAAATTCAAGTTCAAATACCTACAAATTGGAATAAAACAATATTTTTTAAATTCCGTACGTACTTCTCTACGTATTCTAATGTATATTGACGAGAATTTTGGTTTTTTGTTCTGGGTAAAAAATTGTGGATGTTAAGTGTCACGCCGCGGAGCGCCTAAAAAAAGATGACAAAAAAAATATTAGTAGCCGGCCATTTCGTATATCGGAAAAAAAATTCTAGCAGCTTGATATTCACACTAAAAGATGTGTAATTAATTTTATGAGCGAATTACTTTTTCATACGAAAAAAAAATTGTTAAATTTGCACATGATTTTATACCCGTTAGTGTGGCCTAACCCCTTAAAGTTCGTTTGGATTACATAAATACACCGAAAAATTTTTTTAATGTATTTTCAAAGTGTATTTATTAAGTGTACCAGCTTTTCCATCAATATCTATAATATAAACGTATCAAAAAAATGCATGAAAATAGCCTATTTAGCGTCTAAAGTGAGAAGACCTCTCGATCTCAAACGGAAAGGACTTTGTACGGCAGAAGGTGTACAGTTGCCCCCTTATGTGCAGACGAAGGGTGGAAAAAAAAACGTAGCTGAGCGATTATATTTTACTTAAGTAATAAGCAGCTGGCTACGATAAATAACACTCACGCTAACGTCACGTCGACTGTCTTGTGCTCCAGATCTCATGAACGCGTCGTCACTCTTCGCTGCTGATGCACGTAACCTTTCTCTTTGCCCCGTTTCTCTATTTCCTCCGGGCACCCTTACAACCCTCCCAACACAACTCGGCCCCTTCTCTCTCTCTCTCTCTCTCTTTTTTTAATCTCGTTTCTGCACCCCCGTGGTTTGAAGCGAGTTTCGTAACGCGATCATGCCGTCGCTGCTCACCTATACGTGTATATATGTATGTGGATCACATGATCATATATACAGGTGGAAATGGGGTAGAGAGCGCCAGCTCTATACCCCGTTCAGAGTACTCGGTAGGGGTGATTTGTCGCGGTGGATATGAGGGCGGCGAATGCCTCTCTGGACGCAATATTATTTTAAACGATGATATAGGAGGGGCGCGTGGTGCCGCAGAAACCACACTATCGCAAACTATACGTGTACCTGAAATGTCCCGTCTCTCTGCCACCCTCACGGTTTCACCCCCCTTGCTTTTGCCCCCTCATCGCGCTTCTAGAGTATCGCCAGACAAGAATTTCGCGAAATGAAAATCACGAAACGTACACAGCATGCCCCTCGGCGTATCGAGACAATCCTGGCTTCCACCTCCCACGTGCATATTTTTTATTCGAAGCATTCGAGAGTGAAACGTCAGAAGCTCGGTCGTTGCCCTTTATTACTTTACTTCGTGATGTAGACTTCGGGGAAAAAAACCCGATCGATGTATCTGCATTTTTTTTTCCAGTGCGTTTAAGCATAACTTTGGTTTTCATTCAGCCTGGAAGTCGACGGAATATGTTTTTTATTCATTTAAGGGATGATGGATCAACCCTTTATAACGCGATGACGTAAAAATTAAAGAATGGCTGACTTAAGGGTAGATTTTGATGAATTAAAGAACACGTATTATTTAGTTTTTGGAAAATTTGATCAGGGGTAGTTATGAAGGAATAAAGGGAGTATGATAGATGTGTTATATTGTGTGGTGACATTCCTTTATGATGTATGGAATGCTTGGGAGCATTTGTTTCGCTTGTATTTTTGATGTTTGCTTTCGATTTTCGCGAACTTTGCGCACACTCGAATCTTGCAATCTCGCGATTATTGAACTTCGAACGAATTTTGATCCAGCTAACGCCATCTAGTTTGCATGAATTGCACTGAAAAACCGTTCAAGGCCTTAGGCCACTCTAGAGGCCGAAAAAATAGGCTTTTTGGGGATTTTTTTCTCAGAAAAACTACAAAATAAATCGAGATTACAAAAAGGGTGTTTATCATACATATCAGTGACTGTATATCATTTTTTTTAAGCGATCGATTTCAAAATGGCGGCTGTTCAGCGTTTGTCTCAGAACTGCATTTTTTAAGTTGGCCGGAAACATAATTCGGTAAATTTTCAACCGATTTACTTAAAATGTTGAATATATCTTGAAAAATACATTGTCTATGGAAGTACGTAGGATTTTTTTTTTATATTGCATAGTTCATTTGTTATTAACAATTGTCTGACGATTTTTCAGGCAAATTTTTCACTTTCCACTTTAGAAGTGCGCGATTTGGCCAAAAATCAATATATCGAAAAAATCCTACGTACTTCCATAGCAGTTGTTATATATAATCGAAAAAAAATGATTGGCTCATTATAATTCAAAAATGACAGGAGCTGTTTGTCCGGCCGTGGACCCTGGAAAAACGGAGACGTCATCGCAAAAACGCTGCACAGCCGCCATTTTTAAATGAATCGCTTCCAAAAAATTATTGTATACAGTCACTGATATGTATGATAAACACCCTTCTTTGTAATCTCGATTTATTTTGTAGTTTATCTGAAAGAAAATCCCCAAAAAGCCTATTTTTTCGGCCTCTAGAGTGGCCTAACCCCTTAACGGTTTGTAGCCATCGTGCGGGGTTGATTTGAAAAAGGATTAAATGTCAATGTGGGATTTTGTGAGGACTTGGATGGCTCGTTAGAGATCTGTCACACGGTGATACAAAGGGTTAAGGGGTCACACCCAGGCGACATTTTTTAAAATATGGAATATTGGTTTCACACGGATTCTCAAAATATTAAATTTCAAAAATATTCTCTGAAAATGCCGAGTCGATACGTTCAAAATAGAGGGAGTTATGGGCGTTTACAGGTAGGCAAATTTTACAAGCTCTTTTACATAAAAAAAGGCAGTGCATGAACAAAGTGATTTTTTTTCGATGCATTGTTTTTTATTATCAAAGAAAGTAGAGCATTTTTTTCACCGAAAATTGACTTGATTTTTTCACCTTCCCTTTGGCCTGCGGCGATTTTTTCAAAAATCAACATGTTATTTAATGCTTCGTCCAAGCACTGGACAATTTCATGCAAAAACTAAATGCGTTTCATTTTATTTTATGTCCGATGATTCGTGTCCGAGCGGCAGTGGTGATCGCCAACGATATTTTTCAAACAACGGTCTGCACAAACCGTCATATCTATCACATTTATGAATATTTTCCAATATAAAAATTGCCAAAGATACTGACGATACTCTTTGATGTAAAAACGGAAATTCTCCATGATGTACAAAAAGAATGTCAGAGAGAAAAGTAAGTAAATGAGAGATGTAAAAAAGAAGTCAAAGAGAAAAAAGTAGAATACTTTTGTATTTAAAAACAAAATCGAAAACCTGTACTCATTTTCCCAAAAAAAAAATCACGAAAATTCCGTTTTTTCGGCCACCCTGGAACGTTTCTACGTTCCAGTAAAATAACTATAGTTTCAGTACAACATCCATTTTTCGATAATTTCCCAAGTGCAGTTCTTTTCACATGGTATTTTAGATTCAAGAAGCCGAAGCATCAAAATGGTGATCCAAAAAATACTTTCACGTTCTACTGATTGAGTGAAGATGCGGACGGTGATCATAAGAGTCAAATGTGATGTGGAAGCACCCACACCTAATACGACCTCGTTCCAAATCCTCGACATGTTTCACAAGGACGAGGGTTTAGGGACTTTGATGAGTGCCCAGTGAATTCCATTCGCAAGACGCAAGAAACATAAGAACACTATGTGTTTAGCTTCTAACAATAAGTTCAGCATCTACGAAACAGCTGCCTATAACAAATAGGAGCAAGGCGACATCGCGCTAAATTTCGGACGTGACTTCTTCGATCTGAGTCTGAGGCTTAAATAACGCTGCATGCGTGAACCACGACATATTTCGCGAGCGAAACGATAGCTACGTATAAGTGTGTCGTATGTGCGAAAATCCTCAATTTTTTGGTGTGTGGGTCTGGGTGTACGAATACACCAACCAACCGGAAGTGGATACGGAAGATCACGTGTAACTCCTTCCACCTCTTTCCACTTTTCTACGTCTCGTTTCGCCAGTTTACCGCCATATGTGCTTCCTCTTGCCCTCTTCCCTATACCTTTCTCTCTCTCTCTCTCTCTCTCTCTCTCTCTCTCTCTCTCTCTCTCTCTCTCTCTCTCTCTCTCTCTTTCTCTCTCTCTCTCCCTCCCTCTCTCCCGCACTCTGTTCTACTCCTCTCGTTCGGTATCTTCGATGCCACTGCACATACGGACCAGTCAGTTTAACTCGAAATATCGTGCTACTTTCAGAGTGATCGGCCTGGCGCTGATTCAAAAGGGATGCGTTATTAAGAGTCCTTCTCTACCGGCCAAAATCCTCTCGCGTGTATTCAGATGTCTACGTGTGCACGTGTGCGAACCCGTGTGCGAGGTTTTTTGGCCCTGTACCAAAAAACGTAACTCTCCAAGGTACGAGACACTTCCGACACTGACCTCAAGTTCTCCCATCCCTCCATGTATATGTCCTACTCACACGCGTATGAATAAGTTTTCATCCATTCGCTTCCACCTCCAACCACGGGTTAGTTTTGTGACAAAAGCTTCCGCCAACCCTTAATTTTTCCTCAGTCGCTGTTGTCAATTAGCGATGCGATTCATCGGCAAGACGTGTCGCATACTTCCATATGCTTCACCCGCCTGGCTAGAGTGTTTCTCCAAGTGCCTCCATTCAGCTCCTTCGTTTTTCCAATGATAGCGCTGGCGACAATGGCAGCCATGATTGTATTAACAACAATGATCATTTTCCACGATTGCCCCAGAAGCTACATTGGATGTTGATGAAATAGGCCAGTACACCAATGAGGGTGGGTACCAAAAGCGGAAGATGGACCTAGCGCTGAGAACGCCTGGTCAGGGGGGTGATTCTTATGTAACGTCGAGAGATCTCATAGCTTTTCCGACCGTTGTTCTCTTACACTCCAATGATCCGTGGATTCTCAATCTTCTCGACCAGAGTTTGGTCAATCCACTGCCACGACAATCTCTTGTCAATTAGCCAAACGTGTCGCATACTTGTATATTCTTCATCCTGGTAGTGCCGCTGTGCTCCTTCATTTTTCCAATGATAGTGCTGGCGACGATGACAGCCGTGATCGTAATAACACCAATCATGATTTCCCATGATTGCCCCAGGAGCTGGCATCGCGAGCTGCTTTGGATGTTGATGTTGACCAACACACCAATGAGGGTGGCTACCAAAAGTGGAAGATCGACCCAGCGATGAGAACGACTGGTCAGGGGGGTGGTTCTTATGTAACGTCGAGAGATCTCAGAGCTTTTCCGACCGTTGTTCTCTTACACTCCAATGATCCGTAGATTCTCAATCTTCTCGACCAGAGTTTGGTCAATCCAGCGCCACGACAATCCCTCTCAGGATCGTCCGTCTTTCGTTTTATCCAACTTCGCATGGATACGGTATGACGAAAGCCGTGGCGGATCTTTCAACGCTAGGTGGAACGGGAGATGAACGGCGAAAGGTAGTACGAGGGATGGAATCCCTGCTCCGTTCTTCGCTTCTTGCCAACCCCCTTGATAGAAAGTCAATTTGCCCGGCTGTTCGAGGTAAGTCACGTGCGCGTTCCCGCTCATCTGGCGCGCTTCCGGTTGAGACTTCCGGTCGGCAGGAAGCTAGTTCGGGCAGTTTGTTACTGCATTCGCTCCATCTCGTCCCTCCACGACCCATTCCTCCATCTTCTTTGGCCTTCCATCTGTTTCGGAGGAGGTTTACTCTACTCTTCGACGCAAACGCTGCTTATGTTATGCCTAGAGCATATACGAGGGAGCTTTCGACGGTCATCGGTGGAGCTTGCAAAAGAACGCGTCACGAAAGGACCAGTCGTCGGAGAAAAAAAAGTTTCCGAGGATGCCAGTGAGGACCAACAGAGGAGGATTCGAAGCTGTTGCTAAGTCTTCCGCTTCCACTCTTTTCCTTGTTCGAATCAGCACGGTTTCCAGGACTCGCTTCTTTTTTATTTTTCCCTCGCTTTCTCCATTTTTTAGCTGACTCCCTTGCGTATTTCGATTTACACGATAGTCTGACCACCAAGGCTTACTCTTCCGGGGATTTAGCCGTGCAGAAGGGAGAAAAAAAAATCTGAGTGAAACTCGATCGACAAAATACTTCCGATATATTTTTTTGTCCTTTTGCTCCAGTCTTATGAAATTGAACGCTTCACGAAACCCCAAATCCAACCTGATAGTTTTTCCGGCAAATCCTGTATTTCCTCTCGAAAGAGCTCGTGGGAAGTAAAAAATTACAATTTCCCTCTGATATGTATGCGGATTTGAAACGATTTAAGCCACACTAAGGAACACGGCTGAAGAATTTCAAATTGAAAAGGAATCCACAGTGAGGGTTTCAAGAAACATACCAAGGCAAATATTCGTATTCGTCTTGACCGTGCGTTTTAGTCCTTTTTTCGTTTTCCCGTTTTTCGATTGATCCCCTGTTTACCTCTTGTCGGAAGGAAATTGCGATGTATCTTCCTATCGTCATGTTCTTTCAGGTCGATACGAGTGGAACTCCTTCGATGGGCTTTTCATTATATTTCGATACTTGCCACATATCATTCTATTTTATGGCGACCAAACCTTGCGAGCCTTTTTCCATTTGTTGTGTATTGTTTTTTTTTTGTTAGTTCTTTAAGTCGAAAAATGCAAATAGTGTCACTAATTTTAATTAAACTTATCGTATTTAGGTCGAGGCGACATGTCACTGACGGGGTAAAAAATCGATTTTTTTGCATTTTCTCAGAGTACATATATTCAAGAATATGTGAAAAAAATGTTGAGGTCAAAATATTAAAAATCGACCAAGTTATAAACGATTTAGTTAGAGCAGGTAATGCAACGATTTACGTATACTAAAACTTTCAGTCGCGTTCAATAATTAAAATATTCAATAATTGTCCGATTTTCAGTTAAAAAAATTAAAATTTTCGTAATTACCGTAGTTATCATTGTACGTAGCCGTTTTTTTTTGGACATTAAGTATTATTCAAGCACCCGAATGTAAGTAAAAATTTCGCCAAAGTGACACTTCTTTTAACACCCGCCATTTTGGATTTTTTTCGATCAAGGGCTACGACGACAACTACATTTATATAGATTATAAAACTTTTTTATTTTTATTTCTTAGACTAAGCATTATCAAGTCATCATCCCGGCCACTGGACCACATTTTTTTCTGTATATGCTCTTTTACACCGCTATAACGTTATTAATTTTTCGCAATAAAAATTTACCAAAAATGACTTCAATGTATCCTCAATAACATACATTTTTTTCTGAATCCCCAATAAATAATCTAGACGACAAAAAAATCGGAAACAACCTTTTCGGACCATCACAACGGTGTCCTCCCTTAAAAGCGAAAATTGAAGGTACTTCTCAAAATAAATTACTGCAATAAATATACATTCCGAGTAATGTTTTAAGCCTGAAAAATTCTATACCTTAATCATTTCTGTTAAGAAAAAAAAATAACAATTTAAATACTATGCTCATTTTTGTTAATAAAAAAGCTCCACCTTGCTCATTCCTATTAATAAAAAAGCTAATCCTCTCTCATTTCTGTTTAAAAAAAGCTACACCTCGCTCACTTCTGTTAATAACCACGCCAATATCGTTTTTGGCGTAATTTTCATCAAGACAAAAACTCTCGTGCTCGTTAGCCTCCTTGGTGAGTCTCCGCACTTCTTTCGTCCCACTTTTCTTCTCCTTCAACTTTGCTTTCACTCCTTGGTACACAAGGCCTGGATAGCCGGACATACGTTTATTTAACCCCGGCCAAAGTGTACCTATTCCACCAACAGGGAACAGCGGAGCTTGCCTGCAACCTTTTCAGCAGTATAGTTCTTTTTCAGCATCGAGTCGCCGCCGGCACTACGCAAAATTACAAAATTGAACACGGAACTGCGACCCATAGCTGAAAACCGGGTAACGAACATGCCAAACACAGAGCTAGAGAAAGAAAGCTTTGCGTTGGTTAGGGCTTTCGCTCTCGTATATTATACGGGAAGTTCTCGCTTTTAAACGCCTGAAACGTTGCTCCTGGCCAGAATTCACCAGTTCTCTCTCTCTCTCTCTCTCTCTCTCTCTCTCTCTCTCTCTGTCTCTCTCTCTCCCTCCCTCTCGTTTGAGTTTTTTTAAATTTTCTCTCTCTCAGACTCCCTGACCATCTCTCTCATTCACCAACTCTCTGAAGCATTCCCAAATGCGTGCGATGCGCAAGCTCCCGCTGCCTCTTTTCTTTCTCCTGGCACTAAAATAAAACATCATCGTGTATATTTTCACCTCTGTAGATTTTTCCCAATTTTTTTTGTTCGTTTTAATATATTTTTTTTTCCACTCTTTGAAATGAGTAACAAGCGTGCACAACTTTAATTACATCGCGCATACCTGGGCCGGCGAGTCCGGTTAATTGCGTTTGCCGGAGTTACAAAATGGAAATTCGTTCACGAACGATTTTGTATCGCGCCGGAGTGAAAATAAAAACTGGCGAAAAAAAAAACAGGAAAAAAATCCGCTGGAGCTCGAAATGTACGGCAATGAAATAACGAGTGACGAAATATAACGGAATCGTATTTACACAAATTGGTGCGTTCGATGCAGCGTTAAAACACGCTCGTGTCATCACGGATGGATTTACTCCTTGAACTTTATCGTGTTTTACGATCGTTGGTAACTGAAAAAAAAGTATAAAAGGGTAAATATGGGAAAAAACGTACTGTTGTTTTTGTTTATTTTTTATTTTTATTTGTATGCTTTTTTTTTGTTGCACTAGAACGATAGTGGGCTCATGGAGAGCGTCGAAGCGTGGGTGGGGATGAGCTCTAATTATTATCCGTAAAACAAACGAGAGCGTAACGGTAACAGGGTGGATATATAATGGGCGAAAGCGGCTTTTATTCGTCGAGCTTGGATAAACTCCGTTCGGTGCTCTCGCGGGGAAACGACGAGTTGAGTTGACGGAGAAGGCTGTAGAGGGATGAAAACGGTAAAGGAATATCGGCGCTACATTGTATGCGAGGCAAACACAAGCGTGTTCATAATATAAATATATACATATAAAGTTATAAATATATATATATATATATATATATATATATATATATATATATATATATATATATATATATATATATATATAGGGATAGAGGATCAGGGGCGTGTGTATGAGCCGTGTATTGGCCCTTGCAAAGCTTCCAATATTTGACTAGCCGAAGCTTTTGATTTATACTGGCGTTCAATAAAATACGGGCTCAGTCTCTAATGCTCTGGCAGAAGCACGGAGGACCCACCTCGTGTCTGCTTTGCATGTATATAGGGAACTTCTGCTACTCCATAAGTCATGCATATATCCGTATATGGGTGATTCGTCAGAGAACCGACACTGTTATGGATTTTATAGTCTCAGATTTTATCGTATCTTCGCGCATACGCACGTACACGTCGAGGAGACACGTTTACATTTCCTTTAATTCCCAACACCTGTGCTGCTATAATCCAATTTTTTTGTTCCATGCGAAACGTCATTTTTGGCATGTTTCATTTTTATCCGGACTAGCTGATGTAATTTCCGCAATTTCTGCATCTCGAAAATTTGGAATTCGGGTACATTTTTGCATGGTCATTGCGATGCGTCGAAACTGGAGAACAACCGATACGGTTGACGTATGGTATGCAATTGGGTTTGGTCATTTTTATTCGTGGACAAAGTTGACGGATGATTGGTGAATAAATATTCAGCTCCGGAAATGACGCGACGGTTACCAACTTTGTGGAAGACGTTACGCTAAACGCAGGTGTCGAGTAAACTTGATTTATAATGAAATGTTGCGAGATCGATCTCTCCGATTTCGATGAAATTTGGCATGCTTGTAGAATGGGTAAAAATAGGCGACACGTATTTTTTTATTTCTGCGGAACCCCATTTTTAAGGGGTGAAACGCACCCTCGAAAATAGGGGTGTTTTATTTGTCGATAACGTTATCGTTCTCATCTCCAATGTATAGTACACGAAAAAATAAACATTGTTGCAGTTTGAATTTTTTTCATATCTTGTACTGTTAATACGTTATCGACGGAAAACGAAAAACACCCCAATTTTGGAGGGTGCATTTCAACCCCTAAAAATCGGGTTCCGCAGATATAAAAAAATACGTGTCGCCTAATTTTGCCCATTTTACAAGCATGCCAAATTTTATCGAAATCGGAGTCATCGACCTCGCAACCTTTCCTTGTTAGAAACAAAGAGAAATAAGCAGAGTTGGATCAGCTGCTATCGGTGTCAAGATAGCAGTCAACTGCTGCTGTCAGACGAGCATCGGAGTGAATACGTGGGACACAATGAGATGCTATACGAACAAGAATGTGAAGACACTGAATACAAAAATGTACAAAAATTACGAGTTGGGAACAATGAAAATTACGAGGGAGGAATGAAATGTTAGGGCTGCACCATGTACATTTGGAAAACCAGCCCAATGTGACACTTTTTTATAGTAACTTCTTAATAGTTGGTAGCAAATAAGTTGTTAGTTGCTTGTACAAGACAACACCTGGTGAAGAAAACCAACCCAGAGATTGATTGAAAAATACTTTCTTTTCGAGACAGCAGGGATTGATTTAAGGCCTTAGGCCACTCTAGAGACCGAAAAAATAGAATTTTTGTGAATTTTTTTCAGAAAAAACTACAAAATAAATCGAGATTAAAAAAAATTGTTTCCATCATACATATCAGTGACTGTATGCAATAATTTTTTCTAAGCGATTAATTGCAAAATGGCGGCTGTGCAGCGTTTTTGCGATGAGGTCTCCGTTTTTCCAGGGTCCACGGCCGGACAAACAGCTCCTGTAATTTTTTAATTCTAATGAACCAATGCATTTTTTTCGATGATATATAATAACTGCTATAGAAGTACGTAGGATTTTTTCGATATATTGATTTTTGGCCAAATGGCGCACTTCTAAAGTGGAAAGTGAAAAATTTGCCTAAAAAATCGTCAGATAATTGTTAATAACAAATGGACTATGCAATATAAAAAAAAATCCTACGTACTTCCATATACAATGTATTTTTCAAGATATATTCAACATTTCAAGTGAATCGGTTGAAAATTGTCTGAGTTATGTTACAGGCCAACTTAAAAAATGCAGTTTTGGGATAAACGCGTTTGAAGTTTTGAGTATTGAGCTGCAGATCCGGTGGCCTTGTACTAAAACTCGAAAACCGAGTACTTAAAGATTTTTCCCGGTCATAATCTTTTGGGACGTCATTTTTGAGGTCCTAGGGGACCATTAAAAAAAAGATTTTTTAAAAATTCTAGAGTGGCCTGACCTCTTAAAGTAATTTTCTAAAAGATTCTAAACCTCCCAAAAGATTTTTGATGAGCAGAATATTTCGATATAAAGATTGCAATTAGTTTGCTTCGAGTGTTGCGCGAGGTTTAGCGCTAATGAAAGACCAAACGTTGATTCACTGAAACAAATGTATCATTTTACCTTTTTCATATTACGTGCATCAATGTACGTGTATATGTAAGGAAGGAAAAACATATAGAGATTTTGTGGTCGCTGTGGTGCCAATCGACGATTGAGCACGAGCACATTGGGTTTCAATTTCCGTCGAGAAAGATTCGTATGCCTCACGGTCTCGTCTAAACGTGGCTCTCGTGTTCCGTTGGGGATTCAGTGATTCTCGTTTTCGAAGCCCTCGTACGTTGAGAGGGAGCCGATTGATTTCCGGGCTTACGGAGGCACGTGAACCAAATGCATATCAGCTTACTGCGGGTATACTATATTTCGCCGGAAAGAACAGTCAGTCCTGTTACCCATCTAAATTACGAACTACGAACGGACTATTCGAATCCACAATTAAAAATGACCACTGCGACTCGTTTTCCATTCAACGATGTACCTTTTCCACCGATTGGAAACAAATCAACACCGACGTACCCTCATTTTTTATTCGATTTCCGACGTTATTTTAATTTTTGAAATCGTAAAATTTTGAAATGAAATTTGTCTTTTATTCTTCGACGACGAGCACATGTATTATGTGCAGGAGGAAATCGCTGACGTAGGTTCTGAATAATTCATATTTTTTGCTATGTCGGAGGGAAGATATGATTTTTTTATCGCTCTCGATTGATGAAAGGAAAACCCGTATTTTAGCTGCTTGATATCGAGTGGTTTGAATTTTGCATTGCCCTGCATTTTCAACGGCATCGATCGATGAAATTGCAAATATTTAACATCTCAATACCAGAAGGCATTAATTTGTTATTTTCTTTGACTGTTGAAATGAAAATTCATTTTTGGGACACCGATGCTCAATTATACGAATTTTTCACTTTTTGCGATCCATGTATGAAAAATCTATATTTTTGGCTGTTTAAGGGTGGACACTACGGTGACGGGCCGAAAGAGGTCGTTCTTCTCGATTTTTTTAGTCTACTAGATCATTTATTTGGGATTTGGAAAAAAAGTATCTTGTTAACCTTACATTTAACTTATTTAGTGTACATTCTTAGTTAAAAAATAAAAATTAACAACGTTTATTGAGATATCTATATAAAAAATATATAAAGCCTCTTTATAAAAAATGGGGTCCAACGGCCGGATTGATAACTTGACAATGGTTAGTCTGAAAAATAAATGAAACAAAGTTTTATAATCTATATAAATGTAGTTCGTCTTGTACGTATACGTTTTTCGAAAAAAAAATCTCACAAAATAGCGGGTGTTGAAAAAAGTGTCATTTTACCGACATTTTTACTTGTATTGGGGGCTTAAAAAATTCGAAATTTAAAAAAACGGATACGTGCAACAATAGCTACTACAATTACGGAAATTTTGGTTTTTTCTTAAATTGAAAATCGGACTAAATCAGCTAAACTTATGATTCGGGCCAAGTAGAGAAAAACGTAAATCGTAGCGCCACCTACCAAATTGTCTGTCACTTTGTCAATTTTCAATACTTAAACTTGAAATTTTGTTCACATCCTCATATGAGATGTTCCACCTTCATATGAACAGTTATCCATTTTTGACTGTTTATGGGAATTGTTAAAGATATCAACATTTTCAGTTTCTCGATACATAAAGACATATTGATAAGTCGCCGTCCGCGCTCGATTTTAATTCACCCTCCTCCCCCCCAAAGGTATCAGTTGTTGCTTGTCGTCGAGGGATCTAAAAAAGGCCACAGTTTTGGCGCCTTGATACCTAAGCATATAAAGTTTGAATTGTCTCTGATCAATGTCAAAATGAAAAGAAATTGATGGCTTCTCAACGCTCGAGCCCGGCCTCCTCAAAATGTTCCATCAAATCCACAATTATTCTGAACGTATTGGGTGGCTGCATTTGAAAATGCCTATTTTCGAGCGAGAGGAAAAACGGTGGTTCGGTAGCCAATCGACGAATTGATTTACTCAAACTATTGCCCATCCAAACGGACAACCTTGGCCCATCTTTCGTCGATCCACCAGATTCCACGCATGAAGAATTCGAGTTCTTTAGAGGCAATCCAGTCAACTTTCAATTTTTCGACTCCTTCGTACGAGATGAAGTGCTGAGCCGTAAGCGCTGACTGCATCGTCCGGAACGAATGGTAATCGGAGGAAGTGATATCTGGAGACCCCGAAGGGTGGGGTAGGTTTTCCCAGCCCACTCCTTCCAAGTACTTTTTAACCGGTTTAGCAACATGGGGGCTGGCGTTGTCGTGCTGGAAAATCAACTTGTCACGGCGATTCTCCCATTCCGGCCTCTTCTCCCGCAGAGCTCGCTTCAAGCGCATCAGTCGCTGTCGATAACGATCCCCAGTGATGATTTTCAATATTTTCAGCAGCTCGAATACACCCCCCTTTTGGGTGGTTTTCCACGTTTGTTGGTGACCAAAGAGTTGATCACCACTTCGGAAGCGGCGAAACCACTCTGTGCACCTAGCACTTGATGGAACCTGTCCAGCATATACTTCCTCTAGCAAACGATGTGTTTCCGCAGTGGATTCCTCTGCCAGGATAAACAAACTTCCCGCAAATGAGACTTATTTACAACAAATCTTGCCACTCTAAACATCGCTACAATAGATTATGTTATTCGGAATAAGTGCTCGCTGCTTTCCAAAAGCTGGCGTTACCAGAAGTACGTGCGTGTAGTTTAAGATGGTAACGCATCTACAGGGTGTTAGGGAGGTCGATGCGAAGCCTTAAGGGGGTGATAGGTCATTTCGTTAGGAACATACCTAACCTAGGTTACCTTAGTTCAAAGTCTAAGGATTTCGAGTCATCATGGTAAGTACGATTTTTGCAACACGTCCCATTTAGTTAGTTGTGTGGATACAGATGATTCTATTGGTGTTTGTCGATTGAATACACATTAAACTAAGACGCGAATAAGTTCTTAGTATCCCAATAACTCTTAGTACCAACGTCACCTATGTCATTTTAGCAGGACTCTGTGGACCTGCCATCATGCATCAAAAGGAGAATAAGGAAAACCAGCAACAGGGAAAAACCTAAAGAGGTGAAAATATACAAGATGATGTTTTATTTTTCACCATTGTCGATTGAATACACATTAAACTAAGACGCGAATAAGTTTTTAGTTACCAATTATTGTCTGTTTGAACATTATGAACGAGTTAGTGCCTAATTTTGGGAAATTTTCCCAAAACCATACTTACCATGATAACTTGAAATCCTTAGACTTTGGACTAAGGAAACCTGGGCTAGATATGTTCCTAACGAGGTGACTCATCACCCCCTCATGACTTTGCATCGACCTTCCCAACACCCTGCAAAAAGAAGCAAGCTTGAAATGCAAGCAGGACTCTATGGACCTGCCATTATGTATCAAAAGGAGAATAACGAAAACCAGCAATGGGGAAAAATCTACTGATAAAGGAGGAGGAGAAAAATCTACTGGTGAAGGAGGAGGTGAACATATACACGACGATGTTTTATTTTCCACCAGTAGCGAGAACTTATTCAACATCCCAATAACTCTTAGCACAAACGTCACCTATGGCATCTCAGCAGGATTCTATGGACCTGCCATCATGTATCAAAAGGAGAATAAGTAAAACCAGCAATAGGACAAAATCTACAGAGGCAAAAATATACCCGATGATGTTTTATTTTCCACCAGTAGCGAGAACTTATTCAACATCCCGAAAACTCTTAGCACAAAAGTCACCTATGGCATTTCAGCAGGTCTCTATGGACCTAACTCATGTCAGACGCCAGTTGAACTTGCAGAATCATTAGGAGATCACACAGCAGTTTCGAAACGTTTGAAAGCATCAGAAATGCTCTTTTCCAAATGAAGCATTCATTTCCACCACTAAACAGCCAGAACTCATTCAACATCCCAATAACTCTTAGTACCAACGTTACCTATGGCATTTTAGCAGGACTCTATGGACCTGCCATCATGTATCAACAGGAGAATAAGCAAAACCAGCAATAGGGAAAAACCTACAGAGATGAAAATATACACGATGATGTTTTATTTTCCACCATTAGCGAGAACTTATTCAACATCCCAATAACTCTTAGCACAAACGTCACCTATATCATTTTAGCAGGACTCTATGGACCTGACTCAAATCAGACACCAGTTGAACTTGCAGGATCATTAGGAGTAGATCACACAGCAGTTTCGAAACGTTCTAAAGCATTTGTTTTCACCAATAAACAGCGAGAACTTATTCAACACCCCTATAACTCTTAGCACCAACGTCACCTACGTCATTTTAGCAGGACTCTATGGACCTGCCATCATGTATCAAAATGAGAATAAGAAAAACCACCAATTCGCATCTGTCGTATTGCCAGAGACATGGCAAACAATTTGTCTTGACGTAATCCTCAGCGGCCTCCCTCCCAACCCTCCCTTCCCCCCTCAGATTTGCCAAGTCTCAGACTTGCCAAGACTCAGAGGCAGATGTAAGAAGATGAATATGCGAAGTCCCTGGAGTATACGCGGGCACTACCCGCGATCTAAGACGTGTGTATCAACTCCATAACATTCGGAAGGATCACTCCCGCCATTCCGACAGGAGTCTGTATTAAAAAGCCGGCCCGATATTTCTCGTACAGCGATGGGACACGTCTGCTGCTTGAGGAAAGTTGACTGGCAAAAAGGCGCCTACCGAGGAGAAGGCAGATTGGAGGAACTTTGCATCGAATCGGAAAACGGCGAGGAGAAACGTTAGATAAAGAGAGTAGTTTTGCCGAACAATAGGAAGGATTCTTCGTATACCGGACGAAACGTACGGAGATGAGGGAGCTCACTGTAGAAGAAATAGCGGAAAAATGGATGTCGGTGAAAGATCGCGAGCCGCGGAAGCTGAATGGAAAAGTGATGAAATATAAATATGATACCCAAGGGAGAGGATTCTCTATCTCGGTATCTCGTTCCTCCTTTTTTTTTCGTTCCAGTCGTGCTCTTTCTCTTCCTGCTTCCGTCCAATCCCCGGCCTTGCCTGCTCTTAACCACCCTTTGGGCTCTCGTTTTCCATCTCTTTATGCCTCCACCTTCCAACGTTACTGTGCTCTCATTTTTGCCTGGCTTTCCCCGGACGCCCTCCACCAGCCTCCCTCTCCCGGATCCCTTTTCCACCTCGTGACGGCGGGACCTCCATCACATCATCATCCAGCCGTATTAGTCGATATCCCGTTCAATAAAGTTCTCCCGTATACCAGCTGTACATGGGTATACCGTTCGGCGTGCAAGGCAGCTCTCATCCACATATGCGCGACTGCGAATAGACCGAGAAAAACCCACAACCCAACCCCCCCCCTACAGCCATCAGCGTCGCTTATTTGTGCACTCTTTTCAACCATCTCCACCCCCTTCAGCCCTCCACCGCTCGCCTTGCTAAAGGTGGCTGAAAGGCAGAGCGCACTTTTTCCCCGCGGTTGATTCGAACCAAAGGAAAAACAAGTTAACTCTTTTCATTTGCTCCCTTTTTCTAGCTTCCTCCTTCTCTCGCTCACACGCTTTTTCTCCTCCCTTACTCTTCTCCAATTTTGCTTGCTTTTTTTTTTAAACTTCTTTCTTCCTTTTTGAGCGCATAGTACTCCATCTCTCGCATAAACTTTTATCCCAGTAGTTACCGTACACGTCACTATTAGTCTTGCATCGCCATGTCTGCCTGTCCTGGACACAGTCTGAACACAAAAAATGTTACTATTGCGGAAAAGAGTCCGCTATTCTTTTTCCACCACGACGATATTCGTTCAAGGAGAAACGCTCCGGGGCGGCTATTTCTATCAGTTTTGTGCTCCGCTTCACCCTCTCTCTCTCTCTCTCTCTCTCTCTCTCTCTCTCTCTCTCTTTGTCTATCTATCTCTCCCGCTTGCTCTCACTTTGTACAGTCTTTTGCAGTAGAGACACGAGAGTCAAGCCGCCAGTGGAACTCTTCAAATTAAAATCGCTCCGAACGTGTACGCGAGGATTTTTTTTCTTCGAATACGATGAATGTTATGTCTAAAAAGGCAAAATCGGACGCTGGTGAAATACGTTTAGAGCGAATTGTTATTTTGGGCATACGCAGAAACGCGGATATTTGAGTACTTGGAAAATCCACTATTTTATCGTGATGCCTCCCGTTTCGTATCGATTTGGCTGATAAAAATTGCAATCCTAGAGTCGAAGGATAAATATTCGTGTTTTAGTTTGAAGTGGGGACGAAAAAGAATTGTTGGTAATTCAAGGCAGTATTCTAGTCTAGAGGCCTACATTTCGGGCTTTTTTGGCGTTATAAAATTTTTTAAAATATTTTGCCGTACATTTTTTTACAGTTTTATTGATGTTTCAAGAATTTAAAAAAAATGTTTGCTAACGAAAATAAAAATCGCCACAGTTATGGGCCTCTAACGATGGTGGTAAAAAAAGGTTTGATGCAGTTGACATGAGTCCAAAGATGCCATTCCTCTGAAACAGAAATAAAACCAATTTTCTTGACTACTAAGAATGCCATTATGACAGGTTCTACAGAGAAAAAAAAACGGGGACTAACTGAAAAAAAAAGTTAATTTTTGCGCTATTTTCTTCAATTTTTTTTTTTTAATAATGATAATTCCGCAATGTGCGAGGTAGGAACGATAGAAGGATATATACTGAAGGTCCATACCAAATTTAAAGGCGATCGGTTGAACAGAACTCGAAATTTGATGTTAACCAGGTTGAAAAAAGTAGTTTCGAGAATAACGCACTTAAAGCTTTGAGTACAATTTCAGACAACCGCAACTTTATAAGTGGGATAATGGCATGTTATATTTACGTTATCTTAATCAGCCATTTCTGCCTCGGAAAGTGTGCCTCCCTCGACTTCGAAATAATGCTTTTTTGAAGCTCGATCTTCCCTGCGAGCAGTTCTAGCTTCTTTGAAAGCATTTAAACTTCGTAACTCCGTCCGATCTCGTTTCTTGACGTGAATATCGGAAATTTCGAAATTTCCCTTCGAGCACATATTCTTGAGAGTCTATACTTAAAGAAGATGGTAAAAAAATTGATTTTTTCAAATTTCTCGACTAAAATACTGCCTTAAGGGGGAACATACTTTTGTGAGGGCAAAAATCAAGGCTCATTTTTGACAATTTATTTAAGAAAAACAAAACAATATTTTTAAATTCGGTTTTTCATACATGTTAGTACAAGTCTTGCAGTAAAAAAAAAAACAAAATTTGAAACAATATGGCGGCACAGTAGCCGATGAAAGAAAACTTTTTTTCCATAATCCTCTACGAGCGTATTCGCACCGGCCATAATTTTCAAGCTAGAACAAAAAACGAAAAATATTTTGAAAGTAGACATAAAAAAACTAGCCCAGTATGTAGAGGTTTTTCAAAATATTGATTAAAAAAATGGCGTTAGTACGAAGAAAAAAAATCGGTCGAATATCGATCATAAAATTTTTAAATTTCAACTTATCGAAAAAATCCTATGTACTGGACGAGAAAATGTTGTCAAGAAGCAACAGTTAACATTTCAAGTCAATCGAGTGAAAACTCGAGGCGCTACGCATACATATATTTGCTATCAGCTTGATATTCATACTAAATAGATGTGTAATTAATTTTATGAGCGAATCACTTTTTCATACGAAAAAAAATGGTTTAATTCGCACATAATTTTATACCCGTTACTGTGGCCTAAGGCCTTAAAGGACCTTTTAAGCCAATAAAAAAAAGCAAAAAAAACGTACAAAGATATATTCCCCCTTAAGTAACTAATAAGGCAAACATTAACACATCGTAGAAGTCATCAATATCGGGTATCCATGCAATATCTTCTTCAACACAGATTTTTTTGGCGTTCCGATTTTTTAAAAACCCCATCATGTCTGACGAAACTTTTCTGTCACTTACTGTCAAATGTAAACATCGATCGCAAAATCCATAGAATCTCCGCGTCGAAAAAGACCCTGACTGAAGAAACGAACGTGAAAAAATAAGAAAATTGAATTAAGTGATGCCTGTTGGTCGCATATCACGTGTTCATGCCGAGTGAACATAGAGGGCTGGATCAGGGCTGTACGAAAAATCGAAGAATGTTTAACGAAACATGGGGGTAGGATGATTGTACTCGCGTTACGTTCCCTGAGGTAATGAAGCTCGGGAGAACATCTTCATCGTATAGACTCGTGTTCCTCGTTATTTTAGTTGTTTCTTTGACGTCTCCCCTTCGCCTCACTCAGACTTCCCCATTTCCTACGTTGTTTTCCCGAAGGGAGTACGAGAGTGCCACCTACTGAAGGGAAGAAGGAGAGGAGGAGGAGGAGGAGGAGAGAGAGAGGGGGTTGAAAGAGAGAGAAAAAGGGGTTGGTTGGCTAGATTATGGGTGTTTTGCTTGAGGCTACGATCGGGATATACTTTTCAAGCTCAAAGCATAAGCCCTCGTTATCAGATACACGCACCATGCGAGGGAGAGATCGAGGGGGAGGGAGGGAGCTATACGCTACCTGGTAATACCAAAGGGGATATACCGTCTAAAAGAGCCATCGATGTTGCACGCCCACGGATGTTTTTCTTATTATATACTCTCACCGTGGGTTGGAAAGGTTAAATATATATAGTTATATTCACTCGTTACACACACCCCGCGATTGTCCGCTGATGAAAGTTTTCCTACCAAGATCCACCGCCCAGAAGAACAGAAAGCAACTTGATGGAAAGTTCTTGCATAGTAGAGAGAAACAATGCTCAGTGAACAAAGCAGACTATAAGCACGCGCGGCATGAAAAAAAAAACACTTGGGCAAAAAATACTCATTTTTATCTTTCAAGGGCTTGCACCTAGTTGACTTTTTTGTAAATATCGATTTTTGGTTTTCAAGTGATTCGCGAGATTTGTTTGAAAAATGTTCTCTGGAGATTTGAAGTCGATGAATTCAATATTAAGTTGAAATGACTTTTTCAAAATTGGCGATCACGGTATCTCGAAAATTACTGTACTGATCAACTTCAAATTTTAGAAGCTTCTTTTACATGTGAAAAATCAGTGCTTGATGAAGGAATTTTTTTTCGATGCATAGTTTTTTTTATCAATGAAAATTAAGCTTTTTTTTACTGAAAATCGAGGCTTTTACTTTGGACTGAGGCCTTCGAAAATCAATATTTTTTTGAATCCTTCGCGTGAGCACTAGATAATTTTTTTGAATCCTTCGTCCGAGAAGTAGATAATTTTTTAATTTCATGCACAAACTAAATGCCGTTGATTTTTTTTTTATTTCGGATACATTTTTTAAATTTCGGATTCGAAGGACGTTTTTCAAATAGCGATCTGCACAAACCACATTTATAAATATCTTTCAATACAACATTTGTAAAAGATACCTGAAAACATACTCTTAAATGTAAAAAAAATTGAAAACCAGCTCACGTTGTTATAGAAAAAAAACACGAAAATTTAACTTTTGGCTGCCCACGAACTAGGTAGAACTCCTTAAATGTTCGAGCCCTTTTTTCAAGAGTGGTACAGTGGATGTGCCCAATGGGGAATTTCCTAGTTGACGGAATCATTTTTGTGACGAGGGTGCCAGCGAAGGACGTACGAATGGAAGAATCTTCATTGCTATTTTAACCCTCCGTTGCCACACTGGGTCATTTTGACCCGGGCGAATTTTGAATAAAATTCCCACCATTCCAAAATTGAAAATGTTCAATACTTTTTCACAACCATAATTTTTCATAATTTTTCATTCAATTTCATATAATTGCCATAGTTCATAATTTTTTACAATTTGATATTTTCTGAATTTCAATTATACAGATATATTGAGAAATGCTTACAGTGTATCCCTGATTTAAAAAAAATGACTGTATGTTTGTCAAAATCGTGGCCAAATATAAGTGTGTCAACAAAGAGTGTGTCAAGGAAAGAGCAACGAAAATAAACGAGACGAATGAATGCACGAATTATATTATTGTGGAATATTAATATAATACAAATAAGTAATTTTTGCTTCATTATAAAAAAAAACGTTTTTCTTTTTGTTGGATGAGGAAGTGGAATATGGTGGGGAATGTAAAAAGGAGGAAGGCCCCAATGGACATCAATCGAATCTACGATATAATACAAATAATGCCAAATATAAGTGTTTCAAGGAAAGAGCAACGAAAATAAATGAGACGAATGAATGCACGAATTAAGGGGCCAGTCCACTTTGGAGCCACGAAAAAAGGCTATTTTCGCGATTTTTTTTTAGGATTTTATAAATGATATTAATATAAAAGTTGTTGGGCTTGATGAATAAAGTCTTGAAATACATTTTTTAAAAAATTTAAATTCATTTGTATTCTTTTTTAAGTACAAAAACTATAGTTTAACGTAATGCCTCAAAAATAGGTGGGCTAGGCTCCATCACAACTCGGCAACGGCTTGTCTGAAACAAAAAAAATCAAAGTCCATTAGATTCAGTATGACACCAGCTACAAAATGACCCTCCGATATAAAGTTTTATCAAAGAATTAAAAAATGGCAGATAAAAAGAGAAAAAAGTTTTTTAAAACGCGTTTTTTTCGCAATTTCTCGCAAAAAAAAGAGTAAAAATAAAAATTTTAAAACCATCGTGGGTCATCTTGTTGCGAATCATGTTTACAATATGTGCTTCAAATTTCAAGAGAACCGGTTTATTAGTTTTAGAGATACGATGGAGCTAGATTTTGAAAACGTCGTTTCGAGAAAATCGTCGATTTCTTCAAGTCTTGCTTACTTTCGATTTTTTGAAATTTTCAAAGTGGACTGGTCCCTTAAATTATTGTAGAATATTAATATAAAACAAATACTTTTTTTTCATTATAAAAAAAATGTTTTTTTTTTTTTAATTGGATGATGAAGTGGAATATTGTCCCCAATAGACCCCAATGGACATACAATGGAATCTACGGTATAATACGAATAATGCGGATTTTAGCAGGAAAGGTATTTTTAGCATGTGCGTAAAAATCCCTAATTTCTTTTTGAGTCGTACATTGTCAATCATCCGGAGTATTCGGCAAAATCGATCAAGAAAATCGTGTAATGTATAAAGATCTATATTATCATATACGCAGTTGACAGTATTGCTTAACACTACTAGCACCACAGGGTGTATAGTCTTATTTGTCTAAACCTATTGTATAAAAGAGATAATAGCGAATATGTGGACCCAAATTGTGTGTACGTGCATTGTGTTTACGCCACAATAGAGAATTATATCGTGCATGTATAATGTGTATATTCGTCTAGAGTATAGAAAATGCTCGCACGCATGTAGAGACATTGTTAGCCGTGTTCAGATTTATCAGCATGCTCGTACTCCGCGCCACTCTGATTAAAATGTTGCTAATTTCATAAATTGATTCGCTTTCGTTGTAAAAATTATCCATTGAATCCGTGAAATGACAATAAAAGATTAATCGTCTAATGGTATTTATACAATAAAAATGAAGGTTTGTAATCCAATCGATGTTCATGATGAAGCACGTTATTCTTAATTAATATTTGTAGAACATTCGCTACAGTAAATTCGATTTAATTATATTTATGAATAATCAATTTTGTTACGTTCCATCATTCGTTATTGCTGGCGAATGCATCGAAGGTTCAATTAAATACATTTAAATCTGATTGTGACTGGGTTTTCATTTAAAGTAATTCTTTAGATAAATTACTTCTTCGAAAAAGGAGCCTAAAATCTTTTGTTGCCTTTTCTCATTTATTGGGTTGTAAATGATGATATTCAGTCGGGGGGCTGAAATTCACCCCCCCCCCCCTTATAATAAGTAATGGGGTTTTGAAGTTCGCGAAAGCACGTGATGAATAGGGCATTTTTAAACATTTCAACGCCTATATTCGGTTTTTGAAAAATTCGAAATTATTTTCAACGAAATTTTGCTCGTAAAAACTCCCGACTGAATATCTTCATTTATAACCCAATAAATGAGAAAATAGCAAAAATATGTTAGGCTCATTTTTCGGAAAAATCACTTATCTAAAGAATTACCTATATGGTAGGGTATTGAAAACTATGAGATACGTATTTTTTTTAATTAGTTTCCCCCGAGACCCTTAATTTTTATGTTAAAAATGTGTAAATTTTTGAAAAATACGTTTTTTGTGGTCTGTCGGCGTAATTTTGAGCTTTCGACAAAAACTCAGTGACATTCGTAATCGGGGGAAAATTTCTCATCAGATAGACTCTTGGAATAGCTTAAAAGGCGAAAAAAAATCGACCCGGTTGGCCACCTTTCCGAAATCGCCAAAATAAAAAAAGCCCACCCCAGCGAGTGGGCTTGAAAAATGGCCGAAAAAGAGGCAACGGGGAAGTAAATGGAAAAATTTGAAAAAATCGATGGTCTGACTTTAAAATTCTCCCAAAAATTGAACAACCATCAAAACTCCATGAATCAATGGGCATTTCAAAAAGGAAACGCTGACGAAAAGAATACGCATTAAGCAAAGTTCCGAATTTAAAACGACAATAAATGATCGACGATTCGGTGAAACCATCTTTGGCCAACATGGAAAAAAAACTTAGATTTTAAATATTTGTTTACAAGTCCATATCGATGTATTGTTACCCCCTGACTACGAATTCAATATTTATTTCCCTCAATGTCTCAATTATGATTGAAAATCGTAGAAAATGTATGGATAGTTACCCTCTTGATCATGCTTCCCGGAAAAAATGCAAAAATACTTAAACTTTAATTACTGTTTTTTTTTTCAATTTACCCATAATTGTTTTCCGATCGTTTTCGCATTGGAAGAATTTTCGTTTCTGTTTCACAGAAATCGACTGCTTGCGGGTGAAACTGCGAAGTCAGCCCTTGACATGCTTCACGCTAAGGGGTAGTTCCACCCCTCGAACCCATTCTTCCGCTGATTAAAAAAAAATGTTTCTAATAGTTTTTAATGCTCTACCACATACATGAGTTTCAGCAAAATCGAAAGCGGACACCCAGCTGATGTTCCTTGTCGGTGACCAACCGACTCATTCTGAAATTTCCAACGTTCTTCGAATCTAATATTTATTTTTTATATTCTACAAGAAAATGAGACCCAAGCAATACTCCCTTTTTCACAATTTCGATTCTCCTTGCGATCAACCTAACTGTTTTTATTTTTTCATTTTCAATAAAGTGGAAAACATATACAGACTAAGAAGAAAAAAAATCATAACACCGGTCAACACAAATTTTGAGTGTGGGTTATAGATGTCAAATTTTGATTTCTTCCACGTAACTAATAAAGGAAAAAAACAGTTTTCCAAGATGAAGTTTGCTTTTGTTATTCAATCGTGCTGCTATCTGCTGCTTATACTATCAACCAGAAACTTCAAGACTCATTTATTAACGTAAAAAAGACAAAAGCAAACTTTACAAGTAACAAATTAAGATTTTGGTTATTATTCGATGTATATGATGAAAATTTATTCATTAAAATATTTATTTCTTGAATTTTATTTGATAAATGAAATAAAAATTCATGTATTAATTTTTTTTTATAAATAAAATAAACATGTATTTATTAAAATTTACTAAAGTACAAACTCAATTCTTTTTTTTTTATTGACCTGTGTAATCGGAGAACCAAGTGGTTTGAGACGATTGCACTGGTAATTTAAAAATTCACTACGATTCTAATACCTGCTGTAAAAAGAAAAACACTATTTTATCTCGCTCGCGTTTCGCAGGACAAACCATCTCATCTTTCCTATCCTCTCACCCTCTGTTTTATCCCTTTGAAGACAGAGAACACGGGGAGGGCGCGTGAAGCGGACGACTTCGCTCGCCATACCGACGGACTAACGAAGTGCTGCAGATCTTTTTTCTTCCATATAGAAGTCTGTGAATATTCATGTCGAAAAATATATAAATAAACCGAATGCGAAGGAGACTTTGCGAGACTGGAAGACTCGTACTGATATGGCCAACGTCTGGGTCCGAAATGGTACGATGGTCAGGAGCAAAGTCGATGTCTAGAAGCTGCAATGACCCCGCAGGTCGCCCTTGTCTCATCAGATTTTACAATCTCATGATATCTAAGAACCAAAAAAATCTACCTTTAATGTATTACATGCTTGAGTTCAAAAAGTCATGGTATACTCGTTGAGGGAGGACACCACTATGACGGGTCGAAAAAGGTCGGTTTTTCGATTTTATTTTTGGTACTAGACTATTCATTTGGGATTTGGAAAAAGGTTATGTTATTAGACATACATATATAAATATACAGGCATATATATTGAAATGTTATTAAGCGTACATTAAACTTATTTCGTGAAAATTTTTATTAAAAAAAAAATTATTCAATAAAAAAATTAAAATAAATTTGAATACATTTTTATTTTAAGAAATACAAAAATAAATTTTGATACTTTTTAATTATTTCAAAATAAAAAATAACGTGATTGAGGTATAGAGCCTCTACAAAAGAAATGTGGTCCAATGGCCGAATCGATAACTTGAAAATGCTTGGTCTGAAAAATAACAATAAAATAGTTTCACAATCTACTACCGGTCAAAAATTTTCGGACACTTCAGATAATTGCAACATTTTCGATCACTGGATAATTGCCAAACAATGATAAAATAATATAATTCATTTCACTTATCATTTTACGAAGATACTATATAGCTCTGTATAATAAATTATTTTATTCTAATATAACTTTGCAGTTATCCAAAGTGATCGCAAATTTTGCAATTATCTGAAGTGCCCCAAAACTTTTGGCCGGTAGTGTATATAAATACAGTTCTCGTTATAGGTAGACATCTTTTGAAAAAAAAATCACCACATGGCGGTTGTTCCAAAACAGTGTAATTTTAGCGAAAATTTTGCTCATATTCGGGGGCTGAAAAAATGCTAAATTTCAAAAAGAAAAAAAAACGCTTACTTTAATTCAATTCGATTGGAAAATTTTTGGTTGTTTTAAATTGAATATTATAGCTAGAGTTATGATTCCGGCCAGGTGGAGAAAAAAGTCGTTGGAGAAAAACGCGATCGAAGTATTGGTAAATCGTTTAGTAAATTAGCAAGTATAGTTGTAGTATGGGTAAATTTATTTAAAAATAATTACTAATACTAAAACTATACTACTATATTTTATTTACTAATACTGAAACTATGCTACTATAAGAGCATTTTTAATATTCAAACTTGAACACTTTTTCGCATACTCTTGAAAATGTATACCTACTTCGATAAAATGCAAAAAAAATCGATTTTCATTACTCATCACAGTGGTGTCCCGCTTTGCTTGGTGGCAACCCCCGGAGGGACACGCACGTCATTCTTAATTAATTTTTGTAGAACATTCGCTACACTACATTCGATTTAATAATATTTATGAATGATAAATTTTGTTACGTTCCATCATTCGTTATTTCATTGAAATTAATTCTTTAGATGAATTACTTCTCCGAAAAATGAGCCTGAAATCTTGTTTTGCCTTTTCTCATTTATTGGGTTGTAAATGATGATATTCAGTCGGGGGGCTGAAATTCACCCCCCCCCCCCTAAGAAGTAATGGGGTTTTGAAGTTCGCGAAAGCACGTGATGAATAGGGCATTTTTGAACATTTCAACGCCTATATTCGGTTTTTGAAAAATTCGAAATTATTTTCAACGATATTTTGCTCGTAAAAACTCCCGACTGAATATCATCATTTACAACCCAATAAATGAGAAAATAGCAAAAATATGTTAGGCGCATTTTTCGGAAAAATCACTTATCTAAAGAATTACCTATACGGTAGGGTATTGAAAACTGTGAGATACGTATTTTTTTAAATTAGTTTCTCCCGAGACCCTTAATTTTTATTTAAAAAATGTGTAAATTTTGGAAAAATAAGTTTTTTGTGGTTAGTCGGCGTAATTTTGAGCTTTCGACAAAAACTCAGTGACATTCTGCTAACATTCTAAACTATACTACTATATTTCATTTACTAATACTAAAACTATATTACTATAAGAGAAGTTGCACTACCTGCTCTCACTAAATCAGTAACTTGACCAATTTTTAATATTCAAACTTGAACACTTTTTCACATACTCTTGAAAACGTATACCTACTTCGACAAATGGGAAAAAAAAATCGAGTTTCATTACCCACCACAGTGGTGTCCCGCTTTGCCCGGTGGCAACCCCCGGAGGGACGAGTTAGCCTAAAGAAGCCAAAGCCTCCCAACTAGTAATATCGCGTGACCTTTTAAATAACCGTAATTACAAATATTCGAATCAGAATTTATGACATTCTCATAGGAGGATTTCTCAAAATTCCGTTTCCTAAAAATTTAAATGTTGTCACTGCTTGACTTACCTTATATTTTTTCAACACTGATCGAGATGTTTTTCGATTCGTCAAAAATATGCAACCCCCTACAGCGTTGATTTATGAGAACGTACATCAATAATCAGGGAAAAAATCGAATATAAAAAGTGGCCAGTTCTCGGATCAATCATATTCGAATGTCCAATTGCTGAAGCGGAGTATTTGCTCCAGAGTTTAATTACGATACGATCAGCAACATCGTAATAGAATGAAAAAAAAATGAGTCCATCCAGTTCAAGGAAGTTTATCCACTCCATTCACGCTGTTCTATTTTCCTCAACCTCCCATTTCCCTTCCGCTGGTTTCGTTATTCCGTGCTGATGATCCGAACAACGCGACGAAAGTGCAGGTAATTTGTGCAAGTCGTCCTTTGGCTTGGCGAAACGGGAGATTCTGTTCTTTTCGTTCTTCCTTTTTTTTTGGTCTTCTTCACTCCTTCCCTTCCTTTGGCCCTCTCATTTGCTCTTTCGTTCTTTCTCTGTTCGCATCTCGTCTCGGTTTTACGCGAAGAAGTCGAACGCCTGGCGTGATCCGGCTTTATTAAAGACTTACCTCGTACTCTTCATTTCTCAGGCTGGCACCGCCACCTCCGTCTCAACATTTGCGTCTTGTAGTTAGCCTGCCTCTCCCCTTATCTGTCCTTTCTCGCGGCCCTTTCTCGGAGCAAGCAAAACTTGGACGGTTTTTTAATTTGCCGGCCGTCAGAGGCGACTCGGACGAAAACAGTGGCAGATGGAGAGCTATGAAGTATGGGGGCAGAAAAGGGAAAGACGTTGATGCATTGCGAGAAAATTATTGAGACTCTAACTCATCGTCTTCAGAGATTTTTATTTATTTTTTTACGCCGGACAAATATGATCTTTTCACCACCATCACTGCCCATCACCGCTTGCCATGATGAAGGCGTTACACGCAGTTGCAAAGGCAAAAAACGTCGTTTTTTCACGATTTTCTGGTAAAGGGTTTCATTTGGGCAAAACGAAAAGTATTAGGCTGTGTAGTGGCATCTTTTAGCTTTAGATTGGTATTTTTTGTTTTAAAAAATATTCATTAACATTGCTCCTGTAGGAAGTCTCCTGGAGGTCCCCGAAAAAAAGTGTCCGGCGGTGAGCGAAGTATCTCCGGTATGGATTATCTAAAATGAAAAAACCAAAAAGATTCTTTTGGGGGATAGATGAATCCAGGTATTGATCGAAGGAATGGTCGAAATTTTGATTTTTGACAATATGGTGGCTCCGGAAAGAAACAATTTCGATTTTCGACCAAATGTTTTTCGTTGAATCGTTGAAAAAAAATTGTAATAATTATCGGAAATCTTATTCCTTCGATCAATACCTGAAGAATATATCTGACAAGGTTGTGTTGAAATTGCAGACCGATCGGTTGAGCCGTTTTTTGAGAAATCGTGCTCACCGACTTTGAAAACACCGTTTTGAGAAAAACGCGTTTGAAGTTTCTCGGACGCTCGGAGACGCGCTCCGAGAGTCCTTACAAATATGTGTGTATTTCCGCGAATATTCGCTGGATCGATTTGAAATTTTCAGGGAATATACCCACATGTTTGTACATTCCGAGAATGCAATAAAAAAATCGATTTTTTGAGATTCCTAACTGCGTATAACCCGTTAAGTATGCTGCGGAAATTCGTTCTAAAGACATTACCATTTTCTGGCCATTTAAGGGGTTACATGGGTTTAGAAGCCAAAAAGCACATTTTCTGTATTAAAAAAAATGTATAAATGATTTTATTCAAAATGTTAAGCACATAAAAGAGCAACAGTTCAACAATAAAAAAAAAATTGGATCCAAAAGTTTAGGAAATTCAGCCAGTGGGGGCTGGTTTCCGGAGGCCCTAAAAAAAGTGTCCTCGTGGTGGTCAGGATAACTCATGATAGTTTTGTCTGAAATTTAAAAACCCAATTTTTTTCTGTTAGTAGATAAGTATAGCTCGTGATTGAACGACGGATTAAAAAAAAAATTGAAATTTGAATTTTTGGCAGGGTTGTAAGCAAAATCGTTCAATTTTTGGTATAATTTATACTACTTGTAGCCTTGTAAAATTTGTTGTAATCGAAGAAAACAACCTTTGTTCCATGACTAGTCAATGCTATTTTGAAAAAGTGTCCAAAATTTCAATAAGATCGGTGCATTTGTTTTTGAGAAATCGTGTCCATCGACTTCAAAAATAGTGTTTCAATAAAAATGCGATATAAACTGCGTCGCTCTCGGCCGGTCTTTTCCAACGGGGGGAATTCCCAAAGGCTCTCTCTCCGAGACTTTTACTCCGATTGACTTAAGGCGTTACCCCCACTTGTAGCGCAAAAAAAGGCCTTTTTCATGAATTTTTTTAAAGAAAACTACAAAACTTTTTTAATCGATCAATATACCATCTTAAAGAACACATCTTGAAGAACTTTCAGTCATTTTTTTTATTGAAAAATATTACATTGTTTAGTGGCAAATGGCCGTCAATGAAATAATGTTTTTATATACACGGTTTGCGGTGACCAACATTGCGGCGAAGTGGATCATCTGAAAAAAAAAAATGCGGATGGATTTAGTCAAATATAAGTATAAACTAGTCTTTAATCGAAGGATTTTGAAAAATATTCATTTTTCACAAAATGGCGGACAGTCAAAGTTAATGGTTCGATTTTAACGAAAAAAACGGCCGTTTTTTGGCTATAAAACGGCCATTTTTTTTCGAAAAAAAAACATCGAACGATTGAAGACTACATTTTTATGTATTAAATAAGCCTGCAAAATTTCAAGAAGTAAGTTCATTAGTGTTCGAGTAATCTTGGTCACCGACTTCAGAAATGCCATTTTGAGAAAAACGCGTTTAAAGTTTCAATTTCAGTTTACACGAAGAAAATATTTTTTTTGTAAACTTACATAGAGTCATCTATTCCGGGTCCGTTTTTATAAATTCCAGTCTATTATATGAACGTTGTGAATCCCAGGTATACGACCCTTTTCATCGAACAATGCATTGAAGGTCGGAGGGAGGGTCGAGCGCGCCAGACGGCAGACTAGCCGGTCGTTTACACAACGGATTCTTCTCTTTCAACGCTCATGTCTCAGTCAATTTTGTTCGGATTGACTTGAAATTTTCAGGACATATTCTCAGATACTTGTACTTCAAAAAAATGCAATAAAAAAAATCGATTTTTTCAAAATCGCAAGTGGGGGAACCCCTTAAAACTTTCTGAGAATACTCTGGACATATTGTGCTATCAGATAATAAAATTAAAAAAATTGATTTTTTTATTATTTTCAAACCCACGCAACCCCTTAAGGGATCATCAGAGTGTAACGGGTCGAAGATAGCTTATTTTGGCGATTTTTTTTCGGCGGTTAAAATACGCTAATCAGTCTGTCAATTTTCAAACGTTTCTTTTTTATTTTTTTACATTTTTTCAACGGTCGAAAATGTCTTCTAAAAAGGGTAATTCTTTAGATAAGTGACTTTTCCGAATAATTGCGGATTTAAAAAAAAAACCCGAACAATCGCAAACATAACCCATACGACCCCAAACAAGCCCAAACAAACCCGAAGAACCGAAATATAGGCATCGTAATGTTCTAAAATGCTCTATTTATCACATGTTTCCGCGAACTTCGAAACCCCATAACTTTTTCTAAGGATGGGGGGGGGGTGAATTCCAGCTTCCCCCGACTGAATATCATTATTCGTAACCCAATAAATGATAAAATAGCAAAATAATAATTTTAGGCTCATTTTTCGGAAAAGTCACTAATCTGAAGAATTACCAAAAAAGAAGTCCTCACGGTGTACACGGTTGTGGCCGTAAATATTATCGGAAACAACATTTGTAAAAGGATTATTAATCAGTATAAAAGCCGCTATCTTGCTATAGAGGTTTTTTAAAAGTCAAAATTGACAAAACGGCGGCGGTTTGAAAAGAAAAAGTATCGAATTTAGGCTATTGCTTCGACAGTTTTTCGTTGCAGAAAATATGAAGATTTCGAAAAAAAGCGTGGCTGATGGTCTATGGAGGCTTCACGGGCTATTGAAAGCCGAGGAAATGGTCACGGCCGAACGTAACCAATAGCAGCTGGAGTGTTTGATTGATCATTTGATTGGAAAAAGGCCGTCAGTGGCATCAAATCGTCGAAGGATGATTATGCTTCATAACAACGTTCGGCCCCAAGTTACATTGGTAGTGAAAAGAAATACTGATGGAACTGGAATAGGAGATCCTCCCTCACCTAGCGTATTCTCCGGATATTGCTCCAAACGATTATCACTATTTCCGGTTTGCCCTACACGCCTTAGACGATACACACTTCCGTAATTTCGAGCAAGTCCAAAAATGGATTGATGAGTGGATAGCTTCAGAAAACGTGGCATTCTTCCGATTTGACATTCCGCTATTGCCACCGTGGTAAGATTGAGTAGTAACATCCGAGAAAGAAAAATCTTTCATTAAGGCGCTACGTCTACCTAGAGGTCCGAATAAAATGGCCAAATTTCTTGCTTCTTTTTTATGCGGACGTGCATATATTGAGAGCGTTTAAAAAAAATCACCAAAAAACAACACAAACATCGCCGCCGGCAGATGATGAAATATTTTCGCGACGTTTGGCGGTGGACACTCTCCAGCTTAAACGGTTTATCTGAAATCTAAAAACCAAACGGGTTATTTAAGTTAACAATGAACACGAGTCGTTGACGATCGTCGATTTTAAAAATATTTTTTTTTTTAACAGCGTGACGAGGAATCGAACCTTGGGCATAAAAATCTATGACAAGAATCGTCATTTTTACCTAACTATTAAAAAATGAAGGTTGATTTAAAGAATGTGAGATCGTCAACGACTTTTAAATGTTTCTTATCCTATTTCCTGTAGATTTGGAAACAATCCCTCAAGTGGTTCTCGAGATATCATGTCCACCGACTTTGAGAACAGTGTTTCAAGAAAAACGGATTTGAAGTTAGAAGCTGTAGCCCATTCAATTTACGAAATGTTTCAATAACATTTTTAGGGAATATAGCTAGAAGATGATATTATCGAAAACGAATATTTTTGGAAAATGCAATTTTTTTACCCACCTAGGTAGATGTAGCCCGTTAACCCGCCGCGGTCACACGTTCTGGCTATAACACGCTGGTCACCGGGGGTCGCAATGACCCCGGCCATGGTTCAAACGATCGCCGCGTTCATCGTATCGTTCCGAATGACTCCCAAAAATTCAGCATATTACCTTGAACATTCTAGAATGTGGCATTCTCGGTATTATATTTTTATCGAATTTTAAAATGGCGGAAAAAAATCAGCAAGCGGTCAGTGCGTAAAAAACCCCTTTTTTTGTACCAAAAATCATAACTCTTGCAATTTTCAATTTTTTTTCATAAAATTTGAGGGTGATACTCTTGAGATATGATAGTTTATGGAAAAAAATAGCTCCATGGTGAAAAATAGTTTTAGGAAAAAATGACTTCACGTCCAACCCTAGTCTGTACTAGGGTACACCAAAGCACCGTAAAAGGGCAGGCCAGTCGCCTTACCCGCCAGCAACTTATAATACTAATTTTGGCTGAAAGTTGCGCTTGGGGTCATTGTGACCCCAAGCGACCGCGGAGGCTCAATTTAATCCTCGTAGAATTAAATAAATGCTACAAAAACCGTCACTCTCAATGCAATCACCTACCTCGGCATACAAGAGCAAGAATAAAAAAGGGAAAGGTGAAAGCGGCTGCCTCATTTCAATCTCTCGATACACACAAGCCCCTTTACCTCGGGTGTATCGAATTCCTCGTTCGTTCAACGGGCGGAAATAGCTTTGAAGTCCTGGTGCCAGGAAAACAGCCATGAGTTTTCATCGTTCCGGACAAGTTTAAAGAAAACGACAGAGGTCGAAGCCATGAAAGAAAAAAACAGGCTCTGGAGGAAAGAAAGAGGGCCCGAGGGTAGTAGAAATGGCAGTCGAGCTTCGGTACACTTTCCAGTTTTCCTCGTTGTACATTTCCTTCGCTATCGAGGAACGCCAACTATCCGTTGGTTCTTTTTTCATTTGGTTCTCGGTCATCCCTGGATGGGGTTACGTCGCAAAGTGGAATGAGCGAGAGTAGAGAAAAGACGACGGGAATACCGGTGCACTTGCTCGTTCTCTCTAGCCGGGGTTTTCCTTTAATTACGAGGACCATTCCTAAATTGGCTGTAACTCTCTCACCGTTTCCTTATTCGCGCAGGGAGGGGGTGGTAGAAAGAAAAAGGGAGCGAGAAACGAGACGCCTGGCGAATCTTTGTATTCTGTAGGCGAGACACAGAGTCCATGTTCCAGTTGTACCGTGTATATAGCGGAAGGCAAAGAGCTGACAATTTATATTCGTCGACGTTATTATCCCTGGCGCTTCTCTGCTTTCTTCTTTCTTATTCCACACCCGAATGTGTGTGTGTGTGTGTGTGTGTGTGTGTGTGTGTGTGTGTGTGTGTGTGTGTGTGTGTGTGTGTGTGTGTGTGTGTGTGTGTGTGTGTGGTGTGTGTGTGTGTGTGTGTGTGTGTGTGTGTGTATGTGTGTGTGTGTGTGTGTGTGTGTGTATGTGTGTGTGTGTGTGTGGTGGACTTTTCTTTCTTCTCGTCATCCTTGCTCTTTCCTCGCTCTTTCATTACCCTTGGCGCCTTTTGCTCTTCTGTGCTTATCCCCCCTATTTCGCGTTTCGTACTGCACTTCTTGGGCTAGACATTGGCTGACACGTGTTCCCTGTCATCGTTCTCCAATTGTTGACGAGGAAATGTTGTCAGCTCGGCTTTTGTGCACCTTTGTTCGCCATCGAGACACGATGTGCGGACCAACCTGAATGTGGGATCCATCAGGCATTCACTTTTTGTTGTGATGACAACGGTCATCATTTTCCAATAAAGATAGGCAGCTATAGTAGCCATGACATCTTTCTCGCATTTTCGACACGTCTTCATCGATTGCGACAGCTTCGAGTTTAATTGCATGTCTTTTTTGCGAAAGAAAAGACACTTTTTGTTCAGGCGGTAGTTTTATGGTGGCGGTTTTGAATTGTGAAGATTCTTGCAGTTAAGGGGCTACATTCATCTAAAGGCCGAAAAAAATTAGCGAATTACGAAAAAAAATTGGGGGAAACGGTTGGTGCAAAAGAAACGTATTTTTTTAACACAGAGGTACGTATATGGGGAGCCTTAAAAAACACTCTAAAATATAGAAAAAGACAAAACATGGATGGCAGCAGATGATGAGAATTCTTTCGCGAAGTTTGGCGGCGGACATTTTCCAGCGTTTAGGTACAAAAAATGTGACAGGTCCAAAAAATAAAAAGAATGTTTTGCACAAATTGCAAAAATGTTTTGCACAAATTGCAAAAATGTTTTGCACAAATTGCAAAAATGTGTGCGTGTTATATGGACCCAGCATAGCAGATTGATGGCGAGTAAACATTTTCTGTGTGCAAATCGCACTTGAACGTTTAAACGCGTTTTTTTTTTCGTAAAACTAGAGATTCCGCTCAAATTTTTCTGGTATGGTCAGCACATCTATAGTTCTCACCCGAACTAGAATATTTCTGATAGCTGACATATTTTTTTAAGCTAAAAAAATCGAAAAAAATGACTTGACACTTAACTTTAAAAAACGTGCCAAAAAATCCATTTTCGATATTTGTACTTTAGCCCGATCCCGTGATAACCTCAAGTCTTCAAATTAAAATGCCGTTTGATTTTTCATTTGAGATGAGCAAAACTTCCGGAACCCAAACAAACCCAAACAACTTCTTTTTACACATAAATGTCTTCCAAACGTCGTTAAGTCGATTTAACTCTTTGTTTTTGTTCGGTAAAATTCTTAGGGACTGTAAAAATGTCAATCCATGTGTGGTAAAAATTCAAAGATAGTGTGTTTTAATGGTTGATAAAAGAAAAGCGAAAAAAAAAAGCTGTCATATGGGATGACGCCCTTAAACGGTCTATCTGAAATCTAAAAACCAGACGGGTTCTTCAAGTTAACTATAAATACGAGGAGTCATGGACGATCGTTGATTTTTAAAATAATTTTTTTTATCAAAGTGACGACGAATTTAAACTCGAGCATACCAAATCATTAAAAAACGTCGTTATTTTCAACTAAAAAATTAAAGATCGATTTTGGAAAAGTGAGATCGTCAACGACCTTTAAATCTTTCTCATCGTATTTCCTGTAAATTACGAAATAATCCATCAAGCGGTTCTCGAGATATCATGTCCACCGATTTTGAAAACAGTATCGTCTGCTGGTGGCCATATTTTAGTTTTTTTTCTGTACTTTTTGGTGATTTTTTTAAAGACTCAATATACGTACTTTAGTGTTAAAAAAAATGTATTTTTTTTTACCAACCGTTTCCCAGCAAAAAAATATCGGAATTTGGCAATTTTTTCGGATCTCTGGGTAGATGTAGACCCCCGACACTTTTTCAAACGTCACGAAAACCCTTACAACCATTTAACATGTAAGCTGAATACAACGTGAACACGACCGTACTCAAAACGGAAGTTGTAGCATCTCGCTGTAGTGCATATCGTGATGTTATGGATTACATGCACTTCACACCAGAAATAATTTCACAGTTTGAAGTATGGGCTCTATACACACGCACGTACGTAGATACGTGCACATTCACGTGTACGCATATACGTTGATATGTGTACATTCCACAATCACGTATCCCGCCATGTCCGATATTAACCGACCGATTAAATTTCCAAGAGGAAACGCGTTGCTCAGTCGCACGTGCTTGTTCCGATATTCAACCGAGAAGCAGGGCTTTGTGACGCAACTAACTATAATCAATTGCATCCTCATGGCTTATCGTGTAACGAGTGGCAATGGCAATCCCTTTACTTCCGCATCATACACGACCCGTCTAATATTCAATACCGTCAAAGTCAATGCATTTTCTCTGCTTCAAGCATAACTTGCTACTTTGAGCCTACTTTCTTGTGCAACATTTGCATTTACCGAAAATGGAATTCGTCGTAATTTTTTTTACGTCAATCTTTGGACTAGTTATTTTTGTTAAGAACTTACGGCCAGTTGGAATTTTCGAATAATATCGATTCTTCGTTTTGGATGAATACTCCAAATATAACATTTCGGAAATATTCTGTGAAAATTTTAAGGAGTTATTGGCGTTTGTAGGTAGGTTTCGCGAACCGGCAAACTTAGAATGCGTTTTTCTTAAGGCGTTACCCCCACTTGTAGCGCAAGAAAAGGCCTTTTTCATGAATTTTTTAAAAGAAAACTACAAAACTTTTTTAATCGATCAATATACCATCTTAAAGAACACATCTTGAAGAACTTTCAGTAATTTTTTTATTGAAAAATATTACATTGTTTAGTGGCAAATGGCCGGCAATGAAATAATGTTTTTACATACACTGTTTGCGGTGACCAACATTGCGGCGAAGTGGATCATCTGAAAAAAAAATGCGGGTGGATTTAGTCAAATATAAGTCTAAACTAGTCTTTAATCGAAGGATTTTAAAAAATATTCATTTTTCACAAAATGGCGGACAGTCAAAGTTAATGGTTCGATTTTAACGAAAAAAAACGGCCGTTTCTTGGCTATAAAACGGCCATTTTCTTTCGAAAAAAAATCGAACGATTAAAGACTACATTTTTATGTATTAAATAAGTCTGCAAAATTTCAAGAAGATCGGTTCATTAGTGTTCGAGTAATCTTGGTCACCGACTTCAGAAATGCCATTTTGAGAAAAACGCGTTTAAAGTTTCAATCCGCCGGTCGTTTACCCAACGGATTCTTCTCTTTCAACGCTCATATCTCAGTCAATTTTGTTCGGATCGACTTGAAATTTGCAGGACATATTCGCAGATACTTATACTTCAAAAAAATGCAATAAAAAAAAACCGATTTTTTCAAAATCGCAAGTGGGGGTAACCCCTTAAAATAACTTTTTTTAAATCGGTGACTGCGATATCGCAAGAATCACTGCACTGATAAAATTTATATTTTACAAGCTTCTTTTACGTATAAAAAAAAGTTTGAAGGAAGGATTTTTTTCCATGCTTAATATTTTTTTTATCGATGCAAATAGCAAATTTTCCTTGTACAAATATCGATAGCCGCTTTGGACAGCGGCCATTTTTTCAAAAATCAATATTTTATCGAATCCTCCTTACAATCACTGGATACTTCCAGGCCAGAACTAAATGCCTTTCATTTTTTTACATCGGATGATTCGTTTCCGAGCAATGTTGCGCACAAGAATTGTACCTTTAATGTAAAAACAAAAAAAATGAAAAACTGCACACGTTTATCCACGAGAAATTCACGAAATTTTAGTGGAATAAAATGGAATTTTATCTATTCCATTTCAATGGAATTTAGTAAAATAATAATTAGTGGAATTAATTCTATTTTTTTTCATAAAAATCAGCTTTATTTAAATATTTACAAAGAAAATGTATATTCTGCTACGCCGGAATAATACTGTGGTGTTTTTATTTCAATCTATGATGTTTCTACTTAATACGTGCCCCGATAAGCCTACTTTGATAAGAAAATAAAATACAAGTGATTATAACGTAAAAATAATCAATAAATGCGAAATTTGTAAAAATTCGAGGGTCCCGAATTAATTCCAGCCGTGTACATGTGACCTTTTGCGTAAAAAAAAATATCAGTAAAATCGGACTCATCCTCAGATTATCTGTTTTTTCCATTATCAAAGAACAATTTTTTTTACTCTCACGTCTTCTGAAAGACAGCTAGAATTTACCATACATTTTTGCGAATGTTTCCTTGCAATCAGTTTTGGATGAATTATAAAACGAACGATTGCCATTTTGAAAAAAATAAGTAAAAATCACGTTGTGTCTATTGACAAAAGTCGTTGAATTTTAGTTGAAAACCACGCTGGTGGATCGATTTTTTATAACGTCAGAATCTTATCTGACGTTATACTAGAAGAGGGATTCGAACTAATGGACAGAGTGAAATTTCAATCACGAATTCTTTTTCTTATTTCCACTCTATGCAAAAGCCCTGTATTTCGCTCAGTAGGAAAAGCGCGAATTCTTTTCACTTTCTTTTGCCCACCCACGCAGACACACACACTTATATATATATATATATATATATATATATATATATATATATATATATATAAGTGTGTATAAATATATGTACATAACATTCTACATACTGTGTGTGCCTTACAGGTACCTTTCGCGAGTTAGCATTTGCGCAACTTTTTAAATTTCCGGTCGCGGATTGCCTTCGTCTTTTCACTCGCATATTCTCCCCGGAATCGGAAACATTCCCCTCGTCCCTGTAGTTATTTCGTCCACTTCTCTTTCTTTTCACTTTCTTCGTCCTCTTCTTTTTGTAGAGAACAATAACGAGCTGGAAAAAACCTGGGCGAGTTTCGCGACGATACAACGTCTTTCGTACATTAACGAGAGGGGGTAAGATGGATGGAACACGGGCTTCACGAATCAACCGTGTTTCCTTCTTTTTTACAATATTTTTTTTGCCAATGTTCGATCTACAGCCATTATAACCGTGGACCTCCCACCCTGAGTTAAGCCGAGATATACATTTACAACGATAAAAAAATCTAATTCTTTTTTTTTTCTTCAACCCTTCCTTGTCACACTGGGTCAATTTGACCCGGACGAATTTGAAATAAAATGCTCACTTGCGCAAATTTTCGAGTTCATTTTTTTTACAACAATTTCATTTTATATTTTCTGATGTTTAATTATGCAGATATATTAAGGAATGTTCACAGTGTTTCCCGAACTTTGTTGAATAAAAAGCGACCGAAGGGTTGTTAAGGGTAAGGGGATGAAGTACCATCCGGGTCAAATTGACCCAGTGTGTGAAAGCTGTGGCCAAATGTAAGTGTGTCAAGAAAGGGTCAAATGGAAGAACTATATATGTAGAATGTTTTGTCGAAGTTCGAAATTCGAAAAACTCCAACCGTTTTTCACAAAACCGCATTTTCGAAATTGGCGTGCAGGATTACACAAAAACTATTAAGCCGATTGAGTTGAAACTTGGTATAAATATTGCTACCTTCTACTTGACGAGAATTGTTTCTGAAAAATTAGAAAAAAAACTACTATTTAAATCCAAATTTTACAGAAATTTTACGTGAAATTTGGATTTTTTTCGTAAACGTGTGCCATTCTCTCAAATTTGCATTTTCTTAATTTTAATTAGTGTCAAATAGAAACTATACATGTTCTAACTGAATTTTTTTGTTGAATTTTTCGATTATCATTTTGATGATGATTGAAGTTAAAAAATTGTTTTGTATACCTTAATATAATGTTAAACTATACCTACAGTTAGATAAATAAAGAATAATTATTTCTTAATTTGGAAAATCTTTCAAAAATGCTAATTTTTTTCCCGTCTAAATGTTTATTCCGCCTTAAATCGTCAGGCGTAGGCACCCTGTGTTATAAAAGCCAACAATTGCAGCTACAACGTTAGGCGCGTTTGGGGATTACCATTATTCAAGTATCGAAGTATTGGGGTCATTAGTTTACTGGCGGAGGGTCAAGGGCTTTAAGTGGAAAACGCGTGGAAATCGTAAGAAAGGCAGACGCCGGTATGCTACGCGGGAGCGAGAGTGTATGTCACAAAAAACGAGGCGAAAAAAGAACGAGGGGTATCAGTTAGCTTGCACCGAGTCCTGCACCCCCATTGGGGGTGGAAAGAGCGTGTGTGCTATGCTAATTTTCATATGTAATTCTGCACATGAAATATAAAACTCACAAGGAACATCCCTCAGGTGACACCCTTCGATTTTGTTGAAATTTGGATATGTTATGAAGCACCGAAAAATAAGCGATACGTATTTTTTTTTATCGGCGGAAAAACGGTTTTAAGGGGTGAAACGAACCCTCGAAAATAGGAGTGTTTTTCGTTTTTCGTCGATAACGTTATCGTTCTCCTCTCCAATGAATAGTGCACAAAAGAATAAACATTGTTGCAATTTGAAATTTTTAAATATCTCGTACCGTTAAAACGTTATCGACGAAAAACGAAAAACATCCCCATTTTTTAGGGTGCGTTTCAGCCCTTAAACCCGTTTTTTCCGCCAATAAAAAAATACGTATCGCTTACTTTTCGGTGGTTTATAACATATCCAAATTTCTACAAAATCGAAGGGTGTCACCTAAGGGATGTTCCTTGTCTGTACACTACAATCTCGATTTTGCGAATAGTGGCAGGAGCAACAACGTTTCGCACTCGCGTAAATTGATGAGGAAGCGCAGTTCTTCATTAGTTAAGGCGGGATATACATTTAGACAGGAAAAAATTAGGCAATTTTGAGGGATTTAAAAGAAATAATAATTTTTCGACATTTATCAAACTGTAAGTATTTTAAGTATACATTCGGGACATACAGACGAGAAAAAATTAAGTAATTTTGAGGGATTTCGTAAAATAAAAAATAATTATTCTACATTTATCAGATTGTAGGTATAGTTTAATCGTATATTTAAGTATACAAAACAATTTTTTTTATTCATTCATCATCAAAATGGCGGAGCTGTGGCAGTGCTACAGACTTTGATTTGAAAAAAAAATTCAATTTTTTTTAGTTGGAACATGTATAGTTTCTAGTTGACAGAAACTATGGCCACAAAAATGAAGAAAATACACATTTAACATAATGGCATGCATTTACAAAAAAAAATCAACATTTCACGAAATTTTTTTGTCACATTTGGATTCAAAAAATAGTTTTTTTTTCTTATTTTTGAAAAACAATTCTTGTCAAGTGGAAGGCAGCAATATTATGAATATTTCTACCAAGCTTCTACTCAATCGGCTCAATAGTTTTTGAGTAATCCTGCGAGCCAATTTAAAAAATTCAGTTTTGAGAAAAATGCGTTTGAAGTTTACGCCCTCTGCGAATCCGAGCGGTGAGGCACAGCGTTGACGGGCTGTAACGTTTGAAGTTTTTCGAATTTCGCTTTGAAACTTTGGGAAAATATTCTACATATATAGTTCTATCGTTTGAAGAAGAGAAAAAAATTGATTTTTTTATCTTTCTAAATGTACATACCGCATTAACTCTGCACTAGTGGCCTAGCTCGTAGCTGGAAAAAAAAGGAATTTTCGTGATTTTTTTATGGGAAAACGTGTACATGTTTTCGAATTCTTTTTTTTTACATTAAAGAGTATGGTTTTGAGTATCTTTCACAATTTTTGTATAGAAAAATATTTATAAAAGTGGTGGATACAATGGATTTTGGCGGACTGCAGTTTCAAAAACGTCTTTCGCGATGACCACTGCTGCTCGGAAAGAAATCATCCGAAATAAGTAAATCAAACGCTTTTATTTTTTGCATTAAATTATCTAGCGCTTGGACAAACGACTTAATGAAATATCGATTTTTTTTAATGGTCGCAGTACAAAGTGAAAATATCGATTTTCGATGAAAAAACGCTCTACTTTTGTTGATAAGACAAAAAACTATTAGCCAAAAAAAAAAAACAATTGCTTCCCTCCAGCACTGCTTTTCGAAATGTGTAGGAATCTCGTAAAATTGGAGGGTGATCGGTACAGTGATTTTTGAGATATTGTGGTCGCCAATTTTGAAAAAGTTATTTTGACACAAACATGTTCAAAGTTTGCCAGTTTGCGGAATCTACCTATAAACGCCCACACCTCCCTCAATTTTGAACGGTTCGAATAGATATTTTCAGAGATCGTTTCTAAAACGTTTTATCATAAGAATCCGCTAAAAAACAAAAATCAATATTTTCTAAAATTTAGTACGTTCTAAAACCGTGGTTTATTTTTTAAATTTAAATGATTTTATTTCCTGCCTTTTAGTCTTGCGTGTGTGAAATTTTGCTCCTACTTTTCTAGGCATCGCTTGCGTTGGGGGGCTATCTCCTTGACCATCGTAGAAATTTCCACTATTGCACTATTCACTATTAATATTATGATGACTATTTTTCTTTTTTTTTTCTTTCACTAAACTATATTTTTTATTTCTTTATTAATTTTTTCACATTGAATTTTCGCTTCTTCTCTGTGAGATATGCGCCCGTCTGTTTATGCTCTGTCATCCAGATCTGAGCTATGTTAGAAAGAGAAAGCGTGGTAATAAAATATCACCGATCAACACAAATTTTGAGTCTGGGTTCTAGATGTCAAATTTTGATTTCATCCACGTAACTAATAAAAGAAAAATTAGTTTTGCCAGATAAAGTTTGCTTTTGTTATTCAAACGTGCTGCTTTCTGCTGCTTCTATTAGTAACCAAAAACTTGATAGTTTTTACTTATTCATTTATGCTTACTCATTCATTCATTTGAGTTGATATTCATCAACATCAAAAAGACAAAATCTTACTCATTAATAAGTAACATTATATAAGTAACACAATGAATAACAACACAGGTAACATAAGTAACTGACAAAAAAAAGTTACTTATCAATAAGTAACAAATAAATCATATTCGATGAATAGAATGAAAATGTATTTATTAAAATTCAAATAAAAAAAATGCTCGTTGTCCAGTTCAATAGACAACATGAGCCAGACTTCCCATATTATTCTTGTTTTCTTTCTTCCGTTAATTTTCATATCCAAAAAAATGTCTTCGAAAAACTGCCTACATGGATCTGATAATGTATTCGTCATTTTTCCCAAAGCCGAATTTAATTCGACGCTTAGTATCGCGCCATTATCAACTCCCCGACATTTCCATATGCAGCACTATTTTCCAATAAACCTGCTGCGTTGTCCTTTTATTCGTGTTGAAGGTCTTTGAAGCGAAGGGATGATTATTTCAATGATAATTGGATTGCATAGTTCACCAATGAAGAAAATATCGTGCGGCTGTTCATGCGTCACGAATATAACTTTTCCCCACAAAAGCCAGTGCGGATGAATACGCGAAACCACCGGTAAACCGTACTTTGGAAATGTCTAAATTACGCCGAAACATTTTCCATTTTCGACAGAGCATATTAGCGCCCGTGGCGATTGTGTTGACGGGAAATATTTGTCAGCCCTCGGGGGTTGGAGAATAAAAAAAAGAAAAAAAAACGCGCTACCACTCACTCAAACATTGTTTTGGTAGGATTTCGTACACATTATTCTGCTTTGTGGCATACGCGTGCAAATGAGAGAGGGGTGGATCGGAGGGAAAGAAAAAAGAGAAGGAAGGCGATGGATAGCGAGAGAGAGAGAGAGAGAGCGAGAGGGTGAAACCATGGGCCGCTTATTATAATTTAATTCCGGTAATTGTAGCAACGCGCGTGCACGGGTCTTTTGAAATTAATTAAATTAATACCGGTGAATGCTACAACGGGGACAAAGGGGGGGATGGGAGTTTGCAAGAGGCAAGGTTTTACGGTTGCTAGGATGAGCTTGCAGGCGTCCAGCCTGCTTCCTCTTTCTCTCTCCCTCAGTCTCTCTGTCTTGGTTACTTTCGTCGTGTGGACTTTGTACCGAGAGTTTGGCTTTTAGCTTCTCATCAGTGCGGGGGTTGAAAACTGCGGGGGTTGAAAAAACAAATACGGATGATGCTATAGTTCTATGTGTTCCGTAATATGGGGCTTGCGATCAATGACAATAGCTCCGATTCTGTTGACAATTTCGCTAAAAATTAAAATTAGTCGAGAACTTTCACCCTTATCGTCTCATACATATAAAAGAACACGTCGAGACCAATTCATCAACGCTGAGACAAAACTGCCGAAGCTAATTACATGAAATTCTGACAGTAGGTTGCTTTTGTGACGTAAGCAGCTACTGAGAAGGGATTTTTGGAAATTCAACCCTTAAGGGGAGAAAAGGGGTGGCACAGTTTTTGTGGAAAATAAAATAATTTTGGATTTATTTCAAATTTGGTATCCGTGCTTCTTGATGCGATTAATGAAACACGTATTTCAGCGTTTTTGGAAATTCAACCCCTAACAAGGAAAGATTGCGAGGTCGATCTCTCCGATTTCGATGTAATTTGGCATGATTGTAGAATGGGTAAAAATAGGCGACACGTGTTTTTTTATATCTGCGGAACCCGATTTTTAAGGGTCGAAACGCACCCTCGAAAATTGGGGTGTTTTTCTTTTTTCGTCGATAATGTTTTAACGGTACGAGATATGAAAAAGTGGTAAATTGCAACAATGTTTATTTTTTCGTGTACCACACATTGGAGATGAGAACGATAACGTTATCGACGAAAAACGAAAAACACCCCGATTTTCGAGGGTGCGTTTCATCCTTCAAAAATCGGGTTCCGCAGATATAGAAGAAGAGGTGTCGCCTATTTTTACCCATTCTACAAGCTTGCCTAGTTTAATCGGCATCGGAGAGATCGACCTCGCAACTCTTTCTTGTAAGGCGAGAAAGAGGGTGGCAAAGTTTGTATGAAAAATAAAAGAAAATCTGGCCAGAAGATTTACTTGAAACTTAGTATTAAAGCTCTTCGACACAATTAATAAAACACGTATTTTAGCGTTTTTTCGAAATTCAACCCCTAAACGAAAGAGGGTGGAAAAGTTGGTACGGAAAACAAAAAAAATCGGGTCAAATTTACTTGAAACTTTTTATTATTGCTCCTAGACACAATAGATGAAATGTCAGCGTAATTTTGGAAAGTCAACGCTTAAGGGGAACAGGGGGTAGCAAAGTTTGTATGGTAAAGGAAATATCTGTTCACATTTACTTGACGAGCCATGGTAGGAGAAGTGTATGCAGAAATATGACGTCGAAGGAAAATCTGAAAATGAGGCATACGAGACTAAGGCACCTCGGACCAACGGCTCTGCTTACAAGGAAAGGTTGCGAGGTCGATCTCTCCGATTTCGTAACAGAATGACGGCACTGAAGCTAGATGAAACGACTCTTCGTCTGAGCGTACCCTGCGGCCGGCAAGAGTGCTCTAATCTTTTACACGAAACAAAAATACAACAGAATTTGAGTTCTGGATAAGATTTCCCTTCGAAATACGTAGAAAAACAAAAAATAATTGGTTTTTCATGCAATGGTGAATGTTTAAAAAAAAACGTTTAAAAAAAATCGGCGAAAATAATTATTTGGGAAAAGATTACTGCATATCAAAAATTATTTACGTACACAAATATATGCTGGGTTTTTGCTTCTCATAACTTACCCGGTCTATATATGTATGGTGGCATCTGTAATCCCTCGTCGAACGGGATTTATCAATTTAATGATACTGTTACAAATCCGATTTTCATGAGCTTATCAGTTTTCCCAATATATGCACTGGAGTATATAACTTAATTAGTTGAAATTACGAGAGAGAAAAGCCGCTTTTCGTACGTTTTGTTTTTTTAACTACAATTATTTCATTACATGTGTTTTCATTTAATTTTCATAACAACGTAATGGGGCTCAATGGATTTTGAATCGAATCACAAACACACTATAGATTTGGCACGCCGCGTTCTAGATACGACTGAAGCTACCTTATTGAGGATTTGGCGGGATTTGTATAACCAAAGACTCCCAATCACTAATTACATTTGATCAATTCTGAAGGTAATTATCTATTCGTACGTGCGGGGCAGAATTACTTCCGAAGTACTAGAACCCACAAGGAAAACATATTAAGGGTCGGTATCAACAACGAAAAAAGCAAAAAACGTTTTTTTGTTTTTGACGGACTCTTGAAAAATAACGTTTCAAATATATTCTCTGCAAATTTAACGTCGATCCGTTCTGAAGCGACGGAGTTATGGGCGCTTATAGCGAGGTTTCGCGAACCGGCGCTTTGCTTAAAATTACTTTTTCAAAATCGCGGACCATGATATTTAAAAAATCACCGCACCGATCAACTTCAAATTTTACGAGCTTCTTTCAGATATCAAAAAGCTGTGCTTTTATGAAGCAATTTTTTTGCATACTTTTATTTTATCAACGAAAATAGAATGTTTTTTTCCTCGAAAATCGATACTGTCACTTTGGACAGCGGCCATTTTTTTTTAATCAATATTTTATCACATCCGATTTTTTTTCAAACAGCGGTCTGCACAAGCCATTGTATCTACCACATTTATGAATATTTTTCAATAGGAAAATTGCAAGAGATACTTAAAACCATACTCTTCAATGTTAAAAAAAAAATTGAAAATCTGCACACGTTAGACCAGAAAAAATTCAAGAAATTTTTTTTTTCCGGCCACGATCTAGGTGTAAGCTCTTAAGGGGGAGATCCCTTTAGACGAGGAAAAAGTTGCTGATTTTCATGTTATTTTTTAAAGGAAAAATTTCTTCGCCATTTTTGAGGCTCAGGGTATGTTTTATTACTATTTTTGGCTGTTGCATAGTATTTTTTGAAAATTAATCGTCAAAAATGGCGCAGGTCTGGCACGATCTTCTAAAAGGGTTGCGCTGAATGTCGTCAGGCAGCGGGACATGTAGCATCGGCGGGATGAATCTGAAAAAAACTACCAAAATCTCTTCTTTCATTAACACTCATACACACAATACAAACCAAGAAAAAGTGAGAAATGTTGCAAATTGATTAAATGGTACGCTTTGGAGGAAAAAGATTGATTATTAAAAACAAATAGCTACATTTTGCAATAAAAAAATACTATTTATTTATTTTCCAAAATATTTCGGGTTAGTTTCATGCAATAAGGTTAACAAGACGTATACCAAATTTGATCGGAAATTGTGCCAGTTTTTAAAATGCAGTTTAGAAGACCGTGCCATACCTTCATCATTTTTAAAGATTAATAAACAAAAAAGTACCATGTAATAGCCAAAAGTAGTAATAAAATGTACCTCAAGTCTCAAAAGGGGTGAATAAATCTTTCTTTAGAAAAAAATTATGAAGAGCAGCCAAATTTTTCTTCTCCTAAAGCTATCTCCCCCCTAAGGCCTTAGGCCACTCCAGAGGCCGAAAAATAGGCTTTTTGGGGATGCTTTTTTTTCAGAAAAATTACAAAATAAATCGAGATTACAAAGCAGGGTGTTTATCATACATATCAGTGGCTGTATACAATCATTTTTTTAAAGCGATTAATTTTAAAATGGCGGCTGTGATTTTTTAGGCAAATTTTTGGAAAGTGAAAAATTTGATAAACACCCTTTTTGTAATCTCGATTTATTTTGTAGTTTTTCTGAAAAAAAAAGAATCCTGGTAAAGATCCTAAAAAAGATTGTTAATCTAGGAAGAAACCTACCCCAAACTAGCGCATAAAAACTCCAATTCCCTGCAATCTTGTCCTGATACACGTCTTGATACACGATCAAAATACTACTAGTGCATAAGCACCGTGCTAAACCGAATTTTCACCCTTATTTCCCTCATAATCCATGAATCATTCATAACCCTATTTTTCCACCTCGGGCCATCTCGGATAATATAACAAGTTGAAAGAGGGGAAAAAGTTGCGAAACGTTAATTCACGGCGGAGCGTGAATAATATAGCGCGATCGTAATTTCCACTGATTTTGCATTTTCCGTGCGTTTTCGCCACAAAACTGAGGGGTGGTTCGCGTGTTGACGATTTTCTTTGTTTTTTTTTTATTCCCTCGCCTCTTTACGAGCGTTGAGAGGGTAAAACAGAAAAGCCGAGTATTTTCGAGTTAACGACGGGGCCGCACGTCAGCACGATGCAGGTTGAGTAGAAAACGGCTTCGATTAAAACATTACCGATAAAGCGGCCTTTAAACGAGAGAAAAATAAAATTCTCGGCACACCCTACATTCAGACGAGCTTGCCTATACTACGGGTCACTGCTGTACTTTTCTTTGTATATCCCCCTCATTGCCACCTCTTCTTTCCCTCGTACTTACATGCCTATGTACATACTACGGAAAACGCCCCCCCCCCCCACACCGCCGGGGGTTATGTACATATCTGTGCTTATTCGTAGGGTGGAAAATATTGTAATAAGCACAACACTCATCACCTATGCAAGCACTCCATACGCATGCACATTCTACGTTATACATGCACGTTACACTCCACATTCGGAATTTCGTGTTGAATCCGCCAATTCATGAACACCGCAAATTCTGTTTTTTTTTTATTGTTCTTGTTTCCACATCCCTCTTTCTGGTATTCAGTTCATCTACCATTTTCTGGTTCATTTTTTATCAAATCAAGTGCGATTTTTTTGTAATTGCTATTCAGGGGTTGCAAGCAATAAAAGTGAAGAACATTGTGATTTTTATTAGAAAAAAGATATAGTATTTAGCGGAATTTCTACTGACACGGAAAGGTTGCGAGGTCGATCTCTCCGATTACGATGAAATTTGGCATGCTTGCAGAATGGGTAAAAATAGGCGACACGTGTTTTTTTATATCTGCGGAAGCCGATTTTGAAGGGGGGAAACGCACCCTCGAAAATAGGGGTGTTTTTCGGTTTTCTTCGATAACGTTATCGTTCACATCTCCAATGTACACGCAAAAATAAACATTGTTGCAATTTGAATTTTTTTCATATCTCGTACCGTTAAAGCGTTATCGACGAACAACAAAAAAGACCCCTATTTTCGAGGGTGCGTTTCACCCCTTAAAAATCGGGTTACGCAGATATAAAAAAATACGTGTCGCCTATTTTTACCCATTCTACAAGCATGCCAAATTTAATCGAAATCAGAGAGATGGACGTCGGGTCGAATGCATTTTTAGTAGAGTATTTTCTTGACCAAGATGATTTGTCCTGATGTTATGCCTCATATATATATATTAAAGTGGCACAATTTTGAGTTCTATTTTTATTCCTTTTTCTCACCATCTAATTATCTTCAAAACAAACAAAAAAAATTGTCGCGGATGCTGCGAGCGGTCGAAAATATTTAGAGGTTGCTCAAGCCTCCCAAAAATAGGAAATTTCGAAGCTCTTGAGTGACCATTAAATATTTTTTGACCGCTCGCAGCTGACGCGACAATTTTTTTTTCTTTAAAGAAGATAATTGGATGGTGAGAAAAAGGAAAAAAAAATAGAGCCCAAAATTGTGCCACCCTAATATATATACATATATATATACACACACACACACACACACATATATATATATATATATATATATATATATATATATATATATATATATATATATATAAATCTATAAATGGTCATAAAAATGTTTCATTTGAACTTTACACAAATAATAATAAATAAATAAAATAATTAATAATATCCGACAATGAATAAAAATCAGAGACGAAATGGCTCATATATGTATGTATATATATAGTCACAAAGAATGTTTTATTTGAACTTTCTACATATAAAAATAAATAAAAAATAATAAAATAACACTGACAATATCCGACGAAAAAAAATTCAGATACGAAATGACTCACCACATTTGTCCTAAGTTTAAATCCGTACAATCCAATCTAGAACATCGTGTATGTATCCTACAAAAGTGGAAGAGAAGGAAAAAAGGTTGAATATCTTCAGCTCTCTACGCATAGTGGAATGCGATCGTGGCACACGTTTGCAATCCCTTTACCCTTGTTATTTATCCCTCGTCCTTTTCGTTTTATTTTTACAATGCCTTGCCAATCGCTGCTTTGATACACCGCTCTCTTTTTTTGATACATTTTTAAGTAGCAATGATTTACTCGCTGATCGTACTTTTTTGCACATAAGAAGCAAGGATGTTTTGAAGTTCAATATTGAACATTTTTATCGGCCTTCGGGGAGAAACGCCTTTCGCACCCTCCGCGATCTTAAATTTTTTCGTAGTATCGAATATTTTTTTCCCCACTCGCATGTTTCGTATTCTCTCTGTATTGTCGATGATGGAAGTATGCAATTTTTTTAAAGTATCGAATATTCACGATGCCATTTTATGTTTTATTCAAAATACGCACTGAAAAGTGGGGCAATGCGAAACATTTCGAAGCTCGCAAATGTGACGTGAGCGAACACAAAGTATTTTAACGACATCCGATATTTTACGATCGTTTTGTGTTGGAATTTCCATTTATTTGTATACTTCGTCAACAATAATTTGTTTCAACGTGTATTTTTATCACACGACAGCCATTTAAAGAATTCAGTTTTCGTCATATTGGTTAATGGTTTTTTCAATAATTTATTCGATCGCATTATTTTTTAACGGCTCACTGTGACCGATAAAAAAATCATTTTTTTTTCCTTTTTCTCATAGTATAAATATTAAAGAATATGTGAAAAAATGTTCAAGTTAAAATATTAAAAATTGACCAACTTGCAGACGAGTTTGTGAGAGCAGGTAGCGCAACGATTTACGTTTGCAATAACTTTCATTCGCGTTTTTCTTGAAACGACTTTTCTCGCCCTGGCCGGTGACATAACTCTAGCTATAATTGTCCGACTTACAATTTTGAATAACCAAAATTTTCAGAATTGCAGTTGCTATCGTTGAACGCAGCCGTTTTTTGAATTTAGTATTTCATAAGCCCGCGAATATAAGTAAAAATTTCGCCAAAATGATCCTCTTAAAAATCCTCCATTTTGTGAATTCTCCTTTCGACAAAGCGGCTACGTGCAACAGGAACTACATTTATATAGATTATAAAACGTTTTTATTTCCATTTTTCCGACCAACCACATTTTTAATACAGAAGCTCGACTATTATGCCTCAATAACGTTGTTAATTTTTTATTATTTTCAATAAAAATTTACACGAAATAAGTTCGATGAACGCTTAAGGACATACTTTTTTTCCCAAATCCCAAATAAATAATCTAGTAGACAAAAAAAATCGGAAAAAACGAATTTTTTCGGCCCGACGTAGTGGTATCGTCCCTTAACGATTTTCATAAGCTCTATTTTGTCACGTCATTTTAGTCACTTTCAGTATTGGTCGCTAGTATACCGAGGATTTTCTTTATCATATACGAAAAATCGTTGAATCTAGAGAGGCCACAATTATCAAATTGCCGAGTGGGGATCGGAAATTCGAACGATCAATATTCAGAAGGACCGAAATTTCGCATTCAGTAATGACGAACGTTCCAATATAGATAAATAAATCTTATTGTAGTCTGTAAAATAGCTAATCGAAATTGGGAATACAAAATCTCGAAGTTGATTTATACCGAAAACAAATGTCAGATTTAAGGGGCTATACCAGTGTGAAGGCTGAAAATTCGGGTGATTTTCGGGAAAAGTTTTTGGAAGAAAAGTACTCAATCAAATGTTTCGGAAAATTAAGAATATATTTGGCAATATTTTACCTATATTACATAATTTTTTCATATAAAAATATTGAGATCCAAGCGACTTATGGGCTGCCTTCGGAGGCACCAAAAAAAAAAGTTCCTCCACTTCTGACATGATTCCGGCCGATTGAGTAGCTGAAACCGAAAAAGGAAAAAATGTCGTTAAACTGGAAGGTATTTCCTGTACAATGACGTAGGATTTTCGAAAAATATAAAAATCTAACAAAATGGCGTAGTTATGAAAAAAGTTTGTTTTCTTGCCTATAAAATGGTCGTTTTTTTCAATGCCCAATCGTCAATTTTCATCCAATAAAAAATATCCTACGTCATTGTACGGAGTAAATATATTCAAGAGTATTCAGTTCAAATTTCAAGTCAATCGAATAATTGCTCTTTGAGTTACAATGTCAGCAAATTTTTTAAATCTCATTTCATATTCTTGAAAGTATAAAAATCTTGAAAGTACAACAATCTCCTCTCATATTCTTGAAAGTATACACTGTCGAAAAAGGCAAAAAAAAATCGATTTTTTAAAAGTGTCACACTGGTATCGCCCCTGAACAAAATAATAAGAGATATAATATCGATTCTAATGTATATATACACCAAATAATTCGAGACGTCAAATCGTCGAATTGTACCTATTACGGCAGTTTACAATTTCGAATTTATTAAAGCGAAGGACCAAAAAGTCGATCAGTTAAAATAGCGATGGGCCAAAATGGCGAACAATCCGGATAGCGAAAACAAGGGATCGAGCAATACTACTTGCGCTTCGGAATGAAGATGGCAGATGGCGTTAGTCATCAGTCGGGTCAGGTAGCCATTCCATGTTCGCCATTTAGGTATTCGCCATTTCGGAACATCGATCATTTGCGTTTCTAACAAGGAACATCACTTTGGTATCCTCCTCCGATTTCGTTGAAATTTTTTTACGTCGAAGAGTATCAAAAACTAACAGACAAGTATTTTTTTATCGGCGGAAAAACGGTTTTTACGATTGAAACGCACCCTTAAAAATGGGGATGATTTTCGTTTTTCGTCGATAACGTTTTAACGGTACGAGATATTAAAAAAATTCAAATTGCAACAAGGGTTATTTTTTTGTGCACTATACATTGGAGATGAGAACGATAACATTATCGACGAAAAACGAACAACACCCCTATTTTCGAGGGTGCGTTTCACCCCTTAAAACCGTTTTTCCGCCGATAAAAAAAATACGTGTCTCTTAGTTTTTGATACTCTTCGACGTAAAAAAGTTTCAACAAAGTCGGAGGAGGACACCAAAGTGATGTTCCTTGTAAGATCTACACATTCGAAGTTTGTAGTTTCGATGTTTCTTTTTGCTATATACGGTATTACGAATTCCAAATAAATAATACGTTTTATGAATAAATTCAAATGAGAGGTCATTTAGAGACACCCTTAAGAAGCTGAGATCAAGCAAATTAGCGATACGTCTTCGTCCTGGCCAGCTTCGTCCCTTTCTTCCTTATCCATTACGGACAACACAAGGGATAAGCAGGCGGTATTCGTGAAATAGAATTTTATTCTGCTTTCTCGTTAGGTTTTTTTTTTTTCGTCCCAGAGTTTCCAATCGTTAACCCCGGTGATTACGCGTTTTTATTATTTTCCGTTAGCTCGTTGGTTTACGAGGAGTTTGGACGTCGACGCTTGTTACGGGAATCGATGCGCGGTTAATGTCCACGGCAATAAACCTATATACATGTACGTATGTACACAAAAGCCCAAAGTGTAAAAGCCCAGAAGGGCTCAGCATCAATATCGCCGAGTGTACGCTAACACTGCGACCTACATCTTCTCTCTGAAAGCTCTCACGAGCAATTGGTACGCATTTAATGGCTATGCCCATCGAAAAGACCGCTGTAAACTTCACAAAACAAAACAAACAACGTTCACGTGCCATCGCCAAGATTCGTAAATATATATATATATATATATATATATATATATATATATATATATATATATATATATTTAATCTTTGCAGCCAATTACGATCGCGCCCAATTGTCGTAACTTTTCGTAACCGGTCGTACTTATGTGAAGATATTCGTGACTGTTTTTTTAAATACCGTCGAAAAGTGAAAATTCTTTCGCTGGCTCAAAATATATTCGGCATACGCATAACTTTTTTTATTTATTGAGAGGGAGATACCTCTAAGTAAGGAAAAAACTGATGGTTTTCATGATTTCTTTTTTAAGGAATCGTCACAGTGTAACGGGCCGAAAAATAGCTGAATTTCACGATTTTTTTCTATGGTTAAAATACGCTAATCAGTCTGATATTTTCATGTCAAATCAAAGCACTCGTGAGGAACAAAAAATAAATGTTCAACGTTTATTTTATTTATTTTTACATTTTTTTAATTGATTGAAAATGCCACGGTTGTGGCCGTAAATATTATCTGAAATAAAATTTGTAAAAAGATTATTAATCAGTATAAAAGCCGCAATCTTGCTTTGAGGTTTTTTTGTTTGACCAAAATTGACAAATTGGCGGCGGTTTGAAAAAAAAGTATGGAATTTAGTCTATTTTTTCGACAGTTTTTCGTTAAAAAAATATGAAGATTAAAAAAAGCAAGATGAAGAATGGCGTGAAGAATATTGTGTCAAAATTTGAGACAGATAGCTTGAAAACTCTTCCTTTGAGAGTGTACACCGTTTGGAAAAATGCGTTTGAAGTTTCGAGTGTGGAATTTTCATATAAATGGTCTACTTACGTTTATGTAAGTATATGAACAGCATGTGTATAACGGTCTATGTAAATGTCGGATAATGCAAAAAGACAAAATCGATTTTTTGAAAATTTTGCTCTGTGATGATCCCTTAAACAGAACAATTTTTTCGCCATTTTCAAGATTCATGGTATGTTTTATTACTACTTTTAGCTATTACAGGGTATTCTTTTATCTCTACAAATGGCGAAGGTATGGCGCGGTCTTTTAAACGCGTTGCGGCGGATGCTGTCGAACGGCGTGAAACGTAGCGTCGGCGGCATTGATATGAAAAAACACCAACGAAGATGCTTCTTTCATTAACACTCATACGCAGAATATGAACCAAGAAAAAGTGAGAAATGTAGAAAATCGATGAAACGGTACGCTTTGAAACAAAAAGATTGAATTTTCCAAAAAATGGCTACATTTTTCAAAAATGCTAAATTTTTTCATTTTTCAAAACATTCAGAATTATGTTTTCGACAATAAGGTTAGAAAGATTTCTACCAAATTTCATCAGAATCAGTCGATTAGTTTTTTAGTCATACGTCACGCAAGTTTCGAAAATGCAGTTTAGAAGACCGTGCCATACCTGCGCCATTTTTAAAGATTAATAAAAATGAAAATACCATGTAACAGCCAAAAGTAGTAATAAATCATACACTAAGTTTCGAAAAAGGTGAAGAAATCTGTCCTTTTAAAAAACCATGAAAGTCTGCAAATTTTTCTCTTGCCTAAAGGTATTCCTCCCCCTTAAGCGCAAGGGGGTTAATACACTTTGAAAGGTAAAAAACGGTCGTTTTAATAGACTCTTGTTTCAATATACAATATACTTCAATATACGATTTAAAAAATCTTCATGTGTTATTCTGAAAAATTAACTAGCAAAAATATGACGTACTCAAGCACCCTCAGTGCCCCCCCCCCCCCCCCCCCACAACCCCCGCCTGTTAATCAGCTACATTATAGTTCCGCCGAAGTTTCCCAAAGCCTCTAGTGTAGACCAAATACATGGTTTAAACATTGGAGATCGAAAGATGGCCCGTAAGGAATAGAGCAGAGTATAATCGAAGGGCAGCAATTGTCACAATCTTCCGCGTCAAACTCACTGCCTGAGATAACGAAGTTCTTTGATCATGGGCCATTATCCAAAGGTACGCGACATCAGGGAATTCCAAAGAGAGCTCCTCCACCTCGGCCAGAAATATTTAATTGCGGAAAGAAGTTCCAAGATCCTCGAAGCACATAAATGAAAGAGTCGATGTCACAGAGAACTTCGTTTCGGAATTCTCCACCTGATTCAGACGTGAGCGCGGCTAATATGTGTTCATTTTAGCCACTTCCTATATTGATCGCAAGTGTAACGAAGATTTTCCTTAGCATATACGAAAAATCATCTATAAAAAATAAATGAATAAATAACAATACATAAAATAAATAAATAACAAATCTATATAAAAATCTAAAGAGGCTGAGCATCAAATAGCCTGATTTAAAAAAAATACTCACATTTATATTGAAATTCAAATTACAACTGCGATAAGTGCTTTTGGAATAAGCTAATCTTTCCCAAGCTTAGAAATTATATTTTACGATTCATTAAATATTTTACATTCAATTGATTCTGATCAAACAGAAATAACAATATAAAAAATCGTACTCTGGTATATGCTCTCACTTTAGCAGACCTTTGGAATATGCGCGATGTCCATGGGAATTTTTTTTAGCAATTGCGAAAGTCAATAGATTCGCCGATCTTTTTCCACTTCGGGAAGACTTCCGGTCGATATTGATCTTAATTCGAATACCCTGGTCTCGAGCACTGGATATAAAAATGACCTTGGCTGACGGATGCAGTCATTGGGGGTGCCTTGCAGGTCATGTATCAACACGCCGAGTTTTTTCTCGTGACTTTTCACATATTTTTAGTTCGAACGTGGCAAGATTTCCAAAACACCGTTCATCACGGAACAATGCAGAATCCAATTGGATCCCAATGAGGGCCCCTATCCCTACAATCGGCACAGTGATGGCCCACGACTGGTTGCCAGAGAACAAACGATAGCGCGGTAATGGCTATATAAACGGGCCAGATCCGCACCATGCATGGTTGGTAATGGTGAACCATGAATGGCTGCTAAGACTTGGCCAACCATCATACGCCTATATTGGCCCAGCAACGGCTGTCGGATCTTCTGCCGGAAATGAAAAACCAAAAATTCACAAATTATGAATATAAAAATTCTAGTAGTATATTTTTTTGTTTTCTCGTGCTTTACTTATGTCCATGTAAATAGAATAATTGCATTAAAAACGCTTTCTGCATTGTTCAAGTTTTTACCTTTCATCGGGATGGAACCTGCACCTTTCGTGCTAGTGTCGAGCCCCCTACCCGCTTAGCTATTCTAACACTTAGAGAATCCATTGTTTGTTCGTTCCTTACTTTTATGCCGATAATTTTATTCGTGACATTAAAGTTTAACGACAATTTTTTTGGTCCATTTAGGCTGTAAAAATAACTCGCTCGTTTTGGGTGAAGTTCCGAAAAGCATACTCCTCTGATCGAGCTGAAATTTTGCACCGAACTTCCTCTCATTATCCTAATAGAAAGCGTTAACGGATTTTTGACGACTAGCAATAGTTTTCTATATATTGCATTTTAAAGTTTATTATTTCACGCCATACGAGTATTTCTATATATCCGATAGACACCCCCCACTCCTCCGGCCGCGCTGCTTCCTGGCAAATAGTGCTCGCCCGTATGTGCATATCACTTGCCATGTGGGATGGGTTTGTTTGGGTTTGTTTAATGTAGTAGAAGCGCAGTACAGTAGATAACTTTCAATATACGATATATCGAAAACTATTGCTAATCGCCAATATCCTTTTAAAGGTTCTCTGAAAATATTGCAAAGAAGGTCGGTGCAAAATTTCAGCTTCATCAGTGGGATATGCTTTTCGAAACCTTATCCCTTGTTTTTACGTGTTACAGTTTAACGACCTGCATTTGCAAAACGCCCAAAAACAAACCATCAATGGCTGGAATAGATCTGGCAAGCCGTTCATCCGCCTACGATACCCCAATGCTGATCGCCATATTATCGGTGCGATGGTATTGGCCCACCAATGGCTGGCGTAGATATGGCAAGCGGTTCATCCGCCTACGATACCCCAATGCTGATCGCCATATTATCGGTGCGATAGTATTGGCCCACGAATGGCTGGCATAGATCTGGCAAGCCGTTCATCCGCCTACAGTACCCCAATGCTGGTCGACGAATTATTGGCCGATTGTCAGCAAACCATTTAATGGCTGAATGCTGGCATTTTTGTAACGACGGCCGACCCCCTATGGGATGTGCGGTGCCCCTAACAAATCTCTATAGAGATCTGACAAGGTACATCACTTAATGGGTCTTGTCACTTTAGACGGTAAAAAGAAGCTATTATATAGTTCATGAATTTTTTTGATAAGTTTATATCAAAGATATTGATATAAAAGTTATTACACTTAATGAATATACTTTCGAAATACATTAATTTTTTTTATTTATGTCACTATTTATAGACGAAAATGGTAGTTAAAAAAAAAGTCCTAAAAAAATTGTAGGTCTGCGGTGTTGATGAAATCTCGGAGATGAATAATCCGAAAAAAAATCGAACGGATTTAGATTCAGGATGTTAATGGCTATAGCGCAAATCATACGATTTTTGATATATGCAAAAATAACAAAATGGCAGCCATTTCTCTAAAAAAACAACAAAAAACATGTTTTTAACCGTTTTGGCAAAAAAAATAATAAATATAATTTTTTTTTAAATCTTTGATATGCGCTATAGCTATAGTTGTTAAGAATATGTGGTTAAAATGTCATAAAGATCGGTTCAGTAGTTTCGAAGATTTTATCAACGAGCCGTCGAAAAACGTTGTTTCGAGAAAAACGCGTTCAAAGTGTGTTTGGGTTACATAAATACATTTAAAAAAATCTATTACGTATTTAGAATATGTATACATTAAGTGTAACAACTTTTATATCAATATCTATAATAGAAACCCATTTTAAAAAATCACGGAAATAGCCTTTTGCAGTCTAAAGTGAAAAGACCCCTTAAGTGTCCGCCTTCGATTTCATTAAAACTCCTACATGTGATAAAGCATTGAAAACTATTACACACGTATTTTTTGTATCTGCGGAGCAACGTTTTTAAGGAGGGAAACGACTCCTCAAAGAAAGGCGAGTCACCCCTTAATTTAATTGTTTCAATTATTCTATAGAGGATTTTTCATTGCTTTGGTTTTTGTTTCATTCACATCGGTGGACTGCTTGTGGGTGAAACTGCAAAACCACCTCTCAACACGCCTTTCTTTGAGGGGTAGTTTGCCCCTTAAAACCGTCTTCACGCAAATAAAAAAAAAAAATACGTGTCTAATATTTTTCAATGCTTTATCACATATATGAGTTTCAACAAAATCGACAGCGGACACTTAAGTGATGTTCCTGGTGAGTGCATCTTGGAACCCCCCAACAAATTTATGCACAGAATCACGATTGTTTTTTTTTTTTTTTTGACGACCCGACCAATTACGGTTGGTAATTTCCAATAAAAAATTCCATACGAAATCCTTCGTGCCACGTCCCCATCAAGTGCATATAGGGCTGTAGCATTTGGAAACTCCCCAACAAATGTCTGCATATTAGTGCTTCTTCTCATCATTTGGTTGGCCACCCGTGGATGAACAATTTTCTTGATGCAACTGATTTTTTTCGTCCGGTTAGAGAAAAAGAAAAGCTCATTCTCCGTTGGGCCTACTCGTTCCGCCCACAAAAGCCAATGTCAAAAACTAAAAAAATTGGTATACCCATGCATGTGGTCTTGAGACCTCTTTGGAATTTTCGCAAGCCTCTTCATTTTCCTCGCTAGATGCATTGCGGCCCGCAAGTGCGCGGGCGGAAATGTTTGACGAACTTTCGTTCTCTTTCTCTCTGTGCCCCTTTGCCTGCCTCGCGGCAGTACACGCAGAATGCCGGAGCTTGCGTGAGGGTGTGCAAGGGGGTGATTCCGCACGAACTATATTCGCGGCCCCGGCGCACAAGCGAGCGATGCAAAGTCGGTGGTAGCTAGTGTAAACGAAGGGAAACGAGATACATATGCTTATAACCCATATATATATATTATATAGAACAAAGTTATACTACAGTTTGAAAACAAGCTTTTGCGTTAGCTTCAGCTAGCTCCGCCCTCCTCGCCAATAGCAGTGCACCGAGCTTTCGTTGTCTTCTGGTCGGCTGTCCAATATCAAGCGTTGCTTGGCGCAGCCTCCAAGCTGGACCAATCATGATGCCAATAGAAAAAGGCTATGCACCTTTCCGTCTCTCCCTCGTTCTTTCTCACCGTCCTTCTCTCCCTCCCCCTCTCTCTCTCATGTAAATATTCGGACTACTGATAAATAAGAGGTCGCAATCAACATAATCTAACGCACTAAGTCTCGTTGCTCAGGCCCCATTGTTTGCTAATTATTGATCTGTATACACATGAACGGCATTCCAGTATCTGTACTTCTCGTCCAATACTTTACTTATGCTCTAGGCTATATTTGCTCTCTGCTTCCGTTTTTACCGCTAAACACAAACATACGCACACGCACCACGCATTTACATATATACATTTGTGTGTGTGTGTGTGTGTGTCATGTTGCGCGTACATGTGGAACACGTGAGCAACCGCCTTCACGGGAAAAAAGCTGTACGTGTGGTATTGCCCCATGGCAAAGTGACTGTATGCCAGCCAGATGTTGCGATATCTCACGATATCTCTTCAGTACAGAACGTGGAAAACCATACGTTCTCTATATTCAAAGTAGTATGCAAAAACACGACACACAATGTCACTTTTCGCCGTCTGTCTTTCTATGCGTTTTTCATCAATTTGTGGGCTCATGGTACACACACACACACACACCCACACACACACACACACACACACACACACACACACACACACACACACCCAGCCACACACACGCGCGCACACACACACACACACACCCAGCCATACACACGCGCGCGCGCGCACACACACACACACACACACACACACACACACACACACACACACACATGTGTGTGTCTATGTGCAGAGTGCCCATGCACATATTTAAATCTTTCCATACAAATACCCACATACCCACGCACTCACACACACCGGCACCCTCCCAGCGACATACTCACCCACCCACCCACACACACACCCGTGTGTGTACATATGCAGAAACCCCATACATATATTTTTATCGTTCCACACAAATACCCACATACCTACACGGTCACACACACCGACACACCCACCCACCCACACACACCCGTGTGTGTATATATGCAGAAACCCCATACACATATTTTTATCTTTCCACACAAATACCCACACACTCACACACACCCATGTGTGTATATACGCAGAAAACCCATACACATATTTTTATCTTTCCACACAAATACCCACATACCCACGCACTCACACACACCGACATCCACCCACACACACCCGTCTGTGTATATATGCAAAAACCCCATATTCATATTTTATTCTTTCCACACAAACACCCACACACTCACACATACCAACACCCACCTACCCACACACACTCGTGTGTGTATATATGCAGAAACCCCATACACATATTTTATTCTTTCCACACAAATACCCACATACCAACACACTCACACACACACCGACACCTACCCAGCCACACACACCCGTGTGTGTATACATGCAGAGTGCCCATACACATATTTTAATATTTCCACACAAATACCCACATACCAACACACTCACACACACCGACACCCACCCAGCCACACACACGCGTGTGTGTATACATGCAGAGTGCCCATTCACATATTTTAATATTTCCACACAAATATTTTGTACACTGTAGATTGTTCTTAAAATGTTCCAAACAAGGCTTATACTGGCTCAGGGGGTGTCTGATTCTGCACACGGGCATTGTTTGACTGAATGGAGGTGGTCGTAAAATTTACGGATGCCTAACGCTTTATAAAAATAACTTCTTTAGCTAGGTACGTAGTACACTTCGAGGCCAAGCGATTGTATGTGAATAAATTTGTCTGGTATACACAGTGTTTGTAAGTGGTTGAGCTCTGTAGATACCAAGCTTTTTCTATCCCTTGCGGGCCGTGGGCCTGTTTGTGAGATTGGATGACAAAAGGTTGAAGCCTCAGGGCTCTGTCGATGGCATATGTGCATGTCCATGCGGATATAGGTAATCGTCGATTGTACAATAGGAAATGTCACATTGAAGACCTTTGATCACCATTATCAGGAGAATAATAACAAAAATAAAAGAGGCATTGCCTGCTGGTAGATCAGCGGTACATGGCAACCTCTCCAGGGCAACACTGGTTTATTCTTACAGGATGCTGGTATTGTTGTACTCGGTTGAAAAATGCCAATGCGAGCTGCCTGCTTTCTACGAGGATAAGGCTTGATTAAAATAAAAGCGATTATTTTTGGGCTGCATGTGAAAGAGAAACGAGATTTTTCGGATGTCAGTGCTCATGATCACGTCTTCGACTTTGTATTTTCGACCAAAAAATCTTTAGCACAATAATAAGCACGAATGTTTCAATGTTGTAGGTACATTTGATGTGACAATCTATTATCTCGGGGAGTCTGAACGAACATCATTTTGGTGGCCGACTTCGATTTTATTGAAACTCATGTATATGGTAGACCATGAAAAACTATTAGAGGATTTTTTTAATCGGCGGGGAAACGATTTTAAGGGGTGTAACCCTACTTTTTAGAGTGAAGCATTCCAGACCTGATTTTGCAGTTTCTTCCGTAAGCATACACCAGATTGCGTATGAAAACATATTTTTCTCGTTTAACCGGCGTAATTTTGAGCTTGCGAAAAAAAAGTCGGTAATATGCATAATCGGCGGAAAATTTCCCATCGGATAACTCGACGAATCAAGCGGCAGTTTTTCGAGCAAACGATTGCGGAGAGAATGAGCACGTGAGTGGAAAAATGGAGCTCCAAATTGAAGCATGAAAGTGATAATCGTCGATTCAGTGGACAATATTTGTCGACGTGCGAAAAATGTTGGATTTTGAATATTCATTTTTGCAAGTCCATATCGATGTATTTTCACTTCCCGAATGCAAAATCACCACTGATTGCCTCTGAAGCCCTTAAATTTCAATAAAAAATTGCCACAAAAGTATAGAATGTAGTTAATCCCCTTAAGCTTTTTGTTCGGCAAGAATGCAAAAATCGTATACTTCAATTTCCTTCCCCAAATTATCTATCCCGCCAGTACACCCAGCATTCATTTATTTGCTTCCCAAATAAAGTGCGTAGATGCTGAAAGTACAGCGTTGTCCGTATAAATTGTAAGTGAACCATTCTAACCAAGAGAAAATCCTTCCGTTGGCATTAATACCTGGCATTAATTGATCTTCTCTTCTATGCCACACTTTTGCTTGAACAATGCTCGACAAATCGACGTGTCGAAGAATTTTCGCCAACAATTTTGTGGCACGTTTGCGGATGAGAGATATGTACTTCAAAGAGCGACATAACCCACCCAAGTAAAAATGTTTCTTGTAAAACTCTCACGTATCCAGATATGCCTCTCTCTGCCCAACCGCCTCATCCTGTCGTACCTTACTGGTCGGCGCTGTGTAATAATGCATGCGAAGCTCATAATTCTGTCCTCTCGCGTTTCTCCATACACACAGGCACATATGCACGCACACGAATTTTGTGGGAGCTTGCGGATCGCTTGTTCGTTTGCGAGTCACTGCTGCGCTCCAGTGTACAAAATTTATTCCCTATCGAATCGCCCATAAAGTAGCATAAAATTATTGAACCGATGTGTGTGTGTGTGTGTGTGTGTGTGTGTGTGTGTGTGTGTGCGTGTGTGGGTGTGTGTGTGGATGTTAACTTTTGCTTGAAGAATGTATCATTCTGTTCACTTGTATGCCCATACCACAATGGTGTGGTACATGTGGTCACAGAAGATGGTCGCGTGACATACCCATCACTAAAACTCTTTTTGCCAATCGCTATATCTTTTCCATCCTTCCCCCTGTTTTACCAGCCCTGCATTTTCATTTTCTCCTCAGTTTCAAGGAGTATTACATTATATGAGGTAATCATGTCACGCTGTGCTTTTGACTCACGAATGGCAGGAAGACTATAGTCGTGAGAAAAAAAGTTCTGGTTTTTAAGGATGCTTCGGAGATGGGAATGCCAAGAAATTAATTTAGTAAATGGCTTTCCAGTAAATGGGTTTTTACTCCATTGGCTCATCGGCATCTTTAATGATGATCTGATTTTAAACTTACGCATCTTTCCATTATGAAGACCTTCATGTACATAAAACATCGTTTTTAACTACCTCAGAAATATTCAAATGCATCAGAAGAAATAGAATAAAAATTAGATCATTGTTAAGGGCTTGTAGGCAATTGTTGTTTTCCCAATTCCTTTATTATTAGGGTCCAATTTTCCCACGGGGATCAATGGTCGAGTACAATCGACGTCAATAAAATCAAATGAATTACTCAATGAAACAATAAAAATTCAGAATACTAGGTAATTGCAATGGCACAATCACAATATCTATTTATTTTTTACCATTTCATTCTACGATCGAAAATTGAAAATTCCCGTCGATTGTCAATGAGAAATTATTAAAAACAACTTTCTTCCCATAATTTTCAAGCTTGCATGTACGCGCAAGTAGGTACGGAAGTATTCTTCGACATGTCGAGGTACACGAAGTGTACAAGCTTTTATGTTCGACCATTCGCATCGAGGATAAGAAAAGTCTCATATGCTTCGATAAGTTTTTAAATAATAAAGTCGACGAGCGTGCTCGGGAGACATGAAAAAATGCTTAGGGCTGCGGGCAGGTCGATTTATTCTGGAATGGCATGCGCGTAAAAACCCTTTTCATGTATTTCCTCATAACCGGTCCATATTCGCAACTCGAGGATTGACGAAAGTAATACCGTAAAATCGTGAACATCGTACAAATCCCCCAAGACCATGAATTTAATGTTACGAGACATACCAAGGACGTGAATAAGAGTATCGCCGATTTTTACGGCTGAGAAAAATTTATATCCTCGGACCCCTTTATTTTTCGTTTTTTGTCTCAGAGCTCGAAGTAGGAGATCCGCGAGCGGACACCGAGTGATGCACACTGGACGCGCACCCACATGTGTGCAAATATCAATGTACATATATGTGCACAGATCGAACAATATCTATGGCACACAACAAATGTCCCGTGTGTCGTCGATATCTATATCGATCACACACACCTACAAAACGTACGTTTTGTAGGTCACACACACCTACAAAACGCACGTTTGTAGGTGTGTGTGATCGATATAGATATCACACCTATCTTTGTGATCACACACCTATGTTTGTGATCACACACCTGTGTTTGTGATCACACGCCTGTGTTTGTGATCACACACCTATGTTTATGATCATACCCCTGTGTTGGTGATCACACACCTGTGTTGGTGATCACACACCTATGTTTGTGATCACACACCTATGTCAGTGATCGAACACCTATGTTTGTGATCACACGACTATGTGTGTGATCACACACACCTGCAAAACGTACGTTTGTAAGTGCGTGTAATCTACATATGTTTGTGATCACACACACCTACACACCTACATCACACACACATACAAAACGTACGTTTTGTAGGTCACACACACCTAAAAAACGCACGTTTGTAGGTGTGTGTGTGTGATCGATATAGATATCACACCTATCTTTGTGATCACACACCTATGTTTGTGATCATACACCTGTGTTTGTGATCACACACCTGTGTTTGTGATCACACACCTATGTTTGTGATCACACACCTATGTTTATGATCATACACCTGTGTTGGTGATCACACACCTATGTTTGTGATCACAGACCTATGTGAGTGATCACACACCTATGTTTGTGATCACACGACTATGTGTGTGACCACACACACCTGCAAAACGTACGTTTGTAAGTGCGTGTGATCTACATATGTTTGTGATCACACACACCTACACTCCTACATCACATACACATACAAAACGTACGTTTTGCATGTGTGTGTGTGTGTGATCGACACACACGTTTTGTAGGTGTGTGTGAGTACCCACGCACGCGTGCATTTTACGAGAGCCCATAACTTTTGCGCGTGTACGTTTGTGTGGGCGCGCACAATCTTTTATCAGCTCGATCCGTAAATTGTATATTAAGGGGTGTGCACACTCGGGGATGTTATGCCATTTAGGGTGATTCGATTAGCTGCGGAGTCAGAGGTGGAGAAAATCCATACAGGGCGAATGTACGAACTGTGCGCAAATCTATCGCGTATAATTCAGAGTCTCCATCCCGGATGACTCACGCTGAATAGTAATAACGAAACAGGCATGGAAGCGATGGGGTTAAGGGGGAACAGGGCTGTTTGGACGTGTTGAGAAACGAGATTCGTCAAGCGAAAATGCGCAATGGTGAAATCCCCACGTTCAGTGAAACGAACAAAGGTGGCATGCGCAGGAAAATAGCAGACGAGAAAGCAAGAGACCGATAGAAGTAGAGAAAGAATTCGGAATTCGGTGACAAAAACTCAAAGGCTCGTCCCATCCATCAGAGCCCCCTGAATGAAGAGCGGGTATACCGGACAAAGAAAGAATTATTATTTTACCGGATTCAGGACGCAGCCACCGCTCGCGCGAGGGTGAGAAAAGAGGAATAGGAGGAATGTGTTCGTCTAGTTTCGAGCTCTCTCTCCATCCCTCTCGTGCCTTTCTCTCCTCTCTCGAGCACGCACATACACACGCACACAACACACTTCCCATCACTTTATCTCTCGATCGTGGGTGGAATCGCTTGTGAGATCCGCTGCGTTCGAGATATCTCGTCAGTGGCATGCTATAAATTCGCGACTCAACGTTTTGCCAAACACTCAAACGTGGGCTCTCTGAACAATTCATTTCACTTTATACGGGGGAAGTGCACGTAGGAATAGTGTGGATACATTTTTATATGAAGTTTGTTCCTTTTTCTCACTCTATGTTGCACAGAAACAAAAATGTGGCTTAGCACACACACACACGCGCGCGCGCGCGCGCGCGCATACAACAACTGCAGACACACATCCACACAGTCACACACACACACCCACGCACCACAATATTAGCAAGGTAGATAATTGAGATCGAACAAAAATAAACATCGATTAATTGTTGACGATTTGTAGATTGTCCGAGGCTTCGTAGCTTCAGGATAGTAAGTAGGGGGGGGGGCAACTTCACAAAATTTACTCGAGTATACCGTTGTAATTATTTGTCTGATCAAAAAAAGTCGTAAAGCTATTTGACAGAACTCTTGCGGGGGCAACCAGAACTCCGAAAAAAAATTCATTTTTCCGAGAAAAAAAAAATGTTTTCACTCAAAGCATTCCATCGTGCCATCAATCTACTGCTCAGTTGGAGGCAATAAACGAAAATCAATTCTAGTTGCCTCTTGCATAGTTCTGGAGTTCTATATACTTTTCATCGATAGTTCGGTTCTTAGTAACGATTTTTTTCCGTTAGGGGGGTGGGGGCAACTTCATAAAACTTACTCGAGTGTACCATTGTAAATATTTGTCTGTTCAAAAAAAGTTGTAAAGCTATTTAACAGAACTCTTGTGGGGGCAACCAGAACTCCGAAAGAAAAAACATTTTTCCGAGAAAAAAAAATTTGGTTTCACTCAAAGCATTCCATCGTGCCAGTTCTGGAGTTCTATGTACTTTTCATCGATAGTTCGGTTCTTAGTAACGATTTTTCATTCGTTAGTTGGGTGGGGGGCAACTTCATAAAACTTACTCGAGTGTACCGATGTAAATATTTGTCTGATCAAAAAAAGTTGTAAAGCTATTTAACAGAACTTTTGGGGAGGCAACCAGAACTCCAAAAAAAAAAATCATTTTTCCGAAAAAAAATATTGGGTTCCACTTAAAGCATTCCATCGTGCCATCAATCTACTGCTCAGTCGAAGGTAAAAAATGAAAATCAGTTTTTAGTTACCTCTCGCATAGTTCTGGAGTTCTATGTATTTTCATTGATAGTTCGGTTGTTAGTAACCATTTTTTTCTGTTAGCGGGGGGGGGGCAACTTCACAAAATTTCTACGAAGCTACTATCAAGCAACATTTCTTACTATCCCTTCCGGATAGTAAGAAAGGATAGAAGCGAAAAAGGACAGTGCATCGATGAAAACAATGAATGGATGAAAATGTGACAAAGAAAAATGTATGATAGATGAATGGGAATGGATTTTGCGTGGGGAGAAAGCAGAGCGTTTGGTGCTATCAGATCATACGGATTTACTTCTTACGGGAAGATGGGTATTTAACACTGTATAACTAATGTGCAACGCCTAGCGTTATATAGAAGCAAGAAGCAGAAGAGGGGAGATTGTACGATGGCCTCGTAAAAAGCGAAGGACACCATAGTCTGGAACAAATACTACTACTGCACATCCTCGTTTGCTATTGTATAACGCGTTGGATTGCCCTCCCAGGTATTTAACTATTAAGGAACAGGAATGTATTCTGAAGACGAGCTCCAGTATCTTCTGGAGCGACGGAAATATGAGCTTACGTGGAATATTTTATACATATTGGAAGGCTCAGGGAATACCTGAATAAACTGTAGAAAAAGTTGACTGCAAGAAGAAGCAGATGCTTACAATCTGCGCGTGACTGACGTGAACTTCGTTGAGGGTAAAATTTGAGAGCGTTAATAATTGATAAATCTATTGGAGTTGCAGTCATTCAATATTGTACATGGAATTTATATGTATTTTTTAAAATATGAATATAAATTCTCATTTGCATGTTCTGACTATCTTGGTCGTCATCTTCGTCAGTCTATTCTTCTATGAACACGGAAGGAAGGAGGCGTCTCCTGGGATCTTCGATGTATCTGAATATGTCCCTAGTCATTCGCATTACCTGGAGGAACAATGGAAACGCATGCACTTCCTTTCTCGACCCTTCTTACACTTGGCAAAAAATATCGTGGACGTTTTTTGCCACCAATATCTAGACAACGCTCTATTCTTCTTTCAACCGTAACGCGTGATCACCCAGACTTTGTAAATGTCGCGACGAAAGCTTCCTCTCGAAGGCGAACTTTATACTTTTCTTCTTTCTCACTGAGTATCTTAATATCTCGTTTTTTACTCCCCAACGGAGCTGTCTAAGTAGCGTTTTGAGACTGCGAAGATACGCGATAATGTTCAAACTCCAGAGGCAGGATGTAGCCGAAGATCAGCAGGTCTTTTCCTCGAACTCGTAAAAGAAGAAAGAGCGCGAAATCTTTGGAATTCTCAGATAGCTTGAATCTCCTTGCCTCCTGGTACAGCAGCTGACGAGGAATATCACTTGAGTGTCCGCCATCGATTTTGATTAAACTCATATATGTGATAACGGATTGAAAACTATCAGACACGTTTTTTTTTCGTTGGAATAACGGTTTTAAGGGGGGAAACCACCTCCAAAGAAAAGCGCGTCAACCCTTCATTTCACTTTTGTTCAATACTTCTTAGTGGATTTTTCATCCCTTTGCATTGGAAGCAGGTTTCTGTTTCATTCAGACCTGTGGACTGCTTGTGGGTGAAATTGCAAAATCACTTCTCCATACGCATTCCTTTGAGAAGTGGTTTACCCCCCTTAAAACCGTTTTTCCACCGATAAAAAAAGATACATGTCTGATAGTTCTCAATGCTGTATCAAAATATAAATTGCAACAAAATCGCCGGCGGATACTGTGGTGTTCCTTGTGAGTAAACTTGGCTAGAGAAGAAGTTCGGTATTCATCGATTTTAGAATGGATCCAGTAAGGATACGCGTGTAATCGGAGAACTGATGTACATATATGTCAATACTTGGGAAGTAATTTCTTGAGGGGTCCCCAGATCCTACCACATGGCTATAGCGATTTGACAGGCTCATCTGTTAGGAAGTCCACATTGGCATCCAAGTGGATTCCGCCCTTTTTCCTGGTTGACGTCTGAGAATTTTTCATTTGAAATTCTCAACCGGAATTTGTTGGATCTCCGAAAAATCCTTTTGTGATCTCGTGCACAAATTGGTTGGGGAGTCCCAAGATCCACCCACACCTCAATAGGGATGCGTTAGGTACACCGCACACAGAGAATCCTCATTGGGATCCATTGGATTCTGCACTGTTCCCTGACGAATGCCGTTTGATACACCAAAATTTCTATCGGATTTGGTTCGATAATGTGGGAATCCTTCAGGATCCAAATTGGATTCCCACATTGAATTCCAATGGGGCATCCCGATTAACAAGATCGGGACATCTGTACATAGCATCCAATGTACAGGAGTGACGTTTTGCATAGGAATCCAATGCGATGACCCATTGGATCTCTATCAGGAAGCGGGGAGAAGTATGGGAATCCAATTGAATCTCTACGATAACTTCTGCACGGGTGCTACAGGCTTGGTATACAGGAATATCCCTGCGATGCATACGTATTTGGCCCGGTATGTTTGCCCAGTACGGTGACCCACAGCACCGCACCATATTTCCGTTCACCACTTTCCGGTTTTCCTCGTTGCTATAAATGGAAGGATACAGAATGGGACGTCCGCGAGTACGCATACAGTAAGGGGAGAAACAGGTAAATATTTCATGTTTTTTTTTTTCAAAGGCTTGGCTCTATGAGGGGCTAGGGAAGGCGCAAGGAGTAGGTTACAAAGTGCCGGAGATGCTTTCCTGCTCTCAGTCTTCTCCTGCTGATGCTACCAGTATGAGCTTACAGCGAGTAGAAAACGTTATAGAAAACTCTGCTGTAGCTATTCTTTCATCGGAAATATTTCCATCCTAAAGTATAACGAAAAATCACCTCCACCTAAGGCGCATATACGCGGGAACTAAAAAATGGACGCGACATCGTGACATTATCAGTATACAACCGCCGCATGGCCCCAAATAGACAGCAAAATAGGAAGGTGAGAATTTGTATTCAAACTCAAGCGGAACGTAAAAAAATAAAAAATAAAACAGAGATAGCAGAAGCTGAACCATTCTAAGCATCTGGGCAGTCTTTCGTCTCTTCAAACTTCACCCTTCATCCGTTCTGACATTCAAACCCCTCCGCTTTCGTTCTTCGCATAAAACTTTGAATTATTAATTTACCCGGGCAGCTCTTTGCCCTTCACGTGTTTTATTGAGCAGTCAAGGAGCAAAATAAAGGAAGAACAATATTTTTCGAATACCAATGCTACTATTATTTTTTTACTTATGCTTCAAATATTCGCAAAGGAGTCCTCCTTACGTTCCTAGCCTTGTTCTGTTTCTCGACGGAAGGGATATTCTTTTTTCGCCAGTGTCTCAAGAAGTTCCCCAAGAGTCGAACGTCACTATGGGTCCCGTGGGTCGTCGTCGATGTCTCTTGAAATGCAGTTGTTTCCCTTGCAGCACCGTCACATCGACATTCAGCGACCGGCTCGCCCTCACCCCTCGAGGGTCGCATACTCGTACAGTTCAACTTCAATACTTATACGTTATAACGCATAATGTCCCGAATTCTTCGAGTCCTCGCTGAGAGCTGGTGGAATGTCGTGCGCTTAAGGGAATTTGGCGAAAAGGAGAAGAAATCAGGCCAACTCTCGTGAATGCTTCTGAACAGTCGGCAAGTTCTGGAAAAAAGCACACACTTTTCCCGTAATATTGTGCTTCCCTTCTTTCTTCTTGTCGGATTTTTTTCATCAAAGTCACGAAGGTAATTTGAGATTATAAATAAATAAAAGGCTCGCGTCCGTCCGCTCTAAAAGTTGGAAGGGAAATCTTAAATATGTGCATGTCGTCTTTTTTCTCGCCCTTCATCTCGGGCCTCACGATGAACATTGCAAGACCAATCGCTTAGGAGAATGCCAAGAAAAATCATAAAACCCACGTACTGTTAAATAGTTTGAAGTGTGTTTTTTCCTATAGGGTAAGTCTGGAGTGGTTGGCCACAGTTTTTTCAAGGATCCGTCAAAATAAAAGTACAGACGTTTCTTAACCTATCGTCATTTGTAATTAACCCTCAAAGTGTGAAGGGGGGTCGAATGTGTCCGGGCCCAAATTATAGTTATAGTGTTTTTTCCGCGCATTGCTTTATATTTGTTTAAAAAAAAAACATATTAAAAATAACAATATCCGAAAAATTCTTGTTCGTACTTCGAAAGGACATCCTAAGGATGAACCATGAATTTTTACAGATTTTTTCATCAACAATTTTGTGCTTGGTAGCGCGCCGCCGAAAACGACCCCCCTTCACACTTTGAAGATGCCAAAAACCCCTTCACACTTTGAGGGTTAAACCTTGAACATTCAACTTTAAGATAGTTTACGAAACTAAAATAAAAACTGATATTAGATCAACCTTAAAATTACTATTTTTCGAAAATGACGATTGGCCATCTCTCCCGGAGTATCCGGGTGTGATGGCCATAGGAGTGGAGGTGAGATGGCCAGTTACCCAGCATTATGATCTCGGTTTTCTCGTTGGTTTTATGTTTCGATTCTTAATGTTTTTTCTTTTGGCCACATCTAGAACACATATAATCGAAATCAGTGTAATTTTTGTGTACCCAAAGTTGGCATACTACCCACTGAAGCCAGTCTTCGACTTTCCATATCGTCTTTCTAAGGTCTTCCTAGATATTTCGTAGGTCCTAGCAGCCGCACGAACCGACAGATCATCATTATTTACACCACTAATAGCTGTTTTAATGATTCTTGAGTCCAGTTCCCTCGTGGAGCAATTGCTTTTCTCTTGTACTTACTAACCATCGAAAATAAATGTAGAAAAAAATGAACTACTTGAACATATTACAACCAATACTATGGCCATCACACACCGACTGTACATGGCCATCTCTCCTAATCTCCCGGGAGAGATGGCCATATCTAAAATGTAAACAAATAGAAACAATACATGCGAAATCTTGAGGTTATAACAAAGCACCGTTCGTGAACTACTCAAGAAATACAAAAGTAACCATTACTTCTACAAAGTAACTTCACCACAATGTAAAACATGAAACCTTCAAAAAAATTTAGCTGTAGACGGAATAATTAACAAGGATTGTACTTACTTAACATTTTTTTTGCCAAACTTTTGCTCGTATACTTACAGCTGCGCACGACGCGAAGCGAATTAAGCAGTAACCGGTGGAATCTAGTGCGCGGTTCTATGGAATATTCCAATTGGCCATCTCTCCCTTAGGGCCAACTCCTCCGGACTTACCCTAGTCAAAGGATGAATAGTTTTGGAAAATCTTCCAGGCAACCTTAGACCATGATTTCAGAAATTCAATTCTGCCTCTGAGTCGGTAGAAATTTATTTTAACCATCAATGAAAGCTTATTGCCCAATTGACACTCATCTGTCTATCTATGTGAATTATTTATGAAAAGTGTGTGCGTGGTGCAAGGATCGACGAGATCATAAGCGAGGAAGCCTTTGATTTTGCCTCCGTGGCGATAAAACCGTCAGTCGCTTATTTTGGTATAGGTAGTAATGCAGGCAAGCGAAGCCATGACAGGGTGCTAGGAGAGAAAGTACTTAGTGCAAGAATTTCAAAGCAAGCCCCCTGGGTACAAACACTCGGGAATTTCTTGGCTTACACGCAGCCTCTTCCCATCGTGCGGTACTCGGTGTCCGATTACCGTCGGCAATTTCATCGCTGCTGCCTACTTTTAGCCCTTAACGCCGTAGCCAAGTTTGACAAACCGACATAGCTTGGTGTCTCTTTGATTCTCGACATCTGACTCGAAAGCCTCCCTCTCTCTCTCTCTCTCTCTCTCTCTCTCTCTCTCTCTCTTTCTCTCTCTCTCTCTCTCTCTCTCTCTCTCTCTCTCTCTCTCTCTTTCTCTCTCTCTCGCTTTCTCTCTCTCTTTCCCTCTTATTTTATATTTTTATATTTTGCGTTTGGCTTTGAGTTTGTTTTGTGTTTGACCTTGCATCTAATTTTCTGCGTTCGGTTTTTGTTATTGTGTGCTGAGTGTTGAAAATTGCGCTCGATTTTTTTGGCGTTTGATTTGTGCTGGTGTATGATTTGTGAACCTTACAAACCACTGCTTATTTGTAATAGTGTTTGTGTGCTGGGCGTTGAAAATTGCGCTTGATTTTTTGGCGTTTGATTTATGCTTGTGTATGATTAGTGGACGTAACAAATCACTGCTTATTTTTAATTCAAGGCCTTAGGCCACAGTAACGGGTATAAAATCATATGCGAATTTAACAGATTTTTTCGTATGAAAAAGCGATTCACTCATAAATTTAATTACACATCTATTTAGTATGACTATCAAGGTGTTAGAAAATATTTTTTTTTTCGATGTACAAAATGGCCGACTACTCGAAACTTCTCGAAACAGCTTTTTTCCAGTTGGCGTGACAAATATCTTCAACAATTTTCACTCGATTTACTTCAAATTTAAAAGTTATGTTCCTAATTGCATTTCGCAGAGAATGACGTACGGAATTTCTGATTAATCGAAAACTTTTCATTTCATGAGCAGTTTTTGAGCAGTTATAACGAAATTTTTCACTTACAATTCATTTTTTAAGTTCAAATACCTACAACTTTTGAATAAGACAATATTTTTCAAATTCCGTACGTACTTCTCTAGGTATTCTAATTTACGTTGACGAGAATTTTGGTTTTTTGTTCTAGGTAAAAAATTGTAGATGCTAAATGTCACGCCGCGGAGCGCCTAAAAAAAGATAAAAAAAAGAAAATATTAGTAGTTGGCCATTTTGTACATCGAAAACAATATATATATATATATCTACTAACAGCTTGATATCCATTATAAAGAGATGTGTAATTAATTTTATGAGTGAATCACTTTTTCATACGAAAAAAATTGTTATATTTTTTTTTAATCTTAATTTTAATTTTTTATCTTAATCTTAAGTATTAATTTTTATTATATAAATGTAAGGCGTTATCGCATTCAACGCATGTTGGTTAACATGCATGTAATTATAATCCTATTTTTGTTATTATTATTTTTTATTCATTTCAATATTATTTCATATTATCTGTACTTGTTTGCCTAAAGGATTTTACCAGGGCATCAATCTCTCTCTCTCTCTCTTTGACGTTTCTTCCATTAAGGGGGTATACACATACAACAAAAACCTAGCTGTAAAAGCCAAAAACCCATTTTTTTCAAAACCAATATATTTCCACAGTATATCATCTCCTAAATGGTTTCTGAAAATTTCAAGGTGATCGGATCAAAATTGACAAATTTACAGGCCGTTACGTCGACGCCCGTCGAAACGCTCGGAGCGTCGTTCGAAACTTTAAACGCTTTTTTATCGACAGTACCCTTTCAAAGTCGGTGAACAAAATATCTCAAAAACTACTGCATCGAGGTTTCTCAATTTTTTCGAGCGTGTTCTAGATGTAAAAATATAGTATTTGATCGAAGGATTTTTTTTTCGATGTATACTTTCTATTTGATGATCAAAAAATGCCAATTCTTTTCGCCAAAATCGAGACTCACTATGAACACACGCCATTTTTTTTCAACTTGATTTTTCGGAAATTCCTTTGATTAATCATGGGATCGACTAATATACTAGCGAAATCTGTTTAATTTTCTTATTTTAGCTAAACTAACCTGGTTCTGCTTGAATCTGTTTGGTCCGAAGTCTGGTTGATGTTTTTCATATTAGATAAAATAACCTGGTTCAGAAGGGCATTGCTCACTGCAAAAAACGTTTTCCAGAGGTGCTTCCCGGCATCGATTATAATTAAATATTTTTGTACAACAAAAATACAGAGTGTTATTCAGATGACACTTTGTCAAATAACTAGACTTTTGTAGAAATTCATCATAACGATTTTCTTCAAAAAATCCTAAAAATGAGCTATTTTCGACGGTTACAACTAGGCATAACCCATTAAGTGTCACCCTCTCTCCTTTCTTTCGTTTTCCTCACTTGCCATTCTTATCTTTTTTGTCTCCTCGTGCCAATTTGATTATTCGGCGTTGCACCCCTCAAGCGCAACGCCGATATATATATCTATATATATATATATATATATATATAGAGAGAGAGAGAGAGAGAGAGAGAGAGAACAGATAAAGTAAAATCAATAGATTATTTTTGTTTAAAAAAATATCTATTTATTTTACTTCATTCACCTATAGCTGAGAAAGAGTTGAATTTTCGGGCTCGGCTTATAAGACTTTTTTGTAGAAAATTACTTTCTCTACAAAGTTCTCATCTGAATTTTTTTCGATATATCTAATAGCTTAGGCGTTACAGCCGTTTGAATAGATATTTTGCACAATATTCACTTGAAATAATGATGCCGTTGAAACGGTTGAATTTACGGCCATGGCTCAACGAACTTTATTGTGGAGTATCACATTTCCTATGAGAACCCACTTGGAAAATATCGCGAAATCAAAATTCGCGGAATGGTAACACTAATAATGAGAAAAATATTCTTTTCAATGTTAATCAAATGGGAAACCTTCAATTTTGATTCGCGACCTCTAAATATTTTTTGACAACACCCCCCTTTCACGAAAGTTCGTTTTTGGGTACCAACTAAAGGTTTTCGGGCACGATGGGTAAAAAAAAAAGTTGCCCTGAAACGAATCACCCTAATATATATATATATATATATATATATATATATATATATATATATATATATATATATATATATATATAGTATAGGAAATGTTTCCTCGTGGGTGTTACATTCCTGTTATCAACGACTGAGCATCTTTCTATGCATACATGCATTTCCCTCGCTCATTGTTCACAAAAGTCTCATTTTGTCAACTACATAGGAACAAGATTCAACAGCTTCGTTTCTCACAATACTTTCCACTTGTTGGAGATACGTGAAACAAGAACTGAAACTGTAGGATGGCATGGAAACGTGTTATCGTTTTAATTGAATTACTTTTTAATGCCACTTGGACACTTTGGAAGTACGTAACGAAGAACGAAACCCATTTATCTTAAATATTTGAATAAGAACCTTGAGTGTTCTGAAAATTCGCACAATGCTTTTACGTGGATTTCAGTGCTCTGCGTGCCGTCTCGAACATCGGATCTTGTCTGTTGCCAAATGTTAGTCCTGGGTAAAACTGAAAGAATTCAAATGCCAACGGGAAGGGTCGAAGTTAACAAAAATAGAAAATGAAGAAGAAACTGGAGATGGAGGTAGTGACGAAAGTCTTTAGTCCGAAAGACCTGGAAATGGAATGTATGTATTTTCTTGAAGAATTTGTCGTTTCACGCAATGTAGCGGATCTACCGCTCAACGGGTTACGCCTAGTTCGTGGCAGAAAAAAGCAATTTTCGCGATTTTTTTGTGAGAAAACGTGAGCAGGTTTTTTTTTACATTGAAGATAGAGCATGCAATATTGGGAGGCTTTCAATTCCAGAACTGGTTCTGCAACTGGCCACTATATGACTGTTTTTGGTTTCTAGGGAAAAAGAAGGTTTGCATTACAAATCAAACAAGATTTATTAAATCAGTATTTTAATCGATTATAATAAAACATGTTTTATCATGGTTCTCCCGTACTATTCTAATTGGACATTTTAAAATGTAAAATCAACAACTAAAACGAAACTTGAAATATGAATAAAAAATCACCCTTTTATTATAAATCCACACACGCTTTAGTCCTTAAATTTTCATTATGAAATACGATAAACTTAGCAGAATGAACATCGGATGATTAATATTTGGCAATAAACTGAGATTAAATTAAGAACTTACTTATACAATAATTTTTTTTTATAGGAACCATTTCATTGATAGGAACCTTCACAGATGAGTGTGAGATGTGTGTGAAGCCCACCAATAGGATCGCTTTAATTTATTTTTCGTGGGCTAAGCTATGGGAATGAAGCGATCCTGCAGATCGGTTTCATACACATCCTTAGCTAACATCTTTAGTGGAAAGCCAGCCTTAATTGGGTGCCTTCAGGAAAGTAAATAACCAAAATATCACTCAATGTGCAAAATTTATGAATATCGGAATAACGATATTACGAATTTAAACATCGAAAAATTTGTTCCGAAATTCCGGAGTTGCGAAATTCCGGAATTTCGGAATGGGCGCCCTAGTTGAAGAGTATGGTTTCAAGTATCTTTCACGATTTTTGTGTTCATGAATGTGATAGATAGAATGGTTTGTGTAAACAAATAATCCGAAATAAAAATAGATATATAAGAAATAAAAATAAAATATTTTTTTAAGTTGCCCTCAGTCCACAGTGGCAGTATCGATTTTCAGTGAAAAATAAACCCTATTTTCGTTGATAAAAAAAACTAGGCAACGAAAAAAAAATTTCCTCCGTTCATGAGAACTCTGTTTACGAGGAAACGATCAATCATGACGTCGCAGGTTTTTCTCTGGTCGAATATGTTTAAATTCCGAAGAAAAGGAGAAACTGTGCGAAGCGAAGAGAAAGAAATGTCTCAAAGAACCAAGAATGACAGCTGATTGTCCACATGGACCGGGAATCCTCCGGGCATTTGCAAACTTTCAAAAGTCACTGTTCAAAGTCACTCGCCCACTCGTTTATTGAATGGCGTGCCGATACCTTGTCGACCCTTGTCACGGTGAAGGAATGAAATGTTTTGCCGCATTCTATAATCTATGGGACTAACCTGAGCAAATGTCACGTCCTTTTACTTGGAAAGCAGCCTCTTCAGATTGTTCTTCCAATGATTATTATTTCCCTCATACGTCGTAAGTCATTTTTACCAAAAGATCCCACTTTTCCACAAATGCATTTGAAGACGTTCGACATATTCAGGTAATGGTTTTTTAAAATGGTTTTTAAATGCTGCCCTTCAAGAATTTCAATTTATTTGCCAAGATATTATCAAGTAAGTCTTATACAGACTTCATTCATTAAAAAATTATTCACCATCAGCTGCAGTACACCCAGCAAAAATCTTAATGGTAAGTATGCAGTATGAAGTCTTTTCCGAAACACGACGAGACTTTTTTTTTCGCCATGATGTTGTTTATTTCATCATAGTAAGTGATATTCCGTCGGGGGAGGCTGACATTTCCCATTAATTCCATACATTATGGGATTTTGAAGTTTCCAGAGACATGTAATATTTCGACGCCTCGCTGAACAGCTACGGGTTTCCTTATAGATAGTGTATTATGAAAGTAACGATGTATATGTTTTGATTTCGTGACCACAGCTATCCTGTTCCCGGAAACAGGTAATATTTCGACGCCTCTTGTTTGTTGTCGCTAAGCAGCTACGTGTTTCCTCAGTGCCAACCTAAACAAACAAACCCGAACAAACCGCCCAATATAGGCGTCGAAATATTTAAAAATTCCCCATTTTATCACGTGTTCCCGCAAAATTCAAAACCCCATAACTTATGAAATTAATGGGAAATGTCAGCCTCCCCCGACGGAATATCACTCAATATAATGGAATTAACAGTTTGACGATGAAAAAAAAAATACCCGTCGTTTTTCGGAAAAGTGCTCATACTGCAGAATTACCATCTTAAATTCTCGTACAACGAGCCCTAGAAAACCGACCATTATTCATTTTTTCCAATTTAACAAATATAACGCCCCTAACCCACACGAGAACCGAATCTCACTGGACAACTTCCACGTGAACTGACCTTCGCTCTCATTCCCCATCATCAACTGTACATTGATGACCTTGGACTTCATGATGACAACGGTCTTACATTGCCCTCTCAAGCTTCGCCATAAAAGTAGCGTTGATCTCAACCTTCCACACGAGCCTTTATGACATTATCTCCATCAACATCAGAGCATTGTTCATTGGACGGAATAACACAAGTTCACCAGTCCATGCCCTCCAACCGGTCTTTTCCCCGTCTCTGTTTTCGTCCCTCCCCCATACACGCAAGTCACGTTGGATGACATTGAGGTGACTTAGCGAAGGAATAGCAGGTACCTCCATCCTGTGTGTCACCAGGGTCACGCGTTTCGAATGTTTCACGTGGCAAGCAGCCACTTCAAGGCAGCACTTCACCAGTAAATATATTTCAGGGCCAAGTGCTCGCCAGGCTGTCGAAGAGGCGTAGGGAAAAAGGCAGAGGACTCAGGCGAAGGAAAAGGGGTCGTTTGAACTTGTCACCATTGGGACCTCTCCATAGAACGAAAAACCAAGACTTGGGGAGCTTCCACGAGCGAACTCGGTGGAGTTGTTTCGGCAAGCTTGGCTTCGCCTATATACACGTGGCAGCTTCTTCAACTCTATTATACTTGACGCTCTTTTTCCTCTGCGCGTGTAAAGGGCTTGACGCGAAGGTCCATTGAAAACTATGACTAAACCATTTTGTCCGGTTGTCTGACCGTGGGGGTCAACAGCGGCAATTTATCTCCGACAAGAACTCCAGCAGGCTTCGCGAAAGGACTCACCGCATTGTTCACCCACCGAGCCCTCATATACATAGATGAGACACGCGTGAGATAAAAGACGGCGTAGTGGGCAAAGTCCTCAGGGATGAGGATTGCGGAAGGCTCGGAGAGGGGATGAAGCAAAGTGACCCAAATTAGGATTGAAAGTTCCTTCACGGAGACTTGTACCGCTCAAGGGAAAACGAAATAAACGAACCTGGCGGCACGGCTGACCGCTTTCTCTCATGGTGGCTCCATCTTTTATATACGCCGTATAACATCTCCCTTACCGGCCTGCTCCTCGCTTCACGCTCCTACGACCTTCCACTTTTACGAGAAACCCGAGCTTTTATTATTTATCGAAACGTCCTCGTAATCCTCTTGCCGTGAACAATGCTCGCAAGATACTCTACTGTATGTAGAAAAGCGCTGGTACTTGAGCCATTCCTGGCAGCGGAAAATTCGCATGATTCGAGAGATTAGAAGAGAAGCTTCGGACCCTGAATTTCGGTGAACACGCGACTTGGCCTAGCCCGGAATTAAGGGGGGAGATAGCTTTAGAAAGATTTGTTCGGTATTTTTGAGACTTAGGGTATGTTTTATTACTACTTTTGGCTGTCACATGGTATTTTTTTTGTCTTTTGCAATGGTGGAGGTATGCACGGTCTTCTAAACGGGTTGCAGCGGATGTTGTCCGACGCCGTGACACGTAGCGTTGGCGGGATTGACCTGAAAAATAACCAACGAAGATTTTTATTTTAGTCACACCTATACACAGAATATGAACCAAGAAAAAGTGGGAAATGTTGAAAATCAACGAAATGGTACGCTTGCAAACAAAAAGATTGAATTTTCCGGAAAGAAGGCGACATTTTACAATGAAAAAGACTTTTTCTGAAGATGTTCAAGAAAATTTTAGGTTCATGTTTTAGACACGAAGGTTAGAGAGATTTATACCAAATTTCAGCAAAATCGGTCGATTGGATTTTTAGCTATACGTCACGCCAGTTTTGAAGATGGAGTTTAGAAGACCGCACCATACCTCCGCCATTTTTGAAGATTAATTAGTAAAACAAACTCGGCCGAATGCGAGTCGGGCGTCGCTCTATTAGGGTTTCGTACATATGACCAAGTAACGTTTTTTTTAACTAGGTACAGTCGAACCTCGATATAACGAATATTTAGGGAAGTTCTTTATATCAAGTTTTCATTATATCGAAGTCATGTTCCTTAAAATGTTAAATATATATATATATATATATATATATATATATATATATATATATATATATATATATATATATATATATATATATATTAGTACTATAAATATAGCGTTAGTTTTTTAAAGAAAGAAAGGTTTAAAATAGAACAATTTTCACAAGCAATTAGTAATTAGAGCATAATGTATGTTATTATGTCAATGTATCAAGGTTTCGGGTGTCTATCAGAAGGGAATGGACAATCCTTCGTTATATCGAGGTTCGATTTAATTAGGTAATGGTTCTTTTTGTCTTAGTTCTTAGGTAGTACTACACTGAAACCATATGGGGTGATTAGAGCTAAAGAAAGCTTGGTATACTCTTGGTGTAAGCTAATAATAAAAATATATAAAATTATTGTTATTCGAATATTTACAATACAAAATGACTTATTTTTGCAGTCGATAGCAGCCAATTGCCAATATTGTCAAATTTTTTCGCATAAATAAAGGAGGCGAAGAAAAATAAATAAAATATACGATGTACAGTTTTTAAAAATTGCAATCTCGTTCCTTCCGTGACGTCAATCTCTCGTTCTTGGCTGGCACCGACTCCAAAAATAAGTCATTTGGTATTGTAAATATTCAAATAACAATAATTTTATATATTTTTCCTATAAATTGATTGTATTATGTATACAATTAATTATTATAAATACAACATTATGAATCGGCGTTTTCAGTATTTGTTGTTTAAATACAGTATATGCTCCATAATATACAGAAATGTACAATTCCTAACTAGTTTAGTTTTTGAGACAGATCCCGTAACAAAAATGGTCTAAATTGACGGCTTGACGGCCCTTTCTTTATTTTTGGAGTTAAAAAAGAAAAAAAATATATTTTTGTACTCTACTCAATGAGCTTTAAAAAATGACACCCCACACGCCATGGTGAGAAAAAAAAATTCTGCTCCTTTTTCATGTATGGGACCTCCACGAAAAATAATTAAATTGAATTTATTATTCAATATTCGGTTTTGCGTCAACATTCTCCACACAATAAGCGAATTTTACGTCTGTAACTTATTCCGTTTACGAGTTGGAGATCCGTGACAGACGGACGGACAGCAGAGTGACATTAATAGGGTTCCGTTTTGCCCTTTGGATACGGAACCCTAAAAATACCATGTAGCAGCCAAAAGTAGTATTAAAACATACCCTAAGTCTCAAGAATGGTGAAGAAATCTTTCCTTAGAAAAAAATAAAAAAAATCAGCAAATTTCTTCCTTGTCTAAAAGCATCTCCCCCTTAATTATCGGAAACATTTTTTTCACAGCATTTTAACGAGTGAAGATCAAAGTGCATCGGTAAAATATTATTTTCAGACAATCTAGGAGCTCCTCAGAAAAATCGGTGAATTCAGTTTGCTCTTCGTTGGTCGTCGAATTGAAATGGGAGTCGGAAGAAACGTGGATGAAACATGGTATACGATAATGCAGTTCTAAATCAAACTGGATTCACGAAGAGACAGGCTAAAAAAGAAGCATTCGCACGTATCGTATCGCTGCAGCGGCAGCAGGTGCCACAAGCAAGTGCGATGTACACGTTCGTGTGTGGTTGGAAACGAATGTGGATGCAAAGTACGCCATGGGTTGTGCGAAATGGTTGTCACATGTAAGAGACAACAGTGGACAATGCACAACAATAATGTGAGAGTCAAGACCACGCTGCATTACAATGTATCATAGGAATCAGCGAGTTTTCTGCATGGAAAGGTGACCTTTGAAAATGGAAGAGAAAAGACAAAGAATCTCACGAGGAACATCCCTTGAGGGTTAACACCACTCTAGCGGCAGAATATCAGGCTTAACTTTGACAATTTATTTTGGGAGTGCGGAAAAAGGTATAGCATTTCTTTTGAGAGGGTTTATTTAACACATATAAAAGTATTAAAAAAAATTTTATTACAATTTTCATACAAAATGGCGCCGGCAGAGCCCATCTTGAAAAACGAGTTTTTCAAAAATAGCTTCACGGGAGGACAGTTTTCTCGTAAAGTATGAGACCTGGAACAAAAACCAAAAAAATTATAATCTATATATTATTAGCTATGCGACTACGTAGGGATTTTTTAAATCAAATTTTAATCAAGAAAGAGATAAATCGATTTTTTGCCCAAAAATAAGCAGTAAATTGGTTATAAAAAAAGTTTACATTTAATCAAAAAACGGCTACGTGCTTCCATAGAGAATGTAATTGTGAAGCTACTATTGAAATTTCAAATCGATCCACGCAAAGGTGTTCGAGTAATCCGTCCTCCCAGTTAAAAAAAAAATTGGTACAGGACTAATTGCATATTGTTTTTATGAACCCAACGTATTTTTTAGGCGAAAAAAAACGATTTTTTCAAAATCCTAGAGTGGTGTTATCCATTAACGGTCCGCCTTCGATTTTGTTGAAACTCAGGTATGTGATAAAGCATTGAAAACTATCAGACACATCTTTCTTTATCCGCGGAAAAACGTTTTTAAGGGTAGAAACGACCCCACACAAAAAGTGTCAGCCCTTAGTTGTATTTTTTTAAGTATTTTATAGTAGATTTTTTATTGCTTTACATTAGAAGAATTTTGGTTTTTGTTTCATTCAGATCGGTGGACTGTCTCTGGGTGAAACTGCAAAACCACCCCCACATGCCTTTTTTTGAGGGGTGGTTTCCCCCCTTTAAACCGTTTTTCCGCAGATGAAAGAAAAATACGTGTCTAATAGTTTTCAATGCTTTAACACATATATAAGTTTCAACACAATCGACGACGGACACTTAAGTGATGTTGCTTGTTAGCAGATATTAAGGAGTTTCGATACCAAAATCGAAATGGTTGTAGACGATTGAAATTCATATCACCGAGAGATTAATTTAGGATGCATTAACTGTCCAAAAATTAATCCGTTTCACCACATAGCTTCGGAGATTTTTGAGGTTCAAGTTGAGTTTCGTTCGAGTATTATTAATGAACCAAGTGGAGAAATCGCTTAATTTTTTAACACGACATTCCTGACACTAATCGCAATTTGTTAATTTTTGTTCATTTAAATCGAAGCATTATTTTGGTTCATTGATTATACTCGAACAAAACTCAACTTCAACCTTCAAAATCTCTGAAACTATGTGGTGAAACGGATTAATTTTTGGACAGTTAATGCTATCGTCTACAACCATTACGATTTTGGTATCGAAACTCCTTAATAGGGTACTGGAAAATGATCTCGAGTTTTTCATTAATCAACCCTGGAGCACGAACTTTTTATCGAAATGAAAACATATAGGATATTAAAAAAGGAAATACTTCTTAATGCGCTTGCTCTGGTCCAGGCGAGATACGAACCGGTCCGGTAATAGGGTGAAAGTGAGAAAACGTCAGAGCGGAAGCGAAAGAGAGCGGCAGAGACGGAAAAAAATGATAACGCGTCTTATTGGTCTGGCGCGATGGCGTAACGTCCACGCAGAGTAACGGATTGAATGACCCGGCCATGTGGTCGGAAAATACAAAAAAGCAGACAGCAAAGGGAAAATGGTAGAAGGTGGCCAGCTTTTTCCAGCGTCCACGTCCTGTCGTATACAGGGAGTATCGCTAGCAGAAAAACACAAGGCCAACATCCGTGTGTCGTAAAGTTCACAAGGCCTGACTTCTGCCTCTGCTATGAAACATGCTTTCACCCCCTGACTCCTTCGAGCCGTCCAGGACTATCTCTCCTTGATGTTCTCTCGTGGCGAGGGTCCCTTCTTTCCCAAAACCGTCTTACGACATTAAATGTACTCATATGAGATATTAGCCGGTGGCCGTCCGGCAATGGTCTTCCATCCCTGCCTGAAGTTATGAATCAAGATAATAGGACAATAAATATCTTACCCAGCCACGTAAAATCGTTCCAGGGGCCTGAGGTCGAAAGTACACCTCGCAATTCCGGACCTCCATTTTCGATACCCCTTTCCTACTCTACTTTACCCTATAACTCACATTTTATATCGCAATGTTGTCCTCTGCCGATATAAAACCACATTGACATTTTGCCAGGCTGTACCTCTGCTGACTTATTTTCGGTTAATTACTGAGTCGTTCATGGGCTAGTGAGAAAAATAACTTTGAGTCAATGAAGGAGTTCATAGAGATCGCAAGAACTCCTTCACGCCATCTAGGCCAAACGGCAGAATTTTGAGCCTGCTGAACGTCATTTCGGATAGTGTTCCATATAGAAGACTAAAAATATATTCAACAAGTGTTAAATACTCCTTCGTAAAGTTCGCTCCTGAAATGGTTCATTGAGGAACACGCAGAATTGTGTTGAAGAGTATTCATGCTGTTTCCAGTAAATCTGACCAGATATTTATTTTACTATAGAAATTTTCCTATCCTCTGTTCCCATCAAGGATTGAATTGCCAAAAACGCTCAAATTTCATTGATTGGGTCCAGGAGCAGTTATACAAAGTTTCAAGTAATTTGACCCGATTTTTTTTATGTCCGTACAAACTTTGCCACGCCCTTTCGTTTAGGGGTTGAATTTCGAAAAACGCGGAAATACGTGTTTCATTAATTGTGTTGAAGAACATTAATACTAAGTTTCAAGTCAATCATCTAAACAGATTTTTTTCCATACCAACTTTGCCGACCCCTTTCTCCCCTAAGGGGTTGAATTTCTGAAAACGCTGAAATACGTGTTTCATTAATCGTGTAAAGAAGCACGAATACTAAATTTGAAGCAAATCCAACCAGGCGTGGCAACGTTTCCATACAAACTGTGCCACTCATTTTCTTCCCTTAAGGGATGAATTTCGAAAAATTCCTTCTTAAATGGTGCCTACATAGCGAAATCAACACGCTCTTCAAACTTCACGTTTCCACATTTAGCGGTTTAGGCTGGGTGATGATAAGTCAGTTAGTCAGTCAGGACTTTGCCTTTTATGTATAGAAAAAAAGATAAGTGAAACTATTTGTACAGAAAACTTCTTGACTCCACTAGTGAGGGTTCCAGTGACGACCACCACCGCAATGTCACTCAAGAAGCACCAATGACCCAATGTCTGGGTTTCCAACGGTAGGGATAGAGGGACATTTTGCTATCATCGTCTACCCGCAGGCCTTCGTCCTACCCATTCTTGGATACAGGCCTTCTGCTATATCGCTGATAAAACGCGTCGAAGACGCTTATCCACATATACACATATCAAGAAGACTGGCAAAATATAGTTTCTGTAGATCTATATGGGGTTCATAGAGTACCCGTGTTCCATACACGAGACGGGGACGTCTTTTTGTCGACTGCTACTTGTCTACATTACTGCTTGATTTATTGTGACATATATTTCATGTTCTATTATGTGGACAGTTGAATCATGCAATTGAGAAGTACTCGCAAAGTTCAAAACAATCCTTCGTTTGCACGGAAGAGACTATCAAGGTGATTTCAGGATGCGCGAAAACGTGGTAGCCGTCTACGACTGGAGCCACCTCATCCCTGCATCCAAAGAGCATATTAATTGACTGTGTAAACGTAGTTGATGACATTTACACCTGGATAGGTGATGATACGTACAACTGTACTTGAAAACGCATGGAGCGAGTTACACACTTGAAAATTTGAAAACACCGCGCAACAAATTTTCCACAGCTCCTCTTCTATGCACGAACAATGCGTTGTATTATACTCCAGAGAATTTAACACCATGTCACTATTTTTAACGTGTAATAGCGTCGCCACGGTAGATAGGATTGTTTGATGTAAAATGCAATGACACTCCAACCTGGATGTTTTACGGGAATGTGAACCAATTGCAATATTTTTCATACCAACTTGGGAATGTGAACCAATTCTAAACAAAAATATCGGTATACCAGTTTTCCTCAGAAACCAAAAAAATCCGGAACTTTTTGATAACTCTTCAGGGGGTAGTTAGTATTTTTATGAGAACATATTGTAAGCCCCAATGTCGTCCAAATCGATTTTTTATCAACCTGAGGATAGTGCAGGTTTTTAAGTATATTTTTGTTGCATTAAAGAGTATGGTTTTGAGTATGTTTGCAATTTTTGTTTTGAAAAATACTTATAAATCTGGTGGAATGTGTTATCCGAAATGAAAAAATCATACGCATTTAGTTTTTGCATGAAATTATCTAGTGATTGGACGAAAAATTCGATGAAATATGGATTTTTGTTTTAATGGCCGCAGTTTAAAGTGAAAGTATCGATTTTTGGTGAAAAAACGCTCTATTTTCAGTGACAAAGGATCTCTTAATAAAAAACAAAAATTTCGTAGTTCATGCACTGCTCTTTGAAATGGATGGCAAAAGAAGTTCGTAAAATATGAGAACCTCAAATTCAAAAATTCAAGAATAAAAAATGCAAAAAAAATCAATCAAAATAAAAAATTCAATGAAAATTAAAAAAAAACAATCAAAACAAAAAATTCAATCAAAATTCAAAAATCACTGCACCGATTAACTATCGATGCAGTGATTTTTTAGATATCGTGGTCGATGTACCAACGATATCAACTTTGAAAAGGTTATCTTGAGAAAAACCTGTTTAAAGTTCGCCGGTTCGCAGAACCTACCTATAAACGCTCATAAATCCCTTAATTTTAAAAGGATAGACCTGACATTTTCCGAAAATATCATTGAAACGTTAAATTTTGAGATTCCGTCAAAAACCGAAAATCGACATTTTCAAAAAATGTCAACCAGGTGTAAGTCCTCGATGTGATTTCAAGGACCACAATCAATAATTCATTTGAAAACACATTAAGGTAGTTCCTCTGCGAAAATCTCAACCAAAAGTTTACATACCATATTCATGCTTAAAAGATTGATAATCGCTTTAATTAGTAATGAATAAAATGAAAAACTACGCAATATTGACTCGGTACTAGTAGATAATACGATGGATATCATTTATTGCCGTAAAATATATTTTGTATTGTGTTTTTGATCGACCATTGCCAGTAAACTTTTTGCCGGGACTGTCCAGGCTTTGCCCCAATTGTTTTTTTTTCCAGGCTTTGCACGAAAATTGTGAAGGCTTCTCATGCTTATATCTTGGAAACTAGATGGTGAATCATTCTCATTTTTTTTTCACATTATTCGTGATATCTTACTGTAGCTTATCCTCGTTTTTTATCAATTTCCTAATTTTAGTTTTAACGGTAGAATTAATGATGCTCTGTTTGCCCATCATAACGCATTTGTTGCGTGTAAACCAAGCCAACTTTAAGTGTAAATATCTCAGGTTTGGGGTGGTCAAACTTATTCAAATTGCACAGATGTTTGGATAATGTATTAAATAACGTATATGTCAAATTTCAACCATTTCTTAATTCAACTCTTCTGTGGAGGTACTACCTTAACGACCGTCCTCGCACCCGTCAAATTTTCCGATATCCACATACATCAAACGGCCTCAAAATATTCTCTTCCCACATATGTATTCGAAACAAAAGCCAAAACACGGAAAAAAGAGCGCAAGATGCTTCGGGGCTTTGTCCCGAGCTGGCGTGGTCTCGAATTACATTTACAAAAGCTGCAGTGTAAAAAACTAACCTGGCTTTGTACTGAAAAAAAAAAATTGAGAGAAGCGACGCACATGCAAAGTGAGCATAGCGAAAGAAAAATGCTCGGGAATAGAGGTGAGAGAGTTGGCCCAAGCCGGCTGAAACTTCACTGTTTAATATATAAATATGGCAGGTAACCAAAGGGAAATGGGGCAACAGTGAGGTTAGAACCGTGCGTGTGCATTAACTGTTAACAACTCCGATATATATAAACTTATTTTCGCCACGGCATAAAGTATAAAGTGCTACGTTGTTGCGGTAGCTAAGGCATAACGTTGGACTGAGAGGGATGAAGTAACGAAGGAATGGAATGAAAAAAGACAAAAAGTAATGGAGAGCGAGAGAGAGAGAGAGAGAGAGAGAGAGAGAGAGAGAGAAGAGATAGGATAAAGAGAGAAAATAGTCAAGGTAAAGAAATGGAGAGAGAATACAAAGGCTTCCCGGAGCTACCGACGTTGCTACCAGACAACTGGGAAGGCAAACAGCCTGAACTAACTATTAAAAGTTGCAAATTGCTGCGGACCCGCTGCGGGTCCGTCCCCGGTACCGATCGTCGTCGTCGTCGCTGTCGTCGTCGTCGTTGTCATCTTCGCCTGTTCGGTTCCCCCTTCGCTTTCGTTTCCGTCCTGCTTGCCTCGAAATTCTCCATGTCCATGAGCAACCCTTGGTTGCGCGTCATTGTTGTGTGCAGCGCACGAAGAACCTCCGAAAGACGAATCCAGAAAAACCTCCAAGACTTTGCTTACTTATGTCCGTCCATCCCGAGGCTTATCCCTCCATTTCTGGACGTCCCGAACGGGATTTGAGTGATTGAGGCGGTTTGTAGGAGGGATCTATAAATGATTATTTTTGCTGGAGCACGAGGCGTCCATACCGAGGCGTCTCGACGATTATTCATCGAAATGATATATTGTAAGACCGCCTTAAAGAATCGAGATAGAAACTTAGCGGGGGGTGGAATGATCCTGACGCAAGGCCCGTGTTTTTTTCCTATGCTGAAAGCGCTCAAAGATAAATAACGCGGTTGTCCTTCACGTTTCTGTCATCGTAGGAGGGTGCAAAGCGTGCTGACATGACGAAAGCTGAAGGAAAAGAGGATTGTTCGTTATTGAAGTATGAAAGAACGAAACCAAGACGATTCTAGATGCGTCGTTCCTAGAAAGATTTTCTATTCGGCTGTTGCCCTTCTAGCGATCACCATTGGCTCATGCGCCTCGGGTGCTTTTTTTTTGCTGTGGTATAATCTACGAGAGAAATTGCTTGCTCGGTAATGACGGATTGCTTGCAGTTTTGGGGTTGCTATTTACAGGATCTTAGACGTATAGATGTTTAATTAAAAATATGTTTGATTGTCATTATTTAAAAATATCAACAATGTCCAAGGATATTGTATGATCTTTGGAGCGTCGTAAAAAAATCTGCGTATACGGTATCCACTGGTGTTTCTTCAAAAATCATCTGGAAAAAAAAACCAAGAGGATTATTAGATTAGATACTATAATCTAGTACTTGTCATAGCCGATTTTGAAAATATCGATTTATGACAAAATGGCGGACGTTTGAACATAAATAGTGATTTTTTGGCCACAAATTCGTTATTATTTTGCCTATAAAATAAAAACTAAGTAACGGATGAAAAATCCTATGACAAGGACTAGATAATGGTGTATAGAATAACCACAAAAAACCTCAAGGCATTCGGTTCATTGGTTTTCGAGAAGTTTGGGTACCGATTTGAAAAACGTGGTTTTGAGAAAAACGCGTTTGAAAATTTGGGAATGAATAAATCATGAAATTTGTCATATTACATGAAATCATCGATACCAGGCCCATAGTGTAGGTTTTCTACGGTCGACGTAATGTTCATAGCTTCTAAATCCTCGACCTCGACCATCTAGGTGTATATCTCTCCTTAACACCGGCAGGGGCAACTTTTACACAGTTATTGGGGCTCAAGTTCAAAGGGCCTAGGCCCTTGCTGAACTTGCTAGTATCACCTGGTTGCCAAACTCAGGTTCAAATTGAGTCTCATCTAGGATCTAAACTCAAGTTCAGAATGAGTACCGCCTAGCATCGAAACTCAGGTTCAGAATGAGTCCCACCTAGTATCTAAACCCAGGTTCAGAATGAGTCCCACCCGGTATTTAAACTCAGGTTCAAATTGAGGCCCATCTAGTATCTAAACTCAAGTTCAGAATGAGTACCGCCTAGTATCTAAACTCGGGTTCAGAATGACTTCCACCCGGTATTTAAACGCAGGTTCAAATTGAGGCCCATCTAGTATCTAAACTCAAGTTCAGAATGAGTACCGCCTAGTATCTAAACTCGGGTTCAAATTCGACCCCCCCCCCCCCCCCTCCACTAGTATTTAAACTCAGCTTCATAATGAGTCGCACCTTATAACTAAACTCAGGTTCATATAGAGTCCCGCCTAGTATCTAAACTCAAGTTCAGAATGACTCCCACCTAGTATCTAAACTCAGGCTCAAATTGAGTCCCACCTAGTATGTAAACTTAGTTTCCGAATTAGTCCCACCTAGTATTTAAATTCAGGGTCAAAATGAGTCCCACCTAATATCTAAATTCAGGTTGAGAATGAGTCCCACCTAGTATCTAAACTCAGGTTCGAATTGAGTCCCACCTACTATCTAAGCTCAGATTCATATTGAATCACACCTATTATCTAAACTCAGGTTCAGAATGAATCTCACCTAGTATCTAAACTCAGGCTCAAATTGAGTCCCACCTAGTATCTAAACTTAGGTTCTAATTTGGTTCAGCGTTTTGAATTTCAGGCGTTTGAACTTGAGTCCCACTTTGTATTTAAGCTCAGGGTTAAAACTTTGGCGGATCGAATTTAGAATTATACTGGCCGTTATATGTGCCTTTAATATTATACTTAAATTTCATAGATGTTTATAAGGACATATGCTTGCAATTTTGAGGTTGCTATTTATAGGATTTTAGCCACATAGATGCTGATCTGCGGTGTCAAGCTAGGCTTGATACCTGCAGGGAAAACTTTCACACACCTATTGGGGCGCAAGTTCAAAGGGCCTAGGCCTTTTTAACTTGAGTAGTATCAAAACTCAGATTCACATTGTGTCCCACCTAGTATAAATCCCCAGGTTCGAATCTGCTGCAGCGCTGAGACTTTGTGGGATTACATTCAGAATTATATTGGCCCCTACGTCTGCCTTCAATGTTATACTTGGATTTGAACGTTGTTCATAAATCTGAAGAAACCAGGAAGCAATCTTTACTGTCACTCGTGACTGTTAAATCCTGATTATGTTAATACCCAACCTCAAAGAAGTTTTACAAGCTACATTCAAAATGTATACCTCGAGCTTTAACCTCTTCTAACCCAATGGCTCCGCATCCAGGGGAAATCGACTCCCTGCATGACAGTCGTGTCTCGAGGGACTTGATGCGATGAAAGCGTGATTCTCGAGCCCAAGACTTGACTTCCGGTTTACTTTGTGTGGCCTCTTTCTCTCTTTTCTTCTTCATCTTTCTCTCTCTTGCTCTCTGTCGGTCTCGCTCTTCGTTTTTGTTGGCGGCGCGTTAGCTTTACATGCAAATTCACGAGTGCTCTCGCGCCCAGTACCTTTGGGCTTACTATCGAACCACTGGCTAGAGTGGTCGATGTGGTTTGAGGATATAAAAAATAAAATAAAATAAAAAGTAACCATTTGATATCAGCACCCCTCCGTTCTTTTCATGTACGCGTCGTCGTTTTTTTTTCAGGGTTCCAATGGTCAAATTAACGCTTTTCACACCACTCTCGCAAGCATGCCTAGCGTCAAGTAAAACAGCGAGGGGCTTGCGAGTGCGGTCGTGTGGTCGTGAAAACGCATGGTCCGAGGGTGGCCAGATGGAGAGGTTGGCCTCTCTGGCGTGTGTAGCCCATGTCGTTGACACCTTTTTTCCATTAACTCCCGTCCTCGCATTTGAAAAAAAAAACAGCAGTTTTCCTCATTCCCTCAAGCACATAGACGTACGACGTTTGATTTCGTTCTTAGCAGAGCTTTTGTTATTATATACGTGACACATCTACCTTTCTCTTCTTACTTCTTCCTCTTCCCGTGGATTTTAGTTTCTTTGATATTTCTCCTTTTCTTTATTCGCAATCCGTCGATTCTGCTCCATTCCTTTGTGGCTTCGGTTAGCCTCAAACGTTCATTCGAAAAGCCTGTTCCGGTATAATCGGATTGTATATATATATATATATATATACAATCCAGTATATATATATATATATATATATATATATATACAATCCAGTATATATATATATATATATACTGGAGCAAAGTTTTTACCGTTCTTTTTTCCAGAAATATGATTTAATATTAAGGGAGATTTCTAAATACTTTGTGAGCCAAAAAATGTTAAATTTTTCATCAATTTTTTGTACGAAAAATATTAAACGTAGATTGTTGAAATTTGTTTACCAAGCGGACTTTTCTATATTAAACATGAAGATATTTTTTTAAGTTTGCCAAAAGCTTTGAAGATTTGCTTCGCTTGCGGAAGTCCGAAGTCCTGAACAGGTGATCTGGACAAAAAAATACAACATATTTTTACTTTGTGCAATATTCTGTACAAGTCGAAATAGAATCGAGAAGGAGAGTTGAAAAATTAAAAAATGGCAAGCGATCGAAGGTGATGTTTAGATTTTTACCAAAATTGTTGTGCAATATTTTGTATATAAAATAAAAGCATTAGCATATTTTTTGACAATTCCAGTTCAACTAATGAAGGCGTTTGTTGTACACGTGACTGCCAAATTTGGAAAACGTGGTTCCGACAAAAACGCTCGTTGCACTCCCAATACCATGTTTTAGCAAACTTTAAAAAATATTATCGTGTTCAATAAAGACCGTTTAATAGACATACAACATTTTAACATAATATATTTGATATTCTTCGCAAAAAAAAAATTGGTGAAAGATCGAACATTTTTTGGCCCAACGAAGTAAGAACCTCCCTTGATTGTAATTATATTTCAAACCACTATAATTGATAAGGAATCAAATATACGAAGCTTGTTTGGATCTAAGCAAACTTTCATTTCGCAAAAGTGTTTAAACTCGTGCCACTTATTTGGAAGTTGGTTCAGCGTCCTTTTCTTCGAAATTCTTAAAAATGTTTTACTAGAAAATAATGTTAATCAAAGGGACTTCAACAATGTATGTATGATGCTATGATAAAAACTTGTCTGTTTCTCCTGCATGATTAACCTCTCGGGGAAAAGGAGAGTTCAGCGTGGTTTTGATTCTAACAGAACGCAAAATCATACTTTCTTTTTTCCGAAACATCAGTCATCTCGAAGACAAGTGAGAAATCGATGTTCAACAATCCCGCTCATACTCATGAACTTGAAACTTTCGTTCCGATAAATGTAACTTCCCGTTTCAATTGTCACAAATACACCGCACTCTGGTGGCAACTTGCAAAAGTAAAATTTCCGATCTTTTTTGTAAAACGGTGGTAAATAGTTGATACAATATGCCCTTCCACAACATAAACTAAGGCTCAGCGAAAATTGAGTAAGAATTCTATCACGCTCGCTTCCGCAAAACTATCGTTCGCCTAAAAAATTGAATTCGATGAAAAAAAAAACTGAATAAAATAACGTTGCCGAAGGATTCGTTCAATTTCAACATGGTACTCACGAACTCGTCGTAAGAAACGGCAGAGCGTATCTCCGGAGAATCTTCGAATTTTTTTCCCCAACCTTTCAAATTCCGCGTTTATATTATTGGATCTAGGTCTGCATTTGGAAATTGCACGAACACCTCGAAACACCCCCGCGTCATCCTCTTGCGCTCGTCCTTTGCCACCCGAAGTTCCGAGCTCGCCTTCAGATGACTTTCCACTATCTATCGTGAATATCTTGAGTAGTAGGAACGTGCGTGTGTTAGGAGGGACGCCGGGATAAAAATGGGGCAGTGTGGGCTATAGACTTATATACGAAGGGTTGCGAGGCGCAGGCAAACGGTGGTGAGCGAAAATTGGACTGGAACGCACAAAGAGGTTGGTTTACGGAGCCGCTTAAGATGGAGACGTAAGGGCGGAAGGGACGACGACGGAATGGGAGAGAAAGAGAAGAAAACATTGAAAGCGAGAGAGAGAGAGAGAGAGAGAGAGAGAGAGAGAGAGAGAGAGAGAGAGAGAGAGAGAGAGAGAGAGAGAGAGAGAGAGAGAGAGAGAGAGAGAGAGAGACAGACAGAGAGAGAGAGAGAGAGAGAGAGAGAGAGAGAGAGAGAGAGAGAGCGAGGGAGGGAGTGAGGGGGGATATTCATTCCGATGATCCTCCGTGCCCCATTTCAGCGATGTACAAACGTTTGCACAGGACGAATAGTCCAGTTAAGGCGGTCCTCTAGTTTCTCGGCTGTTTTTTTACGGCTTTTTCAATATTTTTTTACGGGCAAAGCATCGAAATAATCAATCTCATTGTTTTTGCATAATCTTTACTAACATTTAAATAAGCTTTACAAATTTTTTGAAGTCAAAATATATAATAGAATAAAAGTTATAGTGGCCGACAGGAAGACATCAAGTGAAAGCGGTGCTTGACGGTGACCAAGATTGCGGCTGTTCTGCTTATCTGAAATCAAAAAACCAAACGGCATTTTAATCTTCATATTTAAGACTAGCGATTGAACTAGAGTGAATTCTAAATTACAAAAATTGACTTTTTTATACACTTTTGAAAATTACATTCTATTTTTGACTCATTTTTTCTCAAGTTTTTCGCTCGTACAAAAAAAACTATCGAAGCAATCATGATAATCCTAGTTCAATCGCTGGCTTATAACATATTAAAGATGCTGTAAAGATTTGAACAAGATCGGTGCAGTAGTTTCTGAAATATCGTGGTCACCGTTTCGAAAAATGGTGTTTCGAGAACAACGCGTTTGAAAGTATACCTGCTCCGTATACCTGCTCCGTTCCAGGGCCGTGACTTGTGAACCACTTCGAATATCGAAAAATCCTTTGGCACACATTTTCTACACATGTTGTAGATGTGATTTATGAAAAAAAAAATCGGTTTTTTCGACCCGAGAAACTAGCGGACCGCCTTAAGGGAAGGTTCTGCCTCGTTGGGCCAAAAAATGTTCGATTTTTCACCAATTTTTTATGCGAAAAGTATTGAATATAGAATGTTGACATTTGGTATGTTGACTAAGCGGTCTTTATTGAACATCGAAATATTTTTTAAAGTTTGACAAAACATGGTGGTCAGAGTGGAAGGAGCCACGTATGTCGATGCGCGGGCGATGACATTCCTCGCTTGCGGAAGTCCTAAGTCCCGGACAGGTGATCTGAAGAAAAAAATCAAACATATTTTTACTTTGTACAATATTGTGTATAAGTTGACCTACAATCAAGAAGAAGAATTGAAAAATAAAAAAAAATAGTGAGCGATCGGAAGGAAGTTTGTTTTTTTACAAAAAAATTTCGCAGTTTTTTACTCACTATTTTTCTATTTTTCAATTTTTCTTCTTGATTCTAGGTCAATTTATACACAATATTGTACAAGGTAAGAATATGTTTGATTTTCTTGCTTCAGATCACCTGTCCGGGACTTAGGACTTCCGCAAGCGAAGAATGTCATCGCCCGCGCACCGACATACGAGGCTCCTCCCACTCCCACCTCCATGTTTTGTAAAACTTTAAAAAATATTTTGATGTTCAATAAAGACCGCTTAGTCAACATTCTACATTTAATACCTTCCGCATAAAAAATTGGTGAAAAATCGAACATTTTTTGGCCCAACAAGGCAGAACCTCTTCTTAAAGAGACGAAAACCCAGCACTCTTTAGTGTAGAATATGAATTTTTGAATGAAGGTAGATGATTGCATACTGAAAGTAACCCCAATAAAATATTGCCCCTCAACTCTCCCCAACCTTCAGAAATAGGGGTTGGAAACTTAAAAATCGCCGTATCTCGATAATTAATAGCCCGATCGAAAAAGGTTTCAAGCAAAAGTTGTTTGGAATAATAAAATTCGTATGAAGTTATCTGACATCCAACCCCCTATCTTTGAAAGTAACGGCACAAAAACGATTAGAAAATCCGGGTTTGATGCGTCTGCGAGCGGAGTAGACATATCCCTGCGTCCTCGTCTAGGTCAGCGGTGCTCTCATATTTTTGTGCCGCAATTTTCAAAGATAGGGGATTGGACGTCAAATACCTTTATACGTATTTTATTATTCCAAACAACTTGTGTTTGAAACATTTTTTCATCAGGCTATTAATTATCGAGATACGGCGATTTTTAAGTTTTCAACCCTTATTTCTTAGGGTTGGGACGAGTTGAGGAGCGACATTATATTGGGGTTACTTTCAATATGCAACCATCTATTTTCAGTCAAGAATTCATATCCTCCGCTAAAAAGTGCAGGGGATTTCGTCTCTTTTACTGGACGAGTAAAAGACGATGAAGAAGAAGACTTCAGTGGTAGCAGCCCATAGAGCTGACGAAAAAAGCTCTTAATACGCACTACATTCGTCAGTGGTTTCCATCTTTGTGACACATACATCTCACTGTCTCTCATACCACGCCCAAGACTCTCATGTTTTGCGATACGTCTTCGAACCATCGCTTAATGAGCTTTTCCCAACCTGTGCGCATTTTCCGGCCATGCCATATGACCTGGTGGAGCAGCAGCGAGGGCGAGCGACAAATACCTACTGATGCGGATTTATCAAAAAGCTAGGATTGGAAACGTCCAGGTGGCCCAAATGCACGTCCCAGTATGACAGCCAACAGGTTTTTGCACATAGCAGAAAAATCCCAGCGAGTCCTGACACCGGAAAAGCTCCGGTAGTGTCAAAAAAGGATCGAAAACCGTCAAGTGGTATCCGAGAGTAGAAGCGCGAAGGATATTCTCCGTCAACTCGATATGAAGGGGAGCTTTCCTCTTCGGAAAACAAAATATTTCTTTGCTGGAAAGAGCGGATAGATTTTTCATGATTGGTTGCTCCAAAAGTGATGTGCAATAAGAGCAGGTTGTCGAGAGGCATGCAATATGCATAAACTTGGGGAATTTTTTTTTTACATAAAATAAATACTTTCGGAAATTGGTTTCAACGTATTTTATTCTTCGATCAATGGAGAGTTAATTGCAATTTTATTTATAAAGAACAAATCCAAAATGGCGGCACCAGCTCCCGTCAAATAATGCCATGCACGGCGTGCTTTGGTCTGCGCGAGGCGCTCCACAGCCTTGCCAGTTCATCTGAAACAAAAAACGAGTTAAACATTATTAAACTAGATCAAATTTGGGAGCCCTTATCGTTTCGTTTTCTGAAAAAACCCTGGATAACAAAATTGCAGCCGTTTGAAAAAAAAACCCACTTTTTTGCCCTTTTTTGCGTCGACGGATGAACAAAATATTCCTAAATAAATTTTTGACCAAAATCGCTTCCCGATAGCTCCGCAAAATGAATTTCTTTTTAATTGTGTAGAGATTCATGTGGATCTATAGAGCGTCTCGCGCGCTGATAAATGCCATTTCCAGAAAAAAGGCTCTGAGCGCCTACGCTACCTGTTCTCCAGCCGGCGGACGGTTCCGCTCAACAGGCTGTAAATTCTAACATACTTTAGATATGAAAATATCCTTTTACCCACGTATTCTAAACACTATGAGATATGCTAATTATGTAGAAAAAATCGATTCGCCATCATGGACAGTAACCTGCTCTCGAGAAAATCTTAAGGGGTTACCCCCACTTGCGATTTTGAAAAAATCGATTTTTTTTATTGCATTTTTTTGAAGTATAAGTGTCTGAGAATATGTCCTAAAAATTTCAAGTCGATTCGAACAAAATTGACTGAGATATGAGCGTTGAAAGAGAAGAATCCGCGTTGAAAGAGCGTTGAAAGAGAAACTTTAAACGCGTTTTTCTCAAAATGGCATTTCTGAAGTCGGTGACCAAGATTACTCGAACACTAATGAACCGATCTTCTTGAAATTTTGCAGGCTTATTTAATACATAAAAATGTAGTCTTTAATCGTCCGATTTTTTTTTTCGAAAAAATGGCCGTTTTATAGCCAAAAAACGGCCGTTTTTTTCGTTAAAATCGAACCATCAACTTTGACTGTCCGCCATTTTGTGAAAAATGAATATTTTTAAAAATCCTTCCATTAAAGACTAGTTTATACTTATATTTGACTAAATCCATCCGCATTTTTTTCTTCAGATGATCCACTTCGCCGCAATGTTGGTCACCGCAAACCGTGTATATAAAAACATTATTTCATTGACGGCCATTTGCCACTAAACAATGTAATATTTTTCAATAAAAAAATTACTGAAAGTTCTTCAAGATGTGTTCTTTAAGATGGTATATTGATCGATTAAACAAGTTTTGTAGTTTACTTTAAAAAAATTCATGAAAAAGGCCTTTTTTGCGCTACAAGTGGGGGTAACGCCTTGAACACGTAAGTCGACACGAATTTAATTCACAAGCAGCTTTCCAATAATCCAAATGGCTGCAGTTATCAAATGGAAAACTGATCGACTAAAATGAATGCTCAACACTTTCATGCTGTGATGACTACACAAGAGAGAATAAGAACGTCAGTCGATCGGACGTAGAATGCCCTGTAGATATACGTCGCAACGTGTGCATGTATACAGCATAGGTGGAAGCCCCTAGGACGGACGGGACACATGATGGGGTAGGGAAAAAAATCAAAAAGGATACGTAGAAAGGTAACGGAGAGCAAAAGTGGATGTACCTAAAGGAAGACACATACATACAGACATGTGCCGTAGTTTCGGGGTGCAGAGAGAAAGAGTCTCGAAGGGAGAGAGAAGGTCTCGAGAGGGCGGCTTTACGTCCCAACCTGGAGGCAGGGTTTCTTAAGCGCCTTACCGCATCTACGATCGAGTCCATCACGTCGAGCTCACGGATCGAAGTCGCATCTTCCCACTTGTTTTTCCCTCTCTCTCTCTCTCTCTACCCCTCTCCTTCTCTCTTTCTTGCAAAGACTGTCCGTGTACTTTTCCCTCATTCCTTCCTCCGCTTATATGCTATACAAATTTTTCGTCTCGCTCGGTCTCGGCAGCTCTCTCTCGCGCGGCTGCTCCAAGCTCTGAAGGAGAGGCCAACATCTCGGATAAGATAAGCTCCCTTATTATTTTCTCCGCTGGTCCTCCAAAAATCTTTCCGACCCCGTAAACCACGGGAGCAAGTATCCTTTTGCTACACCCTTCACCCCTGTAGTCCCGCTGTGACAGGAGTTAAAGGCGGTTTTGCGCTACAAGTTTTATGTACTCTACAGTATGTGTTTTTCCATTTGTTTCAGGAGATGAAAGTCAACTGGGCGACGTCGCCGGGTAACCAGCCAAAACAGGACACCAGCAGTGAGTAACAACTTTGTATGCTTTGATTTCTTTTTTATGCCTCTAAGTTGCACAATGTTTCATATTTTTTTGTTTCATGTTAATCTCGTTTCAGATATTGGCGATTTGTAATGATTTGTACATCGGATAAGATGCCCAATTACTGCCACTTCAAGCCCAATCATTGGCCCTATAAGGGCCCAATTGTTGATACTTCAAGGGCCCATAGGGCCCAATTATTGGGCCTTTAGATATTGGCATTTTAAGGGCCCAATTATTGGCACTTCGGGGCTCCAATTATTGGCACTTTAATGGACAAATTATTGATCCTTTAAGGACCCATAGGGCCCAATTATTAGCCCTTTAACGGCCCAATTATTGGCACATCAAGGGCCCATAGGACCCTTATGACACTCTAAGGGTTCAATTATTGGCCTTTTACGGGCCCAATCATTGGCACCTCAGGGGTCCAATTATTGGCACTTTCAGGGCCCAATTTTTTATCCTTTAAGCACCCATAGGGCCCAATCATTGGCCATTTAACGGCCGAATTATTGGTACTTTAAGGGTCCATAGGGCTCGATTCTCGGCGCTTTAAGCTAGGACCCAATTATTGGCACTTTAAGGGCACATAGGGCCCAATTATTGACACTTCAAGGGTCCAATTATTGGCATTTTAAGGGCCCAATTATTGGCACTTCGGGGGTCCAATTATTGGCACTTTAATGGACAAATTATTGATCCTTTAAGGACCCATAGGGCCCAATTATTAGCCCTTTAACGGCCCAATTATTGGCACATTAAGGGCCCATAGGACCCTTATGACACTCTAACGGTTCAATTATTGGCCTTTTACGGGCCCAATCATTGGCACCTCAGGGGTCCAATTATTGGCACTTTCAGGGCCAATTTTTTTATCCTTTAAGGACCCATAGGACCCAATTATTGTCACTCTAAGGGCACATAGGGCCCAATTATTGACACTTCAAGGGTCCAATTATTGGCATTTTACGCGACCAATTATTGGCACTTCAAGGGTCCAACTATCGGCATTTTAAGGGCCACTGTGTAGGCAGAAGAGAAGTGTCAATAATTGGTGCGGTGCCAAAATAAGGTCAGGTCAGTCTACATCGTAGCAAGATTTTTAGACATCCCGCGATCAAAAGCCAAAAATCTGGCCGTTTAGCGCCAAATCTCACGATAATAACCTTCAATGCTTTTTTTCGTTGAGCTAGGCGTAATATTTGCAGGAAAGACAAACTCAATCGCGTACTGAGCTGAGCTTTGGGCCACGAAAAAGCGGTGAAAAAACTAAGGATAAACAATGGGGACACGGTGCAGAGAAAGGGAAAAAGTCTGACCAATTGAATCCTTCGTGTTCCTATGCTTTTCTGGGCTCTCGCGGATCTCTTCCTAAAACGGCTGTACAAACGATCTACTCCTCTATCCAATGCCCCCGTAATTCGCCGCACTACTCCGGTCAGTCGAGCTTTTGCACTGCCTTTGGTGCACCGGAGAACGGACGACTCGCTCGATTCAGAAGCAGTTAGGGATTGTGTTCGAGTAGTGGCCAGTGGAGCATAATACAGCCTATGCATCCAACACTGCCTTAAGGGGGGAGATACCTTTAGGCGAGGAAAAAATGGCTGATTTTCATGATTTTTTTCAAGAAAGATTTCACTATTAAACGTAGTGTATATTTTATTACTATTCTTGGCTGTTGAATAGTATTTTTAATTATTGATCTTTGAAAATTGCGGAGGTATGGCACGGTGTTCTAAACGGGTTGCGGCGGATCTTGTGGGTGGAATTAATCTGAAAAAAAAACCGAGGAAGGTTTTTCCTTTCATTAACACTCATACGCAGAATGTGAACCAAGAAAAAGTGAAAAATGTTGGAAATTGATTAAATGCTGCCTTGAAACGAAAGATTGATTTTTTCCGAAAAAAATGGCTAAATATTTAAATAAAAAAATACTTTTTTTTTATTTTCAAGAATATTTAGCGTCATGTTTTAGAAATTAAGGTTAGAAAGATTCATACCAAATTTGATTAGAATCGGTCGATTAGTTTTCCAACTATACGTCACGCCGGTTTTGAAAAATGCAGGCTGGATGATCGTGGCATGCCTCCGCCATGTTTAAAGTTAATTTAAAAAACAAAAATATGTAACAGCCAAAAGTAGTAATAAAATATACTTGGGGTAAAAAAAATTCTGAAAAATAGTCTTAAAATAGTGAAGAATTCTTTCCTTAAAAAAAATCATGAAATTCAGCAAATTTTCTCCTCGCCTAAAGGTATCTCCCCCCTATAACTAAATTGGAATAAAAATATAAAACGGCGGTCCAGACAGTATCGATACGAATTGAAACGGTCTATGTATGCACGAATATTTTTTTTAGCTTCGTAGTATGAGCTTCTCGGTTACTCCATTTCTTTTCTTCTCTTTCTCTTTCGAGTGAGCGAGTGAATGTCTTTTCACATACACATATCCGGTTACCTAGAGAGCTGTACTACAAATGCAGACTTTGCGATAGATATACTCTCCCCGGCGTGCCGTTTCTCGAGTTTCCGGTCTCGTCTACGTGAGTGTATCGAGAGATGCTCGAGAAACGGCGCATCACAACGACCTAACTCGCTACTCTCACTTCTCTCTTCGCCCGTTGCTTTCGTTTTATTTCACTTATATATTTCTCGCGCATCCCCTTAAACCCTATCGTGAGTGTCGTTTGCATAATATCCTGCATTTTATGCCTATATACTCTCACAATATATAGAGGGACAGAGAAAGATATATATGTCTATGGGTACACTGAATTATCCGACCACGATGCTAAGCACTTCCAAAAAGTGCACTTGTGTGCAGTGCGAAAGAAATGCATTTAATTCAAGTAGGATCTATTTAAATCGATTTTTTTCTCTATGTCACAGCCTAGTGCGATCATATTTCCTTTAAATGTAAAAAATCTTGGATAGCTTGGAATTTTTTTTAATAGTTCATAGCTTCAAATCTTGTTAAAATTAAATAAATATTTTTGATATCTACGAGCTCCAAATATTTCATATATTCACGAGTTCTAAATATTATAAATATTTACGACCTCTAAATATTCGAATTATTTAAATATTTAGGCATTCAAAGAATAAGGTTTGAATATTTAAAGAAAATTTGTTTCGTATATTCTCATCGAGTAATGAATATATTCAAATTGAAAGAATAAATATTATAACGAAGTGCACTCTTGCTTTGGATTTAATGGCTTTAAATATTTAAATAATATATTATATTTAAAATAAAAATGAAATATTAATAGATTTAGATGTTAAAGATATTTCGTAAAAAATTTTAATATTGATGAGCTTTAAATATTATCAAATATTCTCAATATTTACAAGCTTTAAGTATTCTCAGTATTTAAATATTCAGATATTCAATGAATAAGCTTTAAATACTTTCAAAAATTGTTTGAGGTATTCTCGTTAAGTAATGAGTGTATTGAAATTGAATAATTAAATATTACATTGAGGTACACTCTTCCTTTGAACGCATCCGAGATATTTTTTTAACAAAAAGTATCTTTATTTGCGTAACTAAACGTGTATTCGATACAAATAGATATTTGTTTCAAATGTATGAAATATACATTAGAATTCAATTAATCTTTATCGCCTTACAATATATATCTTCAATTCAAATATATTTTGACTTTGAGCGTACAAAACATACATTTGAACAATTAATATTTCGATTTGCATACAAAAAATGTATATTTAAAGTGAATATATTTTTTTAGCTACTTTATGAAAGGTGCATTTGAATAAAAAATATTTACATTCGTATCCAGCAAAGGTATGTTTGACTTTAACATGTTTTTCTTTCGAATGTATGAAAAATGTATTCAAATGAAAAATATTTTCATCTCCATACGCTTAATATGTATTTGACTCTAATAGATCGCATCTTCTAGAGCCAAAAAATATCCTATCAATATAAAGTACGACACTTCCATGAAATTTTCCAATTGCACAATGGTCCATATAAATGTAATATATCAGGATAGGGCGTCACACAATGAAATTTTGATTTTAATTGCTCGTTTTCGTATTTCGGAATCTTTTCTACACGTATCCAAGTCGCATGATGCTCTTCGATTAAAATTGACAAAAGGTCATGAATTTCTCGTGAAACACATAATATTTGAACTAATGGATGGTGGCTTATTTTCGTATTACACATATCCGTAATGGAAACCTTTGCTAAATGCATTCAGCAAATGTATCAATAATACTTCCACGTGAATAATATGCAGTGATAAGCATGTGTGTGTCATGCATAATACCGAATGCATTATTTTCGACAACATCGAATCATGGTATTGGATTAAAAATGCAGTTTTATTTTACGCCCGTAATATGAGAATCGTTCAATTGCATATTTGGGTTTTGTATGTACATAGGTGTGTGTTGCACTGTTGCACGAGTTTTCCATCACTCCGAATGCGTAATTTATCCACTACCATCGTTTTTCTTCCATATTTGTTATGCTTTCGTGATAATGTAAATTTCCCATGGGCCCAGTCGTTAATATATATTTTTGCCGAATTTTACGTTGCATGTAAAACGAATGTCCGAAATTGAAGTTTGCTTCCCGTGGGCCCAGTCGTTAATATCTAATTTAGCCGCATTTTACGTTGCCTGTAAATCAAATGTGTTAAATTGAAGTTTACCGAGTAAATGTATTCTGTCGTCAGTTCTGAGGCAGTGCATTTTTCATGTGCACGTTTAAAGGGCTTAAAAAAATGCCAAATTCCGTTCTTTTCCCTGGAAAGCGTTTGGTGAATAAGAAACGCATTTTGTTTAACACAAAGATATATATATATATTGAGATCCTTTAGATAAAATCAGCAAAGAATACAGAAAAACAACAAAAACATGGCCACCAGCAGATGGTTAAATATTTTTCTCAACGTTTTGCGGTGGACACTCTCCAGCTTGAACGGTCCATCCGAACTCTAAAAACCAAACGGGTTATTCAAGTTAATACAAAATACGAGTCGTTAACGATCGTCGATATTTTTTATCATTTTTTTTAACGACGCGTCGATTAATTGAAATTCGAGCATACAAAATCTATGAGAAAAGTCGTTATGTTTACGTAACTATTAAAAAATGAAGATCGATTTTTACAAAGTGAGATCGTCAACGACCTTCAAATGTGTCTCATCGTATCTACTGTAAATTTGGAAATAATCCATCGAGTGGTTCTCGTGATATCGTGTCCACCGCCTTAGACAGCATTGTTTCGAGAAAAACGCGTTGAAAGTTTGAACCATGGTTCTGCTACCGCTCGCCCGGCCGAAAATTTTCAGAGAATATAGCTAAAAGGTGACACTATCGAATAAAAATATTTCAGGAAAACGCAATTTTTTACCCACCCAGGTAGATGTATCCCATTAAAAAAATAGCTTCATGACTTACTTTTCCTAAATACGAATTGTCCATTTTTTTCAAACCTCCCGATCGTCAATTCAGCAATTCGTACATTGTTTTTGTCCACAGGCTTATGTATTTATGTTCTGATTCGAACGATACAGAGAAGCGGGGGTGGTTGAAATTCCAACCTTTAAATACTACATATTGCAGCCTCGGGGTTAATAAATACCGTGAGAATCAAATATCGGATGCTGTTCGTCATTTCCGGCTCGCACGTCGGAGGGACGGAAAAGTGCAATTGTACAACATTTTCGTGGAATTTTCGAAACATCAATTTGAAAAAAAAAATTAACTGTATGGGAATAATATACATCTGTGCAGTACGGGTTTAACAAATTAAATATCGATTTTCCATCATTTGCTCGGAGCTCGCGTCGCTTCGTTAAAATACGAGGTCGAAATTCAATGCGAACCTTCTCCGGATGGGGGTTGATTTTCAGATGGCTTGAGAAGAAGCGCCTGCGTGTGTATGGGGCTGCAAAGTGACGGGCTTGAAATTCACTACGAGATCGTGGCAATATTTAACTCAGTCAAAAATTTCTCTTTTTATGGACTTGTAAAACCGTGACAGGCACATGGGACCCGATCCTCTGCTTCTCTCTCTCTCTCTCTCTCTCTCTCTCTCTCTCTCTCTCTCTCTCTCTCTCTCTCTCTCTCTCTCTCTCTCTCTCTCTCTCTCTCTCTCTCTCTCTCTCTCCTCTCTTTCTCTCTCGCTCTCTCTCTCGCGCTCTTTCTCTCTTGCATTCTTTCCCCATATTTTTTTTTGTTGTGTAAAATGAACGAGAACCCTGTCACTGCTGTCTCTCTTCAACGCTTCCCCTCTCAGCTCGATACCCGCGCCCTCGGTTAGACGGCCTGGTACGATCCCCCATTTGGTTCAGTTACCAAGCTTCCTACAGCCAACCTTGCGGTTGCCGTGTACCGAATGCAAAACTGCAACGTATCTTCCCCATTCTCTACGGGTGTATATGTCCTGAAACTACCATCGTCGAAACAACTGCACTTGCCCACGGAGCAAAAAAAAACCACCCTTTTTACCCTATTCATGACACTCTCCTGTTATTCCAGGGGTGACTCGGTATAGACGTGTTCCACGTATATAAACCGGGAAATGCACTCCATTTTTGGCCCCACTCTTACCACCATTTCTAGAGACCCGTACCAAGGGACAGCTCGTGTCGTTTACAAATGGATATTTCTTTTTCACTGTAAACATTATTTATAATTCTCGTATTCTGCTCATTCGTCTTTATAAACCTTATTATTATCGAATTGTGAATCCCTCTCTTATTAAAAAAAACAAACGTTCATTCTCGTGCGCGGATTGATGCAAGAGAAATCGGATATTTTTATCGCCCTTTCCGGAAATTGAGCTTTTTCACGTTGGTCTAGGAAAAAGAGGAATTATCGTGATTTTTTTCTGGGCGAACCGTTGCGGGTTTTCATTCTTTTTTTTACTTTTGCGAGTATGGCTTCGAGTATCTTTTACAGTGTTTGTACTGGAAAATATTTTTATAAATGTGGTAGATACGATGGTTCGTGCAGACAGCTGTTTGAAAAACGTCCTTCGCAATATTTTTCGAAAATATTGATTTTCGAAAAAAAATGGCCCAGTCCGAGGCGAAAGTGTCGATTTTTGGTGAAAAAATAGTTCTATTATCGTGGAGTAAAAAAAAATATAGAACGAAAAAATGAATTCCTCCGTTCAAGCACTGCTTTTTGATATGTAAAAGAAGCTTGTACAATTTATAGTTGATCGGTGAGATGATTTTTTAGATATCGCGGTCAGCGATTTTGAAAAAGTCGAGTGAACGGATCAGGTTGAAATTTTCAGAGAATATTTTCGAAATGTTATATTTTACAAATCCGTCGAAAACGCATTGATATTTAAAATAATGCATGTACGTGAAAGCTCTTAAATCAGAAAAAAAATAGTTTAACGCTTCTCATTGAAGTATAGACGAATTGGAAAACATTTTCATTACACTTGTTTTCAATAAAAGAGCAGGATAGTATTAAAAAATTGCCAAAGCCAATTTTTTTTTAAGTATAATTTCCTTTTTTACAAGCATTTATTTAACTTGACTTTCTCTTAGATGTAAAAGGGAAAATCGACATTTAACCCACTTCCTGACTACTTGGAGCTCTGAAATTTTGTAAACATGCATCTAAAAGGTTACAATGCATAATTCAACTTAAGGCGTTACCCCCACTTGTAGCGCAAAAAAAGGCCTTTTTCATGATTTTTTTTTAAAGAAAACCACACAACTTTTTTAATCGATCAATATACCATCTTAAAGAACACATCTTGAAGAACTTTCAGTAATTTTTTTATTGAAAAATATTACATTGTTTAGTGGCAAATGGCCGTCAATGAAATAATGTTTTTATATACACGGTTTGCGGTGACCAACATTGCGGCGAAGTGGATCATCTGAAGAAAAAAATGCGGATGGATTTAGTCAAATATAAATATAAACTAGTATTTAATCGAAGGATTTTAAAAAATATTCATTTTTCACAAAATGGCGGACAGTCAAAGTTAATGGTTCGATTTTAACGAAAAAAAAAACGGCCGTTTTTTGGCTATAAAACGGCCATTTTTTCGAAAAAAAAAATCGAACGATTAAAGACTACATTTTTATGTATTAAATAAGCCTGCAAAATTTCAAGAAGATCGGTTCATTAGTGTTCGAGTAATCTTGGTCACCGACTTCAGAAATGCCATTTTGAGAAAAACGCGTTTAAAGTTTCTCTTTCAACGCTCTTTCAACGCGGATTCTTCTCTTTCAACGCTCATATCTCAGTCAATTTTGTTCGGATCGACTTGAAATTTTCAGGACATATTCTCAGATACTTATCCTTCAAAAAAATACAATAACAAAATCGATTTTTTCAAAATCGCAAGTCGGGGTAACCCCTTAATATATATATATATATATATATATATATATATATATATATATATATTCATACAATTTTCAGCTTTTCGTGTAAAATTAGCGATATCTAATTATCCATATAAAACCTCTCTAACACATACAGTCAAATCCGTAGTGGACTGTGTTTGTATGTGAAAAGTTTATATGCAGCAATTAATCGTAAATTCAATCCCAATTACAGTCTTTGTTATTTTTCACAAGCATCCCATGTTTCTAACGTACAAACTCGTAAACTAGTAAACTGCTAGTAACAACTAACTAGTGAAATCAATTAAAAACTAAAAAGTAGATAATAATTTATATGTAAAGAAATATTTCAAAAACCAAGCTTCTATTCAATGTACTAAAAAGTAGAAAATAATTTTTTTTACCAAGTCACCTATATGTGACTATAAATAAAAGCTTGGGGCGCTCAAAATCTAGACATATAATCTTCAATTTACCTAAATCCGTGAACATGTTAACTGTATTGAATTTACTGTAAAACAACCTTTGGTTTCTCAAATAAAAATCTTGAACCTGAGTATAAACGTGTGATGATAATGTCTCTAATTACTATTGTGCCAAATTAAATACGATCAATGAAACTGAACTAATTAAATTTATAAAATTTGTTTATTATTCATAGTCACATACAGGTGACTTGGTGAAAAATAATTTTCTACTTTTTAGTACATTAAATAAAAGCTTGTTTAAAAAAAAATTGACATAAATTTATGTACCCAACTGTCTACAGACGATGTGGTATTTAGTATGCCGCTTACGCACAAGCATGCAACGTTAGGACCCACTGCAAGACAATTTCGAAACGCGCGAGACGAGTGCTGGATTAAAGTTTGTCCCACATATATCCATCGTTTTATTTGCGTGTATACACAGACGCAGACTGCGCGCGCGCGCGCTCACATACACATGGATGTATATGGATAAATACAGTGTGGAACTTGTTTATCCCTCACAGAAGCAGAGCAGTTTAACTTTTTTCGAGAGACGCGCTCGGTCTTGGAAAAAAAACGTTATATAGTGTAGAGAGAGAGAGAGCGCGAGACGGGCGGAAAAAGAGCGAAGCTCTGGAAAAGTAGTGCATGAACAGAGGCAACTCGCAGTAAACTCCACAAAGATGCACCTGCGTGCATTGTTTTCTCTTTTCCCTTCCCCACCTACATTCGTCTACTATCTTAATACGTTCTCTGGTAAGCTTGCTGCTTCCTCGTTCTATCTTAAAAAATAAAGTTTTACCACCCTCTTCGTCGACGTCATCTTTGTCGGATAAGACGAGTCGTCACGATTTACGTTTTTTTCGACGGGAAAAAAAAATACGTGAATAAATGTGACAGGGATGTTTTTCCTCTGAAATTGAATTGACTCGTGTAATTTTTTTTATAATGTATTAATACCGGTATTGTATTCATAAAGGTTTTTTTATAATGTATCAATACCGGCATTATTTCTGAAAAATTTCTATCGATCAATAAATTTTCCAGCATTTGTTGCTGATGATGAACGTTCCGTTACGGTCCTCCATTGATCTTGTTGAAACTCATGTATATGGTAGAGGATTAAAAACTATTAGATACGTATTTTTTTGTATCGGCGAAAAAATACGTATCTAATAGTTTAAAAATATATAAATATATAAAATATATATAAATATATTTTATATAATATAAAAAATATATATAAATATATTAAAATATATATTAAAATATATAAAATTGGTTTTTGGGGTGCAACCACCCCTTAGAATGAAACATGTCAAGGGCTGATTTTGCAGTTGCACTCGCAAGCAGTCCACCGTTTTCAGTGAAACAGAAACGAAAGTTCTTCTAATGAAAAACCGCCGGAAATCCATTATGGGTACATTGGGAAAATAAAATAAAAATTAAGGGATGAACCGTCGCTTTATGTTTTGCTCTAACTCCACAGCTCAAAAGGGTGCATTAGATTTAATGGAACGGGTAGTGGAAGTTTGAATTTTTGCGTTTTTGCCCGATAGCAAGCTTAAGGGGGTGAACCTTGTTTCGTACATTTCCGACAATTTTTTAATGAAAATTGAGGGTTTTGGAGGGAATAAATGGTGAATTCATTTTCAAGGGGTCAAAATGCGTATTTCGGGACTTATGCAAAAAATATTTAAAATTTCACTTTTTTTCTCACTTTGGCAAAAAATAAATGGCTTCACTGAATCGTCGATAATTTATTTTTTGCTCCTATTTGAAACTTCACTCCGCGCTCACTCTTTATTATCATTTTCTCTATCAAATCCCGTTCGGTTCATTGAGCTCCATCCATTTTTCGATTTTTTCCATAATTTTAAAGACTCTTTTTCGGCCTCGTTTCATGCCATTTTTGCGTTGGACTTTCCGGGAAAACTATTCGAGATATCGGGATGAGTTCAACGGCGTTCTCTAAGTCTACCAAAATCCTGTGAAAAACCTCGCCATTACGTTCGAATCACTCAAACAACTGTTTCAAATATCGCGATTTGGAAAAAGTTGCCTAAAGTTTCGAAAAAAAATTTTCGCTACTTTTATTCCATTTGAAGGATCATCCGATGGCAAATTTCCCTCCGATTACGAATATCACGAATTTTCGTCGAAAGCTCAGAATTACGTCAGCTCAACGTGAAAAACATATTACCATACACATTCGCTCGTGCGCTTGCGGGTGAAACTGCAAAATCAGCCCTTGACATGTTTCACTCTATCAAGGGGCTCAAGGGGGGGGGGGGTGCAACCACCCCCCCTTGAAACCCTTTTCCCGCCGATAAAAAAAATACGCATCCAATATTTTGTAATGCTCTGTCATATACATGAGTTTCGCCAAAATCACAACTGGACCCCAAAGTGACGTTCCTTGTGATCATATCCCAGGTAGGAATTGACGATGAGAAGAGGGCTCGCCAAGCTCTGAAACAAGGCTCACATTTTTTTATTCAGGCTGAGCACCAGCCTGATTTCAGGCCTAGCTGAACCCCTGAATGATAACGCAGTTTCAGGCTGTTGCACACAGGCTTGACCAAAGGCTGGTAAAAAAGCCTGTACTAAGCCTGAAACGACGAAACAACAAGATTCAAAACGAGCCTTAATGAAGCCTTCACGAACATTTATGACCAGGCTTATCCCAAACTCTTCTCGAGGCTATATGAGGCCTGTTTTTTAGTTTTCTATATTCTACATTGGGATAAATTTAATAAATTTGTAAAGAATTAATTTCATTTATTATATATATTTATTATTCATTATATTATTTGTTATAAAATATATATATAAATTATTTTAAACACAATACTTTATTTTATTTATTGTTTATGGGACACATAATACACAGAGTGTACGCAAACCCCAGAGAGTGAGTATATACGAAATGTGTATGTGACGAGAAAAAAACTTTTTTGCGTAACTCATAAATATCGATAGGAGAATATGTTTAAATCTTCTGAGCTGCCTCCTTCGCTTTCGTTTTTCGTGCCTTCACACCCGACAAATTTATTGCAAATTTTTTTTTTCATAAAAGTACAGAAAAAATATTATTTAAAATTTATTTTATTTTATCACAACCTGAAACAAGCCTGCATCCAGCCTTGATTTTTTTGCCTTAAAATTCACTGGCTGAATAAAGCTTGAAATAAACCTGAGTTTAGGCTAAGCAGCCAGTCTTGGTTCCAGGCTGCTCCAAACGATGCAATGAAACCTGGCCCAGGTCTGTCTCACTCAGGCTCGGTGAAACAAGGCTCACACAAGTTTGTTTCCATCGTCAGCCTTTTGATTCCCTACCTGGGACATCATCGGTATATTTTCCAATCAAGAATATTTATTTTTTATTGAAAATATTGTTTATAATTGGCAATTAATAATGATAATAATTACTAAACATAGCTCATATGTAATTTTTATATAGTAAGTATATGTAACTTTATATAGTAATTATACACGAACAATATTATTTATAATAAACAATTCATTATGATAATAATAAATTCGCATTAATTGGTTGCGACGAGGGTCGTGGAAAAGCTGACAGTATTCAAACAATTATTTTACGGTGAATTATGTAGCGGTGTTCAGCATCAAACAAATTAGGGCATCCTGCATGCCCGTTTTAAAAACTTGTACATATTTAAACACCTACGCAAGTGCACATATGGGAGTGAGCCAAATCAGCCGGGGTTGGGTGCACGGGAACCTCCACTCCGTGAGCGACTAATCGCGCATCGTGTTCCCTTCATTAGTAATTGCATACGCAGATAATCGCGCAAGTGCCGTCAGAGATATTTACCAGGGGCTTTTCGAGGCACAAAGGCCTTCATTTGCCTATTCCGTTTGGGGGATTTCAGCGCCAGCGTAGATCACTTCAACAGCAAGTGTACACGCCGCCCACTCGCTCTGCACAACCGGAGTTAGTATAAGCCGATGCAGTTCCAACACACTCCCGTCTTTACCACCGCTCGCATCGCTACCCCGCATCAACACATGCACTTCCGCGTTTTCGTAATACGCAGCATGATGCATAAACATACACCACTCAACCTACGTATGTCTCGTTTTTCTCGCTATCCCTGTGATCCGACTTTCCCGGGCCAGGAAAAACCCTTCCAGTCAAGGGTGAATTTCATCCAGCTTTACGCTCCCTTGGAGGGAGGGGTAATCCAAAAAGGTGAAACCAAAATTCAAGAGGTAAATTAGATTGTCGAAGGTTGAATTTTCAAATCTGATGAGGGTTGAATTTGGGGGCCGGGTTGAAATTCCGAGCTTTAGATGGTGAGAACGCTCAAAACTCCGAAAGAATTTTACACGAAAGACCAAAACTCCGTAAATCTCAACACCGTCAAAATAATTCGGTTATGGAAGTTTTTACAGTTTCAAAATTTTCGTTAAATCGACGAGTTATTTTAAGAATGGTTTTTTTTTATTGAGAAGTCATCTTACGTCAATTTTGAAATTTGTCTAGACAATGTTGTACGTTCTACATCATTGACTGTCAACTGTGTAGACTTTCGCTGCCATAATCTTGACGAACCTTGTAATTTCGGAACATTAAAATTAGGAATTTTCAACCGTCGGCACATTCAAAGTTCGGAATTTCAACGCGGCCCTCATGTCAAGATCATGCCAGCGAAAGTCTACACAGTTGACGGTAAATTATGTAGAACGTATAACATTGTCCAGACAAATGTTGATATTGACGCAAAATCACTTAAGGGGTTACCCCCACTTGCGATTTCGAAAAAATCGATTTTTTATTGCATTTTTTTGAAGTATAAGTATCTGAGAATATGTTCTGAAAATGTCAAGTCGATCCGAACAAAATTGACTGAGATATGAGCGTTGAAAGAGAAGAATCCGCGTTGAAAGAGAAACTTTAAACGCGTTTTTCTCAAAATGGCATTTTTGAAGTCGGTGACCAAGATTACTCGAACACTAATGAAACGATCTTCTTGAAATTTTGCAGGCTTATTTAATACATAAAAATGTAGTCTTTAATCGTTCGATTTTTTTTTTCGAAAAACATGGCTGTTTTATAGCCAAAAAACGGCCGTTTTTTTTCGTTAAAATCGAACCATTAACTTTGACTGTCCGCCATTTTGTGAAAAATGAATATTTTTGGAAATCCTTCGATTAAAGACTAGTTTATACTTATATTTGACTAAATCCATCCGCATTTTTTTTTTCAGATGATCCACTTCGCCGCAACGTTGGTCACCGCAAACCGTGTATATAAAAACATTATTTCATTGACGGCCATTTGCCACTAAACAATGTAATATTTTTCAATAAAAAAATTACTGAAAGTTCTTCAAGATGTGTTCTTTAAGATGGTATATTGATCGATTAAAAAAGTTTTGTAGTTTTCTTTAAAAAAATTCATGAAAAAGGCCTTTTTTTGCGCTACAAGTGGGGATAACGCCTTAATAAAAAAATAAAATCTTGAAATAATTTGTCGGTTTATTGAAAATTTTGAAACTTTTGAAACTTCCATAGCCGAGTTATTTTGACGGTGTTAAGATTTTCGGAGTTTTGAGCGTTCTAACTATTAAAAGTTCGGAATTTTGAACCGTCGGAGCATTCAAAGTTCGGAATTTCAAGCCGGCCCCGACGTTTGCATGGCTGGAAGCATGCGAGCAATGAAAATTATTGTTTTCAAATTGATCGCATTTTATCGGCAGATATTCGTTACGAAAATACCTCAACTGAAAACGGCTTAAAAAACTGAGTTTATATTTTAATAAGTAAATGTTTATTCTTCACATCGAATAATAACCAAAATCTTCATTTGTTACTTATAAAGTTTGCTTTTGTCTTTTTTACTTAGATAAATAGGTCTTGCGGTTTTGATTTATAGTATAAGCAGCTGATAGCAGCACATCTGAATAACAAAAGCAAACTTCATCTGGTAAAACGATATTTTTTTATTAGTTACACGAAAGAATCCAACATTTCGCATCTAGAACCCAAACTCAAAATTTGTGTTGACCGGTGTTATTTTATAAGTCACTTATTTAGGGATGTAAAATTGAAATCTGCATAAAAAGATTTTGTAGAATAATCAAAATGAGGAAGTAAAAATGTGTTAAGGAATTTTCGTTGCATTCCAACAATGCAAACTTCAAGATCATCAAATCTGTGTGATAAGTCTTCAATGTTTGTTACGTATTCATGAATAATGGGCGCTGTATAGAAACAAAGAAAACATACTGGGCAAAATTATAGTTCGTCGTACAAGATAAAGACTGGTCAGTCCGTATAAAATGTACCGAGAGTTTACACCTAATTGGAATTTAGGAAAATATCGATTTTTGGTTTTCGACGGATATAGCGTTTCAAAAATGAAAATTTAAAATCGATCCTTCCAAAATTGAGGGAGTTATAAGCGTTTATACAATAGGTAGTCTGCGCGAACCAGCGACCTTTAAACGCGTTGTTTCCCAAAACGACTTTTTAAAATCGATGACGACGAGGCCTGAAAAGCCACTGCACGGATAAACTTTAAATCTGACCAGCTTCTTTTACATATCAAAAAGCAGTGCTTTAACGAAGGATTTTATTTTTCGAGGCATAGTTTTTTTTGTTATCAACCAGAATAGAGCGTTTTTTCCACCGAAAATCGATACCTTCACTATGGACTGCCGCCATTTCTCCAAAACCCATATTTTATTAATTTTATGCAAAAACTAAATGCGCTTAATTTTTTTATTTCGCATTATTCGTTTCCGAGCAGCTGTGGTCACCGCGAAGGACGTTTTTCAAACAGCTGTCTGCACAAACAATTTTATCTACCACTTTTTCAACGCAAAAATGTTAAAACATACTTAAAACCATACTCTTTAATATTAAAAAAGAAAAACAAAAATTTCAAAACGTGCACACGTTTTCCCAGAAAAAAATACGAAAATATCTTTTTTCCGGCCACGAGCTAGGCGTAACCTGTTAAATGATCCTTTTTTGTTTGTAAACAATTCAGCTAACTTGAATGGTTAAAAATCCTCGAATAGGATTTTTTTACAATTTTTATTGTTCCAAAAATTGCGAAGAATGGTAAAAAGAATTTTGGTAAAAAGCTATACCGTTGATTTCCTAGATTAGGCTCAACTCTGCTAAACGAACCTTGTAGAATTACTGGAATTAATCATTATAAAAGCCGTGATTTGATGCATCCCTATCTTAATAGCTGACCTAAATGACATTTTTCATTCGATAGTCGTTCATTAGACAGATATAACCTCGCGATTAAAAAGGGTTGGTCTTTCTCCTCCGAGATGCAATCTTGGAATCTTGGTTAAATTCACATCCAGCAAGCCCAAAAAGACGAGGACGATAAGGCAACAAAAAAATCGTCGGACCAAAAAAGCCCAAAGAAAAAAAGGGAAAAGCCACATCTCCGTCGTAGTTTTCTGGCTCCGACGTTGGGGTATCTATACCTATAAGCGAATCGGGCCCGGCTCTTCGAATTATTATCCCGTATCGAGAGGAGAAAATCGCTTCCGCCGAGATCCCGGGGTTCGTCCTGGGGTATACGAGTATAAGCCATTCGCGAAGCCGCAGGTTCAAGTCCTCCCAGACTCTATATCTGATAGTTGAGTATGGGATAACCAAAGCGGAGTCTGGCCTAGTAGCGACAAGAGCTGCTGGGATTTCGGTTCGTCTGCTGCCCCTCTCCCTTCTCCCGACTCTATCGCCCCCAACCTCTTTCAAGACCGAATTTACGTCGATCGTTTGAAGTAACGACACACGGCCGGGCACACTTTCACTCCTCCACCACAATAGACGGGTTACAAGCCAATCCACAGTGACTAAATAATTCCTTCGTAAAATGGACTTAAAAAAAGATTTAGCACACTGAAATACGAAAATCCATTCTTCAAGGGCTGCTCCAAATGTTAATTTTTTTGAATAAACGAAAAGGCGTAAACTAGTTGCAAAACAAATATAATTGTTTCTGGCAATACCGAAGCTCCTCTGGTAATGTGATATGTGCCATACAATTATTCGATTTTTCCGCGAACTTCTTCTCTGCTGATTATTGACACGACCTGCACCTATTGTTCTGACACCACGAATGGTAGGATTGTATTCAAACAGTGTGCAGAGTTGCCACGATATGTTCCGAATCAAGATCGAGAGGAACGTCAATGAGACCCAACTGGACGGAATCATTTTTATGTGAACAGTCACAACGAGAAGAGCATATTTTTGGACCTCCTCCAATCAGCTGGAGGTCCTAACAGACACCAGGGTTTAAATATAGTAGGGAGCTAGGAAGTTGACCAATTGTAAGCCTGGGCCAGCTAATTGCAAGAATGACGGACAAATAGCTGGAACGCATTTTTCATGGAATAATATGAAATCACAGCGGTATAGCATCCAGTGCAGATAGGATGAAAATTTACGTCATCCTGCAATGAACTTCTACCATCTATGTGGAAGGATTGGAACTACTTGGCTGGCCAGATTCGTAGATTGTTGGAGATCTACTCAGAGATAGATGGAGATAGTTGTTATAGGTAGTCTGAACTCGGTGAAATTGAAGAATGCTGGCAAGCTGGTTGACATCTAGAGGTCACGGAGCGACAACAGTGGTGCCTTATGTCTTGGCTGCCTTATGTCTTGGCTACTTTATGTCTTGACAGCCTTATGTCTCGACTGCCATATGTTGTGACTACCTTATGTCTTGACTGCCCTAAGACTTGAATACCTATGTATTGACTGCCATATGTCTTGACTGCCATATGTCTTGACTGCCCTATGTCTTGACTACCTATGTCTTGACGGCCCTATGTCTTGACTGCCCTACGTTGTGACTGCCTTATATCTTGACTTCCCTATGTCTCGACTACCTATGTCTTGACTGCCTTATGGCATGACTGCCTTATGTCTTGACTGCCCTATGTCTTGACTGCCCTATGTCTTGACTGCCCTATGCCTTGACTGCCCTATGTCTTGACTGCCCTATGCCTTGACTGCCCTATGTTGTGACTGCCTTATGTCTTAACTTCCCTATGTCTCGACTGCCTATGTATTGACTGCCCTATGTCTTAACAGCCCTATGTCTTGACAGCCATATGTCTTGACTGCCCTATGTCTTGACTGCCTTATGTCTTGACTGCCCTATGTCTTGACTGTCGTATGTCTTGACTGCCTTATGTCTTGACTGCCCTATGTCTTGACTGCCTATGTCTTGACTGCCTTACGTCTTGGGTGCCTTATGTCTTGACGACGCCTCTCATCGTGGATTCTCGACCCTTGCCGGTGCCTTACGTCCTGACGACGGCCCTGAATCGTGCATTCTCTTTGTCTTCGCCATAGTATGTGCGTTTGTGTTCCGTGTTGTACATCCACAAATATATATCAACTAGGCGTGCGTTCGGAAAATCCCCTTTCGCTACTCTAAAACGTATCCCCGCTTCTGCCCCTTCTCGTCGTAATGGCGCTGATCACGATGCGGTTAGAGCTGCCGATGGCATTTGTGGGAATCCGGAGGAATCGGTAGACCACGTTGTATATATAGGCAAACCCGCACGGGGAGAGTCTGCAAGGAGATGGACGTGACGCATCTGCTAACGGCGCGTCACTTTCAAATCGCTTGCGTAGTTCTAGGACCAGCATATGGTACTAAGATCAGCATCATCAATGAAGCAAGCGTTTATCCGGCGGGCTTAAGCAAAACAGGGATGGGTCTAGTCGTTAGAAGAATATCGCTATAATCTAAAAGGATATCCCTTTACGCATCACTGTTTGGTTCCTTTCAGGACACACTGCCGGAACGTTGTCCAGTGGAAGCGACTACCAATGTTTTAGGCTGCTCAACGATGCAGCTATTCGAAACTGCATCGAGATTTTTAAGGTTTAGACATAAATTTAGAGGTCTGCTCAATTTTTATTTTATTTTTGGCTATCAAAAATACAAATATGAAACTCATTTTTTTCTAACAGTGTTTTTGTAACATTCAATTTTTTAAACGACGATGGTGACGAAAGGATGCATATTAGAGGCAAAAGTTTCGAATGGAAGATGTTCCTACATGAATTCACCACAAAAAAAGTTACATTCATTTTTTGCGAACTCTGTTAGTAATGGAGTTGTAAGCACCGACAGTTGAAAAGAAGGAGGCAGGTGGAACGACCCCTGAGAGATAATGAGATAAAGTTTCGTTGCTGATATCGGCGTTACTAATAGAGTTAGCAAAGAAATGAATATGATCTTTTTTTTGTAAATTGATTGAGGAAACTTTTCTATTTGAAACTTTCGGCTCCAACATGCCCTTCTACGTCTCCTTGAACATGCAACTGTCTTGTTTTCCATTTTTTCACGATAGTACGCGTGTCACGATCACGTTATGAAAATATCCCTCATTCCAAACTTGATCTTTTTATCCTTATCTGTTTGGACTGACTACATGTATTTTCTCTCCCCCCCCCCCCCTCTCTCATTTTCATACACACAGTCACTGTTATAGGAAATTCCTGTTTCAAGAATCGTTGAACTCACCACCGTCGAACATCGAACTCTTCAAATGGAAAAATGGTGACTAGAGATGCGCTTTTTATTTGAAGCTGTGCGGGAATTGCTTCAGTTTGAGAAAGGGAGAGAGAGTGAGAGAGAGAGAGAGAGAGAGAGAGAGAGAGAGAGAGAGAGAGAGCGAGAGAGAGAGAGAAATAAAAGAGGATGAGAAGGGTGCATTCTTCGTTGAAAATGAAACCGTGAACCCACCAAGGATTACAACCCTTTGGTGTGACGTTTTGTTTGGCTTCGTATGACATTCTCTGAAAGTACGTATGACGGGCCGGCTCATATTCACGCTACATGCATTATCACACACGTCGTAGGAACTCCTAGACGCTATTTTTTTTCATCTCTGAAAAGCCTTGTGCATATCCCACGTTTCAAAAAATAGCATGAATGCTGCGCAAAATGTGTACACAAATGCATTTACATAAGTTGTATCTGCCCCACGAAAAGTTGTTGTGTCAAGTTAAATGTGTAAAAGCAACCATCACAAAGTAGACAAAGCTTTTTTGTGTAATAAATGAAAACCAAGGGTGAACGAAAAAAGTACATAAAAAAATTCGAACACCGTTCTCCGAGAGGCTTTTCGCTAAAAGCCTGACGAGACCGGCTAGTATAAAGGTGAGCAAAAGTCTGCGTAAACCCGGTGTGCGGAAAGCGTCGTGATAACAATCACGGTCAAGCGTGCCTGGCATACAATATGTTTCAATGAAAGTGCGATACCTCGAATACACCTACAGCATCGTTTTTGGTCGCAATCGGAAGAGAAAAAAATGTTCACACGCATAGTTTGGAAACGTAATAAAATATGAATAAAAAAAATTGAATCCTATCGAAAAACTGCGTTGACGAGTTGGGTGGGGTGGAAGAGTCGTGACAGCTGGTGGAAACCCTTCCGAGTTCCTTCAAAAACGAAATAAAAGTGATATTTAAAAAAATGACCACGTGGCTTCGCGGGAGTATAAAAATCGCAAAAACGACTGCGGTCAGCGTCACCTGGGCACGCAAAAAAGTTCGGGCATAATTTTTTTTTGACCATATGACAGCTGGGCTTTTCCTTCTCAAATGCTGTCAACCTCGTTTGGTTGCGTTATCTTCACCCGAGATGTGACTTTTCGTCTCGATCGAAAAATAGCAAGGTCATCCTGAAGGTTTGGCCGGTACTTGGATTCGATAGCACTTGTCGATAATATTTCACCTTTTATCAAATAAATCCATATCCATGAGAGTTTCGCTTCAGTTGATATAAAACGAAAACCAGCAGCTCTCCAAGTATGCAACAGCCTTCTGCCGATAGATTGATCGCAAAAAACGATTTGAAGTTTGAAAAGAAAAAAAAAATAATGTCAAGTCGAAAATCTGGGTGCCATTCGTGACGGTCTTTTGTTCGATATTCTTTTGTTTCTATTTCAGCGAGTAATCTACAGTGAAAATAAAATTCATTTCACGATACACTCGACTTGTGTCAACTCGTCTCACTTTTTCCCATTCTCTCCATTTCGACAAGCGCAAAAGGTGTAACTCACGTCATGTGTACGTGCGAATCGTATTTATACACAAATGTGTGTATGCGCGTGTGCAAACGCGAATAGACAGGGTGTCACTCAGGCCGATACAAACAGTAGTGACACTTGCAACGAGCGGTGAGTGTGCAACTCTCGACGAGAATAGATGTATGAAGGAAATGCACTATAAAAAAGTGAGTTTATGACAACTGTAAAGATTAGATCGCCAAGTGCTTGTGAGCTAGCGCGAACGAGCAAGGGAATTCAACAGTTCATAGAGCAGTTATGTATGTGCTTGTCTTCTTCCCTCGCCACCCCCTGCCACCCACATCTCGCGCCCGTTTGGTACTGGTATCAGTCGTATGGAACTGGCTAGCCTCTATGCACTGTAATTGCACTCCGATAAACTCTGCTTTTTGAAAATCTAGGTTTACTGTTGAATTTAACTTGTGAGATGTTCAGAATGGCTCATTTCGTTCGTCGTGCCAGGTTCGCGTCTTTCTTTCGGTGCAGAAATTTGTCGGAGTCTCCGGATCCTACGAGATTTGATAGAGACGTCGGACGTAGGAAGTCCACAGTGGAATCCAAGTGGATTCCGCGCTATTTCACGATTGACGTCGCTTGAGAATTTCTTCTTTCTGTTATTTTTTATTCATTTCTTTTAGTGTTTCTTATTTGCGGTTAACATCAATTTTCAACCGGAGTTTGGATCTCTCAACCAACATATTATTTCGTGATCTCGCGCGTAATTATTTTTGGGAAACCGCACATGGAGTGTCTTTATTGGGATCCAATTGGATTCAGCACTGTTCCCCGATGAATTCGAAATTTGAATTGAAAATATGTGAAAAGTCACGAGCAAAAACTCGGCGTGTTGGAACATAACCTGCACGCTTCATGAGCGTGTACGTATGTGGTGATGTGATGTGAATTTTCCGTGATGTGATACAAATCCATTTTTAGGATATACTTTAAAGCTGCATTGCAGAATGGTTTTCGGCTACGAGCTTTCGCAAACTACCGCCAGATGTCGCAGCAACAGTCTGCCACTCACACTACAGCGAAGAGTAGGGGCCCAATAGACGACGGTTGCTGCAAGTCCGCGTGTGATGCGTACGTTCACCGTGCGGGATCGCCACCAGTCGGAAGACTGATGCACTAGATTTTCAGGATTGTCGATAATATTTTGAGCTTCGCTGGTACAATTTTGCTAGTTTTATGTAAAAAAAACTCTAAACCCCAATTTCTCCATCATTTTTCCATAAAATTAGTTGAAACAGCGGCCAAAATGTTTGTTTTTCCACTGTCCAGATCCTAACGGTCTGCAAATGTGCATGAATTTGGCGCATCAGTTAGTAACTCGCAATTCATCCTATGGTAACTACGATCTGTAATTTTTTTTTCAAAATTTGGGAAAATGTCGACCGTCATTCTCTTTTTTCAACAATATCACGTGTACACAATAAGTATCATCTCAATCCATGGTTTCGTTTGTCCGGAATTAGGGTTCAAAATGTCGAAGTGGACGGAGCGTGTGGCGCATCCTTAATGGCTGCTCGAAGCTACACTCAACGCCATCTCTCTTGGATCAGAGTTACCTTCAGTTCTTCCAGGCGCTACCCATGCTTTCCCCGTTCGATTTTGTCCCTTCCTCTCTCTGTTCTCTCGTTCTTCATTGCAGTCTCTCTCGCTGTATAAAATCTGCACTTTTTTGTCTCGCTCTATACGAGTGCTCAAAAAAAGCCCCGCACGAAATGCGACACTGATGTAACTGATGCTTGGCTTCTAGTCGTCACCGGATTAGGTTACCTACAACAACACAACGGTCCGCGAGGTTCGTGCGTCAGTGAATATTTTTGTGTAAAAAATTCACTCTGCGTATCGCCAAGTGCATTTGCATCGTACCGCCAATACCCCTTGGGGCATCTGAAAAGTAAATGCATTCATATATCTGTCGATGGTGCATCGGGATGATTGGTAAAACCAAAAAGCACCTCCAGCGAAGTCGCTGGTCGACCTGGCTGAATGGCGCTTTTCTCCTAAAGCGATAATAGCTACGAAAAGGCTCTCTCTCTTTGTCCAACCTTCGCCCCCATCAATACGGGGAAGTTCAGGGATGCACGCGTCCATGGGACCCCAGAGACTCTTGCTCCGTTTCTGCGGTTACTTTTCCTAGCGATATACCTGCATGCACATTGCGAGAATGTGTATGGGAAGTATGCACCGGAGAAAAAAACATAAGACAACCGTATTCACACCACCGCAGCCTGTGTCGCGAATTACTCGTTTCTTCTCGTTAAAACGAACGATCCGGCGCGCGTAGATGAGAACACCGCGGGCTTTCTTTCCATGATCAGAACTTTCGTATCACTCAAGCCGGCAAAAGCCAGGGCCCTAAATGAGAAGATTTTATCGGTATTCGTTTCGTCCGAGAAGCTCGTTAAATTAAACGATTCTTCGAGCTCGATTTCTCCTAGCCTCAAGTACTACTTTACGCACTCGGCTAAGCTGAATTCAAGAGACTTTCGCATACACATACACTCACGTGGCGCTTCCTTTCTCAATGTAGTAAAACGAAATAGCGCATTTAGCAAGATTTGTATCGAACATTACCTACTGCTGAGTCTAGCGTACAAGGGCTGACTGAACATTTCTAGTATCGCAAAAACAAAATGCTTTGGAGTTACAGTCATTTTGATAACGTCTTCAGCCTTCTCTCGAGACAATAGGATTTTTCGAGTTCTCTGATGATCTTTCCGCACATTTGCGTTATCGCGCAAATCTTCGATTTGGAACCTTAAAGCAGTGTATCACACGCTTCGACCACCGAAATATGGAACCCTAGTTTCGACCAACTACAATCAATTCAGATGACAATCATTGTGTGCATGCGATATTGTTGCAGAAAGAGCCTGGGGTCAAGATTTTTGCAAATTTTGAAAGAAAAATTGAATTACTGGTGCACCGAATTCACGCACATTTCAATAGCGTTCGTCTTTTGACAGGGAAACATGGATTGTGAGGGTTGTTTCAACTGATGTCATGAAAAATAAAGGAGACATTAGGGTTTGGAGGTTTTTTAAAATATAAAACTAGCAAAATTGTACGAAGGAAGCTCGAAGTATTATCGACAATCCTGAAAATGTAGTTCATCAGTCTGCCGACTGGCGGCGATCCCGTATGGTGGGCGTGCACATATGCACAGGCATCACACACGGACTTGCAGCAGGCGTCGCCTATTGGGGCTCTGCTCTTTGGTACAGTAGGAGTAGCAGATGGTTGCTGCGACATCTGGCGGTAGTTTCCAGCGGCTCGTAGCTAACGACTACGAATTCTGCAATACCGTCCTCAAATAAATCTTCCTTCCTTAAAGAAAAGTACATGGCCTTTCGTCCTTATGGGAGGACACCATAGTGACGGGCCGAAAAATGTTCGTTTTTTCCGAATTTTTTTATCTACTAGATTATTTATTTGCCATTTGGAAAAAGGTATGGTATTAAGCATACATTGAACTCATTTCGTGTAAGTATTTATTAAACAACAAGAAAAAGGCCAACGTTTATGGGATATAATAGAGCCTCTGTATAAAAAATGTGGTGCACTGACCGGATCGACAATTTGACAATGGTTGGTCTGAAAAATGAAAATAAAAAAGTTTTATCTATCTATCTTCTATCCATATATGTAAAAGACAAAGTCCTGACTGCCTGACTCATCATCGCCCAGCCTAAACCGCTAAAGGTAGAAACGTGAAATTTTGAGAGGGTGTTGACCTTATACTGGAGGCATCGTTTAAGAAGGGATTTCTCGAAATTCAACCCCTAAGGGGGTGAACGGGGGTGTCAAGGTTTGTATGGAAAATAATATTTGTATGGTCAAATTTACTTGAAAGTTGGTATTAATGCTCTGTGACACAATTAATATAACACGTATTTCAGCGTTTTTCAAAATTCAACCCTCAAAGGGGAAAAGCGGTGGCAAAATTTGTATGGAAAATAAAAAAGATCTGGTCAGAAGTTTTATTTGAAACTTCGTATGAATGCTCTTCAACACAATTAATAAAATACGTATTTTAGCTTTTTTCGAAATTCAACCCCTAAACGCAAGAGGGTGGCAAAGTTTGTACGAAAAATAAAAATAAACGGGCCAAATGTTGAAACTTTGTATAGGTGCTCTTGGACTCAATTAGAGAAATTTCAGCGTTTTTGGAAATTCAATCCTTAAGGGGAAAAGGAGGTAGCAATGTTTTTATGGTAAAAGAAATATCTGATTAGATTTACTTGAAACTTAGTGTCAATGCTCTTCAACACAATTATACGTGTTCCCTAATAAAACATTTCAGTAGCACATTTCATTAAGGAGCATTGGACACACGTCCGCGCGAGCAAAGCCGCGGGCGGAAAGCTAGTAATGTATATCAACGTGGTTCTCCTTGTACAAAGCTGTTTTTTCGAAAGAAAAAAAAACAATTTTCAAGCAATGGCGGGTGTTCGAAGAAGTGTAATCTTTGCGAAATTTCGACCTATATTCGGGGGCTTCAAAAATACAAAAAAAAAACGGCTACGTACAACGATACCTACTCCAATTACGAGAAATTTACTTTTTTAAAATTGAAATTTGGATGATTATAGTTACGATTCCGACCAGGTCAAGAAAAGATTCGAGAAAAACGCGATTGAAAGTTTCAGTACACGTAACTTGTAGCGCTACCTGCTTTCACTAAATCGCCTGTAACTTGGTCAATTTTCAATATCGAAACTTGAAAATTATTTCACATATTCTTGAATATATATACTTTGAGAAAATGCACAAAAAAATTTACTTTAGAAAATTAAATGGCCTAAAAAAAGCTGTTCGTTATCCTTTTCACCTACACGACTTGCATCATCTCGAGACAATATATAATTCAAATAATATTTCAATCATCGTAAGAAAGGACCATTTTCGGTGGGTGCAACCAGGTTGCATTTTTTGTTCTAGCCATAGCTCATTATGAGTACGTACCCTTGCACATGTGTGGTTATACAAGGATGCACGTATGACAAAATATGACCAAAAAAAATCCAGGCGAGTTATCCAACGCAAATTTTCCATTCATTCTACCGATGCGGGAACGAGTCTGTAGAATGGTCAGCGCGTAACCCCATTAGTACGTTAGCGTTAGTAGAGACTCGAGGGAAAATGGCACAAACGAAACGAATGGACTGCGCGTCGTTCTAGCGGGTTCTGGACAAAAAAAACGATGAAAAAAATCAACGGGAAAAAGCTAACCGCGCGTTACGCGTGTGATATGTGCCTGAATAAAAATACAAATAAATATTATGACGTCAAGAGGGAAACGCTTCGGTACACGCAGTCCTCTCGTTTCCGCACGTATACTTGTCACCGAGAGAAAAAATAATAATAAATAAACGTATACACGCCCAATCACTAGACGTAGCAGAGCATGTTCATATTTATTCATTATTCAAAAATTGCTGGGTTTCATGAAGCGCCAGTAGGAGTCCAGATTTCACGGCAAAGAGAGGGCCAGGCTGTACGGGACGAGGAGGAGAATGGTCACGGTCATTTTTCGTTGTGTCAACGCAGACTATGCGAAGCGTTCAATATTAAATCGTCTCAGCTTACTATTTTTCCCCTTTTGATTATGTCTTTATTCCGTACTAGAAACGCTTCCATTGTGATTACCAGTTTGTCTTAAGGGGTTACCCCTACTTGCGATTTTGAAAAAATCGATTTTTTTATTGCATTTTTTTGAAGTATAAGTATCTGAGAATATGTCCTGAAAATTTCACGTCGATCCGAACAAAATTGACTGAGATATGAGCGTTGAAAGAGAAGAATCCGCGTTGAAAGAGCGTTGAAAGAGAAACTTTAAACGCGTTTTTCTCAAAATGGCATTTCTGAAGTCGGTGACCAAGATTACTCGAACACTAATGGACCGATCTTCTTGAAATTTTGCAGGCTTATTTAATTCATAAAAATGTAGTCTTTAATCGTTCGATTTTTTTTTTCGAAAAAAATGGCCGTTTTATAGCCAAAAAACGGCCGTTTTTTTTTTCGTTAAAATCGAACCATTAACTTTGACTGTCCGCCATTTTGTGAAAAATGAATATTTTTTAAAATCCTTCGATTAAAGACTAGTTTATACTTATATTTGACTAAATCCATCCGCATTTTTTTTCTTCAGCTGATTCACTTCGCCGCAATGTTGGTCACCGCAAACCGTGTATATAAAAACATTATGTCATTGACGGCCATTTGCCACTAAACAATGTAATATTTTTCAATAAAAAAATTACTGAAAGTTCTTCAAGATGTGTTCTTCAAGATGGTATATTGATCGATTAAAAAAGTTTTGTAGTTTTCTTTAAAAAAATTCATGAAAAAGGCCTTTTTTGCGCTACAAGTGGGGGTAACGCCTTAAAATTTGGCCTGGACGTGGTCATTACAAAAAAACCAGAAGATAAAAAGTACCTCAAAGTCGATTTGGAGTATCCTGCGGAACTTATCGAATTACATAAAGACATTACCTCTTGTCCCGAGCATTGTTTACCACCTGGCAGGAAATATTCAAAAATGATGGTGACACTTTCCTCGAAAAATAAGTACGTTTTTCATTATAGAAATATAAGGCAATATTTGAATCTTGAAATGAAGTTGAAGAAAATTCATAGAAGCTTAATTACGTCAAAACACATCCTACTATTTGCCATTACGAAATTTTAGTTCCCACCTTCCACCACTACAGTCAGACTCTCGTTATCATGTGTAATTAAAAGTGCTCATGATAACAAAACGAATGAGCAAAAAACCGACTGTCCTAGTATATGTTATTGAGGAGTTGCATAGCCCACCTCCCACTTCCACCATCAGACCAGCTCCATGGTACCATATTATTGCACTGTTACCGAAGTTACATAGGTATGCCGAATTTTAACTCAATCACATGCCAGCAAGTGTTTGAAAAATGGATTAGGAATGTTGCTTATCTTCGTTTCAGCGAAGAGCCAACATGACTTTTCACCCACATAATTTCGCACGGCCTTTTTGTCATTAATTAGCCCGTGCGTTTTATTCGCGTGCGTTTGAAATTCGGAAGGCTTACAGCTAGTAGAAAAATTGCAAAATATCGATTGTCCGTTTTCGACGGATTCTCAAAATATAACGTTTCAAAAATGTTCTCTGAAAATTTCAAGTCGATCCGCTCTAAATTAAGAGAGTTATGGGCACTTATAGCGAAATTTCGAGAGTCGGCGAACTTTGAACGCGTTTTTCTCAAAATGACTTTTTCCAAAATCGGTGACCACGATATCTAAAAAATCACTGCACCGACCAACTTCAAATTGTACAGGATTCTTTTACACATCAAAAAGCAGTGCTCAAACGATGATTTTTTCGATCCATTGTTTTTTATTTATCAACGAAAGTGGAATGTTTTTTTTGCCAAAAATCGATATTTTTACTGTAGACTGCGGTCATTTTTTCGAAACTCAATATTTTATTGAATCCTTCGTTCACGCACTGGATTATTGATTTTCAGAGTGGGGGCGTCACAATATGAAGGGGGGGGGGGGGGTTAACCCTAATATCGATAAAGATGTGACAGGGAGGGCGCAGCCATCTCCTTTTTTTCAGAAAGAAGGCGCGATTTTTCGTTAAACATTTTCCAATACAAAAATTGTAAAAGGTACTTAAAACTCTTTTCTCTACTCTTTGTGCGAAAAAATTGAAAACCTACACACGTTTTCCCAGAAAAAATTCTCAAAAATGTCGCTATTTCCGGTCATGAGGTCGGTGTAACCCGTTAAGTCCCACTGCTTCCTTTTTTCATCCCCTTGGCGATATAGCTGTCTTTCATAGACCGCTTCTATTGTGCGCCCTGTTTCATTCTCGTGTCTTCCGCGTCCTCGTAAAGTGTATTAACAACCCGAGACGATGACGATAATAATAATGCGGGGGAGGTGAGGGGGTTGGGCTCGTTTGCGTATGATATATATGGGCCATAAGTACATTCGTACACGTGCGCTGGAAAACATACGCGCACATAGGTACATATTCCTCGGTACGTATAGGGTGTCTCAAAATGATCTGACATTTTGAATTATTAATAAAACGTATTATTTATTCGAAAAGTACGAATATTTTGTTTTCAATGTAAGGTACAAACATGGAGGTTATGTGTGGAAAACCATATCCGATAAATGGCCGCGTCATTCCTGTTTGCAAGGGTTCACTCTTTTGATGAACTTTGCAATAACATTTTGGCATAATTGCGGACTAATTTCAGTGTGGCAGGTTGCGCCATCATGTTGAGAGAATACCGTAAAATGGGGTGACTTTGAAAAGGTTTTGGAAGTTTTTTGTGGGTAATTTTTTTCATCATCGAAAATTCCACCTTTTTTTGCTTCAATGGAACAATGTGTCCTTTGGCTATCAAAGGTATAAGAAAGTCAAGCCCCACCACCACAATTTTATATATTTTGTTTTAGTGTCAAAGTAACCTCGAGTGTGGGGTTTCTTTGACAAGACTTTAAAATGAAACTTATGTCGAAGATTAAGGGTTACTTTGACATCATTTTGATAAAAAATGTATTTTATCAATTATACATGGAATTAAATGAAAACCAACGATTTTTTACAATCAAATTGTCATCTTTATCAAGGAGATATTTTACATAAAAATATCAAGTACCTAGGGTGCTATTGCAGGCACTATTATAGGTAGATATAATCAGTCATATAATTATCATTGAGATTAAAATTAACTCGAGCAACTTTACAATCAACTTTATAAACATTCGAATAAACTTAAACAACAATTTTGAACAAAAATAAAACAATCTTTTAAGCACACATTTAACCCTTCCTTGCCACATTCATATTTGGCCACGTCTTTGATACACCGGGTCAATTTGACCCAGATAGTACGTCATCCATCCGCCCTTAACAACCCTTCAGTCGGTTTTTATTGAAAAAAATCCGGGATGCACTTTAAACATTTATTTATAAAAAAATGTTTTAAGTACCGGGACATTGAGGTTATGTGTTTGTACTTCATATTTAAATAAAACCAAAAAATAAAGCACCAAAATAACTTCCAAAACAACCTTCGGTAAACGACATAAACGGCGTGGAATTCGAAGACATACCGTAAAACGGGTTTAAATTGACATTAAGGATAACTTTGACAGTTTTGGGGCTACTTTAAGTGAGCGCTAAAATACGGTTCAACCCTTCCTTGACACACTGGGCCAATTTGACCCGGACGAATTTGAAAAAAAATGCTCCAATGCCCAAAATTGACGTATTTCAACAATTTTTTTAAACAATTCAATTTCATATTCTCCGAATTTTAATTACGGGGACAAATATGTCGGTTTTTCAAAACAATTCAATTTTATATTGTCCAAGATTCAATTATAGGGACAAATATTTCAATTTTTTTAAACAATACAATTTTATTTTCTCCCAATTTTAATGATAGGGACAAATATGTCCCCATAATTGAAATTCGGGGAATACGAAATCGAATTGTTTTAAAAAATTGTCGAAATACTTCAATGTTGGGCAAGTGAGCATTTTATTTCAAATTCGTCCCGGTCAAATTGACCCAGTGTGTCAAGGAAGGGTTGAACCATATTTTGGCGCTCGGTTAACCCTTCTCGTACACCTGGGGTCCAGTGGACCCCAACGCCAACTTGTGAGCTCAATTTGAAGCAGTCAGAGCCTATAGCATGCATTTATATATATTTATATAAAATAAAGAGCATTTTTTTACTCCAAAATATCTCATGTTCATACGTGCAAATTAATTCCTTTTTTTGATCACCCAATATTGCACTATTTCTTAAATGAAACTACTACATGTGACAGTACTTCCCTGAAAATTTTACTTAATTATCTATAAAATTACCGGAGTTATGATTTTTTGTTGTAAAAAACCCGTTTCTCACTTCTTCACTCGTTTTCGTGCATTTTTGACAACCTTAACATTAATTTTTTGTTAATTTCATCCTATCGCATTCTAGATGGTTGAAGCTGCGTTTTGGTTTTTGTTTTATTCAAATCCGGCAAATAGTCTTCTCACAGCAAGCGCTGAAAAATCGATGGGGGCCTCTGGACCCCGTGTGTATGTCCCGGGTGGCGGCAGATGTGTGTACGAGAAGGGTTAAAGTAGCCCTAAAAACTATCAAAGTTACCCTTAATGTCAATTTAGCCCCGTTTCACGGTATGTCTTCCAAGTCCACGCCGTTTATGTCGTTTATCGGATATTGTTTCGGAAGTTTTTTGATGCTCTATTTTTTCGTTTCATTTTGATATGAAGTACGAACACATAACCTCAATGTCGTAATGGCCTTCTTTTTTGGTTCCATTTTAATATGAAGTACATAACCTCAATGTTTGTACTTCATATTAAAATGAAAATATTCGCACTTTTCAAGCAGACAATACGTTTTATCAATAAATAAAAATGTCAGGTGATTTTGAGACACCCTTTGTATGCATAAGCAGAAAGTACGATCTCACGTCGCCTCCACATGCCGCTCTCACTCGCTATGGCAAAAGCTCTCCTTCTCTCTCCGCACCCTGCTCTTCCGCCTGGTGTCTGCATTCCCTCCTTCTTCCTGTGTCTTTCACCGTTTCCGGTGTACTAGCTCGGTTTATTAAGTTCATTTGTCTTCGACGCAAAATCATACGTGCACCGTACGAAGCCTCGCTCCTAATTGGATGCATTAAAAATCGTTTCGTGACAACGGGAGCGAGGGGGAATGGGAAAGGTGATCCGACGACGCAGCCTCCCCGTGGTGACGCCCTGTGAAAGGTATCCGGATCATGGGGGGTATCGTGTTATAGAACATAGGACGATCAAAATGCACCCTCGTCGACCGAACGCAGCTTTCAACACCCACGCACCCGCACGCGCAAAATCCTTCACCCTGAATGTTAACATGCACGTGGGGAATTTTTACGTATGATATAACCCCCAGCGGTAACCGCTTTTCCCATCAACCCGCGGCCATAATCTGGAATATAGCCTCCCGTACGAATCGACCAGGTGAAACGACCGCCTTTACTGTCGCTCGCTGTTTCGATATACGTTTGACCCCGTATAGATATCGCTCGTAACCAGTGGAATTTTTCGGAAAACTGGAAGATTATGTTTGTTGCAAAACAAAATTAAAATTGACCGTACGTATTTGTATGTTAGTGATGCCGTGCAGAAATTTGTTGAGGAGTGCCCAGAGCCTACCGCATCCCTGTAGGGATTGGATAGGGACGGTCCATGTAGGGAGTCCACATTGGAACCCAAGTGCATCCCTATTTCCCGATTTACGTGTTTGGCAATTTTTATTAAATTTGGGATTTTTCGTAAATTGAGATAAATTTTGAGATTTTTATTAAGGAGTCCACATTGGAATCCAAGTGGATTCTGACCCATTTCCCGATTGACGTGTTCGAGAATTTTATTAAATTTCGGGCGTCCATTAAATTAAGATACATTTTAAGATTTTTATTAAGGAGTCCACATTGGAATCCAAGTGGATCCTGCCCTATTTCCCGATTTACGTGTTTGAGCATTTTTATTAAATTTGGGATTTTCATAAAATTGAGATAAATTTTGAGATTTTTATCTAAAAAAATTATTTCGTGATGCCGTGCACAAATATGTAGGGGAGTCCCAAGATGCACCCACGTCTTTATAAGGATTTGTTAGGGACGACGCACATGGGGAGTCCTCATTGGGATCCAATTGGATTCTGCACTGTTCCCCGATGAGGGCCGTCTGAAAATTCTCACTACGTTCGAATCGAAAATATGTGAAAAGTCACGAGAAAAAACTCGGCGTGTTCACACATCACCTGCACGCTAGCGTATCACACACGTGAGCGTATACGTGTGTGATATCATGTCAGAATGCAGGAAAATAAGTAAACGATAATTAAACTGGACTTTTAGTGATGTGATTCAAATCGATTTATAAGATATACTTTCTCAAGGCCTTAGGCCACTCTAAAGGCCGAAAAAAAAGCTTTTTGGGGATTTTTTTTTCAGAAAAACTACAAAATAAATCAAGATTTTAATTATAATGAGCCAATGATTTTTTTTTCGATTATATATAATAACTGTTATAGAAGTACGTAGGATTTTTTCAATATATTGATTTTTGGCCAAATGGCGCACTTCTAAAGTAGAAAGTGAAACATTTGCCAAAAAAATCGTCAAGTAATTGTTAATAACAAACGAATTATACAATGTAAAAAAAAATCCTACCTACTTCCATAGACAATGTATATTTCAAGATATATTCAACATTTCAAGTGAATCGGTTGAACATTTTCTGAGTTATGTTTCTTACCAACTTAAAACATCCAATTTTGAGATAAACGCGTTTGAAGTTTTGAGTAGTAGAAAATCATGCATAATTTTTGCAGAAACTTTAATCTGCGATGCCTGCACTATACAATTGGCCTTCCAGATTATGGTCCTGCTCTTGCATTTCTTTTCTGCTTGATGAAAAGAAAAATCGATTTTTCGAAAATTCTAGAGTTGCCTAACCCCTTAAGTGATTTTTGCTTTTGTTACGATACGATTTTGTTTAGAAAATTCAACGGACAAAATGCGATCCATGAAGAATCGTATCGGATTTATTCGATAATGTGGGAATCTTTCCGGATTCAAATTGGAACCGTACATTGGATTCCAATGGAGAATTCCAATTAGAATCCAATAGACGAGCGTGAGGTTTTATTGTAGGGATCCAATGCTAAGACCCATTGGATCCCTACTACAGTTTCTTTAGTGTTTGTCTAAGGCTTTACCGCAAAAATAATTCTCGCATGTGTTACGCCGAGACGTCAGACTTCAACCTATCAAAAATGAAGTGAAAGAAATATGGAATGTGTGATAAATGCTAATTTTTGGTAGAGATAGAATTGTATAAGAGATACATGTCCAAAATATTTTCTGTCGAGGAATCCTTTTGGATTCATCGTATCTTGAATACTTGAATAAATTTGACTTCGCATGCCATTTGTTTTAAGCTGAGAAAGACCGTTTTCGTTGCTATAGGTGCTAAACATCGAGGATATTGATGACAGACTCTGAAAGCCCATCAGCAACGCACACCCATTGTCGATAAGTTACCTGCGTGAAAGCGTCTGACATTTATGGCGCTTCCGGTGTATTTTTGCTAAAACTACAACACGTAATAATCGTCAGTCATGTTCGTAGCCTTCAGGATCACCTTCATCCTCATAGAGATCTTCCGGCATCGCAAATCTCATCTCCTTCTAGTGAGAAGATGAGATTTGCGGAGATGAGAAAGATGTCGAAATGATGATATACGTAATTAAATTCATGTGTGATCCGTTGCTGCATTATAGAAAATAAATAATCCTTGTCACTCAATGATGAACTGCGAAAAATGGAAAAATATGTTGAGCGATAAATCAATGTGTAAACATTTTTTAATGATATTGAACGATAACGTAACGTTTGATTTAATCATCCAAATGACTTTTTTCGAGTCTCATTTTGTTCGAGTCAATCATTGAAGTGATTGGACGTAATGTTTGCATCAAAGTGTTGAATTAAACTTAGAAATTACAACAAATGCTTACAAATCGCCCTTCTTATATTTTCTATCAATAGAAAAATCAAATGTTAATCACATCTAAGAATAAAGTAATTCTTCTCTTGTCGGCTCTCATCACGGGAAAATAAAATTGTTCGAAATCATTCACACCTTCCCATACAATAATTGATTATAATTCATAAAAATCATCCATCTGATGTTTCCCTCTTTTCAATCCAACAGGATCAAATGATGACCCACATGATAAAAAAAGCTCTCGCAAATACACAATTTGGGCTGTTTATACATTTGGCAGAAATCGGCAGAGTTGCTGCCTTTCTTTCCCATTCGCAAACTTATTCGCAAACACAGCGTTCATATACGCAAATGTGCATAAAGCATCATACGCGCATCCGTGCATCGCGATACCCATTCTCCAACGAACACGCCTTGGGGAAAAGGTATGCAAAGTAACCGTTCTTCCCTCGTGAAAACGTGAGAGATACGAGAAAAATCGTTGTACATGCTAACTACACATAGTATCCTCCTCTCTGTCCCTCTTCTGCTTCATGACCAAAGTATCGTTCCATTTTTACACCCTCATATAAGTCCGCAACTCCTATTTCCCTGTGCCGAGGTATCCGGAAATGGCTCGCCTTACCCAGTCTTGTGCGGATTACACATACACGTAACCAACTGAAACTCGAGCTTAAGGTGTTTTCCATGTCCAGTAGGCAGTCCCCTCGTCGAGTACGATGTGGAAAAATAATCCATTTGCTCATCTCGGAAGAATAAAAAATTGAGTAACATCGACCCTGGGCTCGCTTATACATGCATGCGTGCTTTTATATAGATATACAGTAATAAAAGAAAATTGAAACGAAGAGGTCGTAAAACTTATCTATCCTCCATGCTGATTGTGAAAAATCGAAGAATAGCACACACACTCACCCACATATCCACACACACCTACACACCCACACCCAAAAACCTACACACACACACCTACATACCCACACACACCTACATACGCACGCCCACATACTCACACACACCTGCATACGCACATACACCTACATACTCACACCCACACACACTTACACACCCACACCCACATACACACACACACTTACACACCTACAAACCCGCAGCCACGTACCCAGACACACCTACATACGCACACACACCTACACACATACACCCACAAATCCACACGCACCTACACAAAAAAAACACACATAAACACCTACATACGCACATGCACCTACGCAGTCACACCCACACATACTTACCCACCCACACCCACATACACACACACACTTACACACTCACACCCACATACCCACACCCACACCCACACACACCTATAAGCCCACAGCCACGTACCCATACACATCTACATACGCACACACACCTACACACCCACATACACCTACACACCCACACACACCTACACACCCACACACACACACATGCATGCCCGCGGGGGTGAAACCCTGTATATCTGTTTATACAGGATGTCCTATTTTATTATTTCCACTTAAATATTTCCCGAACTAACCGCTGATTGAACAAACTTTGGAAATAAAACTTATACTGTTTTAAGCAAGAAACCTAATATTGCCTACGAGTATTGTCCCGATTGTTAGGCCTCTGAGAGTAAAAAGTGACATTTCAACAAAATATACCTTTTCAGCTAGATTTGTAGCACACTTCAGTACAAGTTTGTCGATCTCTCATCTGGGGGATTTTCTAAAATAATGGACTTATAGTCCTCATGATTCGTCATAACTCTCGTCTATTGCCATACAGCTCACAAAGTGTTCTAGGATACGATGTTTTCCAACTTGAGGCCATGTATCTCAGGCTCCGACCACTTCGAAATTTTGAACCCGAATTTCGACCAAACGATACAATCAGTCGAGATAAAATTTATTGTATTACCAAATGTTGAAAAAAGTTCACAGATTGTAGTTACCGTACGAATCACACTAGCGCAAGAGACGGTAGATCCCATTGCTAATGACCTTGGCAGGTGATGCGACGCACATAGGATTATTTGATACTGGAATGTGGCTAATTTATGTATCCAAACTTTTCTTAGCAAAATTACCTTTAAAGTCGATTGACATTAAATAAAACACAAAATTAATTTGAACTGATCCAATTATTAAAAGTTAACACGAAAATCTTTATTCATCACTATAATTATCACTATATTCATCTTCCTAACTTTCCTCGCCCAATGAACTTTCGTTTTCATCTATTAAAGTGACTCCAGATCCTGAAGGACGAAGGAGTTGAATGGTTTCACTAGGAACCGGTTTCGTCTTTTTTTTTCCCGGCGATGGGCGTATGCTGCATAGATATGCAGCATAGTCCATTTGAAATTGCTTGCAAAATTACCTTTAATCGACTGTACGTATATTATACGGAATTTTTTTTAACCCTTTACTTCCGCAACATCTTTCTTATTAGCTAACTTCCCACAACACCCCTCATTAGGATTCTATTACTTTTTCTACTCGGACTAGCCCGCAAATATAAGAAAGTTACTAATTCATGAAGTTAGCTACACATTTTTCTAGAAGTTTGAGTGTATTTAATTCAAGCCATAAAAAGAACAAAAGACGGTTTAGTACAAGTATAAAACAAACTACATACCTCCATCATCAATACTTGTCACAAACAACTCACTCGTCTGTTTTGGGACCGATAAAAAAATTGATTTTTTTTAAACGCCGATAGCTGCACATGCAACTTGGACAAGAGCGATGGGGTGCCGGATTTATACTTTTCTTAAGTATAGGGCACTTGACTTTGTGCCGCCCCTCCAATCTTAATCACTAGTATAAATTTACTTTTAGTACTAAATTTACTAGTTTAGTGCCTTACTTACTTTTTTTAGTACTAAACTTACTTTAGTACTAAATTTACTAATTTGGTGCCTAATCACTACTCTAAATACTAGTGCCTAATCACTAATATAAATACTAGTGCTTTAGTGCCTTAATCACTAGTATAAATCACTATTGCCTTAGGCATTGTCTTTGCCCATCACTAGTGCCTTAGTCATTGCCTATCAGTAGAGCCTTAATCACTAGTATAAATACTAGTGCCTAATCACCAGTATAAATACTAGTACCTGATCACTAGTATAAATACTAGTACCTGATCACTATTATAAATACTAGTGCCTAATCACCAGTATAAATACTAGTGTCTAATCACTGGTATAAATACTGGTACCTAATCACTAGTATAAATACTAGGTCTTTTTAGGTGCCTCTGAAATCCACCTCTAAAGTCTACCGCCTCTAGACAGCTGCTTATACGGCCCATTGGTGAATCCAGGACGAATTCAGCAATACCGTTGTGATGGTGTCGAAATTTCGCAGTGTGTCGTACATGGACTCAACAATATTGGTTGCAAAGGCTTCAAAACTTTGTCGAACTAGCATCAAAAAATCTTTGCATCCCAGATCTCTTCCACGAATCAATATCCTCGACATTTTTTGTACAACCGACCATCTTTTGCACTCCCAAGCTACTCGCGCCATGGCCAGCAAGACAGCAGAATGGAAAAATGGTGTCTTTTCGCGGTTATAAGGTCGGTTTTCTTCCTATCCATATGTATGTTCTTCGTTGGCAAACTCATTCGGACGTGAAGAGAAGCATGACGATGTAGAGAGACTCGCCGGGGGTGTCGAGTTGGCAAAGGGTGTTATTTCATAATTACGGACTGTACTTAGACGCGAGAGGGTGTCCATTATGAGCGAGGAAAGGTCCGAGTACGTTTCCTGGTATGAACACCGCGCAAAATACATACGTATGCACAAACATGAGCTTTCACCTCGTGTCGAGGTGGATGATGGGTCAGGAGCAACGAATGTACGTAAAGGGGAGCCAACCCTTTACCGAACTCAGCCTTACTCGGCCTCCGACAAGATTCTCGGGGCATGGACAGCTGGAACACTCCACGTATATTCCTATTACCGAATTAAGGGCCGAGAAAACTCTTGCGTTCCTCTTTCTGTCGTCATACTCCCTTTTCTCTCGCTGTTCCTTTTCCTCTCTGAGCCCCCATTTCTCTCTTGCTACTGGCAAATACGAAATAAGCTTTTCCAGCATACAGCTCTCTCTGTGTATCTCTCGTAGCTTCACGAGAGTTCGGATACAGGAGCTTTTTTTCTCCTCGTGTACCAGCGACGCCCAGCAAGCTCTTCTACCGCCCGCTTCGCCTTCTTTCCATCTCTCTCTTTGTCTCTCCGTCCCATTTAGCCTTTCTATGCTCGAGTCCGTCTTCTTCGTTCCCGTCGTCTTTTTTTCTTCTTCTTCTCTTTCCTGTTTCTTTGCTCCCGTCGTAGCCGCACCGTTACGGCTATTAGCGGCTTATGGGATTTCGCGTTAATTAAACGTACGGGGCGTTACATCCTCCCCAACCTATTTCTACTCTCTGCACCCCCGCCCCGTCACGCTTATTCCGCCGGGGAATCCATTTTACCGTATGGTGCACCGAAATGTGCAAAGCCAAGATCCGTCCCGTCTAATTATATGTTTTCTTAATTCTATACCGCTTGCCGGTTTTCATGCAGGTGCGCGGGATTCGGAACATAAGAAAAAAGGAGGGAGGGGTAGAAATGGGGATCAGTGTGAAGGAGGGACGAGTGGAAAGTCTGCGCCTCGGACTGAAGGTTTTGGATCGTCGACGAGTTTTTTGGGGTTGTTTGGATATCCACTTGGAACAATGTCATCTGCTCTGTGCTTCTTTAATTATATTACACTTTCTTTAGCTGGCAGTTTTCTGGGTTGATTTTTTTTAGGACTTTTGAGCTGGGTCCAGCGCACTTTTCAATGTGGATATGTCACGATGTTTTTTCTTGTCGAGGCTCGGCTAACGTAGCATGCTGCGTAATGACATCACGACCCTTCATGACGTTTAGCATCGTTCGCAAATTTCTTTCGGCAGAACCGAGCTACGAAAGACACGAATACATTTTCAGGATACTTAATTAACAATATACAAGCTGAATTCGCAAAACACGATTTTGCATAATAATCACGGGAAATAAAAAAGATTTGTTGCTGCATTTCAACTACGCAAACTTCGAAGCCTTGTTAGCTGCTTTTTTTGCTCAAAAAAGTGTCCACGACATTTTTCCATACTGGAAACACGTAATTTGCTTTTCCAACATAGTTAGGTAGACCTTGTAATTGAATTCCCATTTTCATCCTACATTTTCACTAATTTCTGGACCACCGCTACTCACCATTAAAATATCGTTGCTCGTCGTCATCTCCGCAAAACACCTTACGGAACCAAAGTGGCATCGGAGACACAAATGTACATGCAAATACGTGTGCCGGAGCAACGCTGCCAGCTAAGCACACAATTAGTCTTATTGCGTAAACATTGCGGTATGGTTTCACCGTGCCATTCCTAGATCCGTCAACATCGAAATGTTACGGTTGCGGGCAATTTGGATTGGATACTTCTACACTTTGTGTACATTTGGAAACATATGGAACATCGAGATTCCAGCGAGAAATTCACCAATGAGGTTTGCGTCGATCTTCTCTCGCGGGAAACGGACAGCATACTTGCTCAAGTCTGGTACAACGATAAGTGAAACGATGTCTAGTCGTCTTGACCAGCAGACGTCTCGTTCATCACGTCGGTCGTTAAATAACGCGAATATATCAAACCCACTTAAGGGAAAAGCACTCGGTCACTCCCGGGACAGCCTTTGATGCGTACATCTCGTGGCAAATATTTGTACTTCATCAATTACTTTGTTCGTTTGCTTGGAGCTCGCGAAATGTGACATTCCACGTGCGATCTGAGAAAATCAAATCTGCAAATGAAAATTTGGAGAAAAACAAATCTGCAAATGAAAATTTGCAGAAAATCAAATCTGCAAATGAAAATTTGCAGAAAATCAAATCTGCAAATGAAAATTTGGAGAAAATCAAACCTGCAAATAAAAATATGCTGAATATCAAATCTGCAAATAAAAATTTGCTGAATATCGAATCTGCAAATGAAAATTTGGAGAAAATCAAATCTGCAAATGAATATTTGCAGAAAATTAAATCTGCAAATAAAAATTTGCAGAAAATCCAAACCTTAAATGAAAATATGCAGAATATTAAATTTGGAAATTATAATTGCTATAATGCTAGGTGACCATCATTATTGCAATTTTAATTTCCAATCTAGCAACGAAATTCTGGGACAAATTCGACGGGAAAAATTGGTACACCGGAGTTTCCGTAATACGAAATGAATCAACGGCTTCAAATAGCTGATGTCTTACTCCCTGAGTAGTTTTCGCGAAAAAAGACTTACGGTAGATTTTTCCGATTTTTTAATCTACCATTAAGCATAGATACAGTTTTGGTTACAGTATTGGTTATTAAGGCCTTACCCCCACTTGTAGCGCAAAAAAGGCCTTTTTCATGAATTTTTTTAAAGAAAACTACATAACTTTTTTAATCGATCAATATACTATCTCAAAGAACACATCTTGAAGAACTTTCAGTAATTTTTTTATTGAAAAATATTACATTGTTTAGTGGCAAATGGCCGTCAATGAAATAATGTTTTTATATATACGGTTTGCGGTGACCAACATTGCGGCGAAGTGGATCATCTGAAAAAAAAAAATGCGGATGGATTTAGTCAAATATAAGTATAAACTAGTCTTTAATCGAAGGATTTTAAAAAATATTCATTTTTCACAAAATGGCGGACAGTCATAGTTAATGGTTCGATTTTAACGAAAAAAAACGGCCGTTTTTTGGCTATAAAACGGCCATTTTTTTTCGAAAAAAAAAATCGAACGATTAAAGACTACATTTTTATGTATTAAATAAGCCTGCAAAATTTCAAGAAGATCGGTTCATTAGTGTTCGAGTAATCTTGGTCACCGACTTCAGAAATGCCATTTTGAGAAAAACGCGTTTAAAGTTTCTCTTTCAACGCGGATTCTTCTCTTTCAACGCTCATATCTCAGTCAATTTTGTTCGGATCGACTTGAAATTTTCGGGACATATTCTCAGATACTTATACTTAAAAAAAATGCAATGAAAAAATCGATTTTGTCAAAATCGCAAGTGGGGGTAACCTCTTAAGCATAGATACAGTTATTAAGCATACATTGAACTTATTTCATATACATTTTTATTTGAAAAAATAAAACAATAACAATTTCGTTGAGGTGTAATAGAGCCTCTGTATAAAAATTGTGGTCTAACGCCCGGATCGATAACTTGACAATGGTTGGTCTGAAAAATAAAAATAAAGAACTTTTTTTAATTTTGAATATAAATATAAAATGTAGTTTACATAAATATTTTCGAATGAATGTAGTTCATGTTGAAGGTAGTAGTTTTTTCGAGAGAAAAAAATTCAAAAAACGGCGGCTATTTGAAAAAAAAACGTGTAATTTTCGTGAAATATTTAATTACATTCGGGGGCTTGAAAAATACTAAATTTAAAACCACAGAAAATGCTACGTACACCGATAGCTACTGCAATTGCGGAAACTGTGGTTATTTTAATTGAACATTTGTCAATAATAGCTAGAGTTGATTCCAGCCAGATCGAGGTGTCGTTTCGAGTAAAACGCGATTGAAAGTTTTAGTTTACGTAAATGGTTGCGCTCTTACTAAATCGTCTATAACTTGGTCAATTTTCAATATTTTCACTTGCAAAAAATCGTTTCTTTTTGCCTGTCAAAGTGGTGTCCCTTATTTATTTTACACGTAGGCTTCCGAAAACTACTTCATCCTCTTCGGGGCACTATGGCCATCTTCAGAAACGGAGAGGGGTGCAACCATGGTTGGAATTTTTTGCACCGATCGCTCAAAACCGTACAAGCCATGGGGCTGGTAATAAAAGGGCTAGACAGCTTAACACCTGCCGGATGAGATAAACGCGAATTGGAGAACGAAAGACAGGAAAAAGTTGCGAGCACTTCGCAACGTGATCACGTATTCATGAGTGGGGTGCATAGTAAAAGGTTACATTTCTCGCGTTTGCTCATCGATTTCATATCTCCGCATGCGTGACATGTGGCATTCTATACGAACGTACGAATCCAGAATATTTCTGCATGCAGGGCGCGAGCGTAGCCGAAGAAAAAAAAAAGCAGGAAGAATATTACGTGCATGTAGGCGAATCGCGTGTGAAAAGCACGATGGGTGAATGACACCGTCACGATGTGACAATTATCTCTGACGAGAATTTCATTCCGCAAGCTGCACAGCTTGGATTTTCGAAGATTCGACGAAAGCACGGTTGATGCTTTTGGTTACGAAAAATCTTCATGTCCCGACTTTCTCGCATGTGTATGTACGTCCATACAGAACGGGTAGTGAAGAGAGGCGAGTGCCTGAAAGCCCGTGGTCCTGGTAGGGTAAAAATGCATCGAGGGGTCTTCTCACTTTAGACGCTAAAAAAAGGCTATTTTCATCAATTTTTTTTATAGGTTTTTATTATAGATATGGATATAAAAGTTGTTACACTTAATGAATACACTTTCGAAATCCTTTAAAAAAAAGTTTTATTTTTCTAAGTCACTATTTACGGACGAAAATGGTAGTTAAAAAAATGTCCTAAAAAATTGTAGGTCTGCGCTGTTGATGAAATCTCGGAGATGGATCATCCGAAACAAAACAAAAAATCAAACAGTTTTAGATTCAGTATGTTAATATCTATAGCGCACGTCATACGATTTTTGATATATGCAAAAATTAAATGGCGGAAATTTTTCGAAAAAAAAAAAAAAAAAAAACGTGTTCTTTTTTATCGTTTTTGGCAAAAAAAAATAGTAAATATAAAAATTGTAAAAAATAATTGATATGCGCTATATTAGTAGTATATATAGCTATAATGTGTAGTCAAAATAGCTATAATATGTAGTTAAAATTTCATAAGGACCGGTTCAGTAGTTTCAAAGATTTCATCAACAAGCCGTCGGAAAACGTTGTTTCGAAAAAAAAACGCCTTCAAGGTTTGTTTGGGTTACATAAATAGATGAATTTTTTTTAAAATGTATTTCGAAACTGTATTTATCACGTGTAAAACTTTTATACCAATATCTATAATATAAACCTATCAAAAAAGTTCATGAAAATAGCATTTTTTATAGCGTCTACAGTGAGAATACCCCTTAAGGCCGAAGCCTGAATCGGAAGATCCAAAAAAAGCATTTTTTCGAGAATTTTCTTAGAAGGAAAAAAAAGTGAGAGTAAATATTGAGATATCTTTTTATGTATATTTCAAATGTATAAAAAAAAGTCTAACGTGAAACAATAAATGACTGCAGATTTGTCAGCCTATTTCCTGTGCGTCTTGCCACTGCAGTCCCCAATCGACGCGAAAGGTGCAACTCGTAATTCTTGACTGAAAAAAAAACCAACAAAATTTTCAAATTGTCATGTATTTTTCTTCTGGGTGAACTACGAAAAAGCTGACAAATTCGTGAAATTATGACTTTTTTCAGGTTTGAAAAACATGTTTTAAAAAAACACTGTAACGTGATATAAAAATTATTTTAAAAGATTGTTCAACGAATTTTTAACTTCACTTAGAAAATATTTTGATACTAAAAAAAAATAAACTTTGGTTTGATTCAATAAGTCGTTTAGTTTTTTTTTGCTACCACGCCCGCTAATTTGAAACAATCGTGAAAATGAAAACTGGAGAAAATGCGCTTCAAAGTTTTTAATAGCTCATACACCTGCTTGAAGCTTATCTGCTTTTGGCCTTGTATCTTCGAAAATACTAACAATCGGCCTCAGTAACTTTGTAAATATATTCTTGGATAGTTTATCCATCGATTTAAGCAATTAAAAAAAAACGATTTTTCGGACCTTCCAATTCAGACTCCGGCCTTAAGGGAGGGCACCACTCGAAAATTGTCGTAAAATCATTTTTCTGGAAACACCTTTAAAAAATCCTTTGAACCTTTAAAAATATGATGCACATTCGTTTATAGCTGAAAAAAAAACAGTTTTAAAGTGGTTTTTGAGCTATTTTTTAGGGGAGTCTGCGAGCGCTGAACAGCCCCTTTGGCGATTCCACGCCAGTGGATGCAGTTTTCGACTCTTGTAAGCCCATAATCTCTGGGGAAAAAGTTACCGACTAAAAATAGTTTTATTTTCTACTAATAGGTGGCATCAGATTACGCAAAAAAATGTCATCAGCGTTTTTCTCAGAATCATGTTTTTTAAATCGGCACGCAGCAGAACTCGAACAATTTTCGTCCAATCGACTTGAAATTTTAACTGTAGCTTCTTAGATTGCTTTAACCGTCAAGTACGAGCGCTTTTTTCAATTAATTGAAAATTGTCAAAAATATATGATTTTTTGTATGAAAACTGTGGTCGAAAAAAAAACGATTTTTTTTTCAATCTCATCTCCATTTTTTCATTATTATTTAATTTCCCCCGTACGTGACTGCTGAAACTGATACAATTAACGGAAATATTTCCAGGATCTTTATTCCATAAATTTTGAGATCTTCATTTCCAGGCCCTTTGATGGGGCCTTCATTTCCAAGTGAACTTTCCAAGGCCCTTCATTTCCAGACCCTTTACACCATGAATTTTAGTTCCAGGATTAAATTTACGACAGTTCTACTCCGTGCCGCAGAGAGGCTTGGCTGAAAACCAGTAGTGCGATAGCGACTCGTGCGCCGCCATTTTGTATTCTGTTGACAAATTATTTTTTTTTACACACTTCGATATATTCCTAATGAAGCCTGATATTTTTTTCCGTGTATTTCACATTTACTTTTCAAAAAACTTCAAAGAAAGCGGTCGAAAATGGGCCGTTACAGTTAGGGAGGACACCCCCTTAAGTGATGACGTATACGAAAATCCTTCGTTGGTTTCGGAAAACAGAGGGTATCTAAATTCTTAAAAAATGAACTTTATGTCCACGTGCAATTTATTTTCACATTCAGCGCCCAATTACTTTTAAGATCGATTTTTTAATAATAATTTTTTTTGGATATGATTATTTTGTCGCACTGCTATAAATTTAGAGAAAAAGTAATTGCAAAACCGAGTGTTCGAGGGGGGAGAACCCTTTCGGCAGCTGAGAGTAAGTGAGTTTTCAAATTTTTTTCAGTTTTGGTACTATTTATTTTGCATTATTGAAACTTCATGTACATATCATTACATCCTTTAATGAACAACAAAAAAAACTTTATCGTGTGAAAATGGCGGCTGTCCGACACTTGCTTCAGAGACGGTTGCCGCCTGAGTTATTTCACGGCGTACGACCTAGCGTCTGGTGCATGGATCTGAAAAATCAGAGCCAAGAAGTATACGATTACTAAGACCCACACGTTCTATGTGAACCTAAAAAATCTAAAGAAAGGTCAAAATTCGGAAAATGGTACGTATTTGAAAAAATGTTCTATTTTTCATTAAATTTCTACCTTAGTATTCGTTAATGATAAAAGTAATTTTTTCGAATAATTTTCAAGAAACTTAAGGTTCACATAGACGGTAATTATGTTATCCAAAAGTGCACGGAATTTCAAAATGATCGATGAGATTGTTTTCGAGTTATCTTGTACGAGGTTCCCAAAAAAGTAGTTTTCAGGGAAACTCGTTGAAAGTTTCGACACTCAAAAATATTTTTACTGAGTAACCTACTGATAGTCTGCGATTCGAAGACCATAAAGTAGCCCCCCAGCTTCCTCGTTCATTTTTAACCATAAGGTCACTTTAACGTTATAAAACGATATCCCCCCTCAAGCACAACAAAAATGCAATCACTTCCCTGACGAATGACTGATCAGTCAGAAACGGCGAACATTAAAGGGTTACCCCCACTTGCGATTTTGAAAAAATCGATTTTTTGTATTGCATTTTTTTGAAGTATAAGTATCTGAGAATATGTCCTGAAAATTTCAAGTCGATCCGAACAAAATTGACTGAGATATGAGCGTTGAAAGAGAAGAATCCTCGTTGAAAGAGCGTTGAAAGAGAAACTTTAAACGCGTTCTTCTCAAAATGGCATTTCTGAAGTAAGTGACCAAGATTACTCGAACACTAATGAACCGATTTTCTTGAAATTTTGCAGGCTTATTTAATACATAAAAATGTAGTCTTTAATCGTTCGATTTTTTTTTTCGAAAAAAAAATGGCCGTTTTATAGCCAAAAAACGGCCTTTTTTTCGTTAAAACCGAACCATTAACTTTGACTGTCCGCCATTTTGTGAAAAATGAATATTTTTAAAAATCCTTCGATTAAAGACTAGTTTATACTTATATTTGACTAAATCCATCCGCATTTTTTTCTTCAGATGATCCACCTCGCCGCAATGTTGGTCACCGCAAAACGTGTATATAAAAACATTATTTCATTGACGGCCATTTGCCACTAAACAATGTAATATTTTTCAAAAAAGAAATTACTGAAAGTTCTTCAAGATGTGTTCTTTAAGATGGTATATTGATCGATTAAAAAAGTTTTGTAGTTTTCTTTTAAAAAAATCATCAAAAAGGCCTTTTTTGCGCTACAAGTGGGGGTAACGCCTTAAGGCCTTAGGTCACTCTAGAAGCCGAAAAAAATAGGCTTTTTAGGGATTTTTTTTCAGAAAAACTACAAATCAAATCAAGATCACAAAAAAGGGTGTTTATCATACATATCCCACACTCTATACATTAATTTTTTTGAAGCGATTAATTTCAAGATGGCGGCTGTGCAGCTTCAAACCTCGTAAAGGAGGCTAGGTTAACGATTTGACGTTATCGTACGAATAACAAGTTCACGCTCGATAAAAGTAATTTTTCACAAGTTCAGTAATTTACATTCAGAGCCAATTAATGTTTAAGTAGAGAGCGCTATGGGCATGGATATTTTCGAGGGTAACGAGACTCTCTCAGAGGCCGAAGTTCAGGGAGCACAAGATCGAAAGATTCGAGCTTGAGAAACAGAGCTCATATTTCTCGAGCGAATAATAAATCGACGCTGGGTATATATGCTTTGTGTCGTATAAAGCAAAGGCTTTTACGAACGTGCCTCGAGAGCTATTTCGAGAGCTGGACGATATTTCGCGCCACTGAGAAATTTCACAGAGCGTTGGAAAACAGCCGGCAACCAGCCTCGCCGGTCGTTCATTTGTCAGGGGATAATCCTCCTGCACACATCGCATAAGGATGTTGCAGCGCGGACTTGCTCCGAGTGTTCTCGGACAATTTACAAGTAGAAATTGTAGACGGTATCGAGCATGAACACTCTTGTAAACATGAACATGAGCGAATGCGATCTGGGGTGGAAAGGAGGAAAAAGGATCTTGAATGCGAATGTTAAGGGGTTACCTAGAGGCCCGAAAAAAATGGCCAAATTCCGAATTCGTTTTCTACAGGGTGTCCTGTTGAGAATGGATGGTCCGGCAACTGTCGATTAGTCAGGTCGTGTCCTACTATATGCTGGAATTTTGCACAAACCTTACGTTTAAGGGGCTATACCAGTGTGAACGCTGAAAATTTTCGTCATTTTCCGGAATTTTTTGGAAGAAAAGTAATCAATTAAATGTTTTGGAAAATTAAGAATATATTTGGCTATATTTGACCTATATTACATAATTTTTTAATGGAAAAATATTGAGATTCAAACGACGTATGCGCTGCAGTCGGAGGTCCCAAAAAAAAAAGTTCCTCCACTGCTGACATAATTCCGGCCGATTGAGTGGCTAAAACCGAAACAGGAAAAAATCCCGTTAAACTGGAAGGTATTTCCTGCACAATGACGTAGGATTTCCGAAAAATATCAAAATCTAACAAAATGGCATAGTTATGAAAAAAAAGTGTGTTTTCTTGCCTATAAAATGGTCGTTTTTTTCCATGCCAAATCGTCAATTTTCATCCAATCAAAAATATCCTACGTCATTGTAGAGTAAATATATTCAAGAGTACTCAGTTCAAATTTCAAGTCAATCGGATAATTGCTCTGTGTTACAATGTCAGCAAATTTGAAAAATCTCATTTCGAGAAAAACGCATTTAAAGATTTAACTATCATTTTTTGCAAGATAAAATGATATTTACCATAAAAACTGCTAATCAGCTATACCTGGCCCATACATCGGACTCCAAAAAGACAAAAAAATCGATTTTCGTAAGTGTCACACTAGTATAGCGCCTTAACGATGGTCGATTTTTTATAATTATTTTTTTGAATTACGCGGGGATGAATTGAACCTCGAGCATACAAAATCTATGAAAAGAGTCGTCATTTTTACGTAGCTATTAAAAAACGAAGATCGATTTACAAAAAATGAGATCGTCAACGACCCTTAAATGTTTCTCATCGTATCTCTTGTAAATTTGGAAATATTCCATTGCGTGATTCTCGAGATATCATGTCCACCGACTTTGCAAACAGTGTTTCGAGACAAGCGGGTTTTAATTTAGAAGGATAGCGCTGCTAACGTTCGTCCGGCCGACTGTTAAAAGCTCATTCAATTCAGGAATCAATTTTAGGAATATTTCGGTTCAGAATTCAATTTTAGGAATATTTCGCTGAAATTTTCAGGGAATATAGCTAAAAGGTGATACTAGCGAATAAAAATATTTTTGGAAAATGCCATTTTTCGTAATTGCCATTTTTTGTAATCTGAAAATAATTTCTGACTCTGAGTGGAGACTCCGTTCTACGGTACGCAAGTCATTTATGAACCAAGAGGACACAAAAAGCACATCCATCGAGAAAAAAATCAAGAAACCCATCCGCTGTTATATTTACATTCATACGTATATGTAGAGCTGCATTAAAAAGGGGAGGAGAAAAGATCGAGGGTGAAAGCGCCAAAACTTTGCAAGTTCATAACGGAAGTGAGATATGTAAGCCAGTCTGACGTCGAATGTATTTCCCAAACTTTTTTCCTCTTCACGTAGCCGTGCTTTTGTAATAATTGCTCTAAATGAAACGCAAAATGACATTGTCAGGATTTTAAAGAAATAAGTTTAAACAATTACCTCGTCATCGAGGAATTATCGGATAACAATTAAGGGCTTACACGCAGGGGAAATTTTGGAAAATATCGATTTTGCGTTTTCGACGGATTTTCAAAAATATAAGATTTCAAAAATATTCTGTGAAAATTTCAAGTCGAACCGCACTTATAGGGCACTTATAGATAGGCTTCACGAAACGTTTTAACGGTGCGAGATATGAAAAAATGTCAAACTGCAATAATGTTTATTTTTTCGTGTACATTGGAGATGAGAACGATAACCTCATCGACGAAAAACGAAAACCACCCCTATTTTCGAGGGTGCATTTCATCCCTTAAAAATCGAGTTCCGTAGGAATAAAAAAATACGTGTCGCCTATTTTTACCCATTCTACAAGCATGCCACTTTTCATCGAAATCGGAGAGAGAACTCGCACCATTCCTTGTAAGTCGTCTGTAACTTGGTCAATTTTCAATATTTTACGTTCAATATTTTTTTTTCACACATTCTTCAATATGTATACTTCGAGAAGATGCAAAAAAATCAATTTTTCAACCCATTGCAGTGGTGTCCCATTTCTAAATTCTACACTTCAACGTAAAAAAAATCCAAAAACCTGCACGCGTTTACCCAGAAAAAAATCACGATAATTCCTCTTTTTCGAGTCACGAGCAAGTTGCAGCCCGTCAACGACCAATGAAACTCAAAACTCTCGTTATCAATGCGTAACATTGACATTTTCTTTCAACTTCCGGACGGATATCGAGAGTTCGAGGATCCAGGATCGAGCGTTTTGGCTCGGAATACCCCATACATGTGTATATTAAAATTTCACGTCGATCACAGTGTGCGGGAGAGCGAGCTTCTCGTATATATGTATAAAACATAAAAAGAGGGCGACTGTGAAAATTTAAAAAATGCTTGAATTATCCATGACGGGTCGTACGAGGCACACGAAGGCATGGGGGGGAGGGTGTTGAAACTTTTTTATTGCTACCGTATAGGGAGAGTGAGTGCGCGAACTTTACTGCCCCTCTGGCATCGTTACTATTTAAAGGGTTTCAGAAATAAGAAGATGAAAGAAGAAAAAAAAAGCCTCACGAAAGCTGAGATTTCGCAAGGGGTCGCCGCCAAGAGGGGTAAAGAGAAAAAGAAAGGACGAAAGTCTCTGGCCGCGGTGAGGCCGAGTTAGATATTTTTCTTTCCTGAATTCATTTAAACTCAAGGCCGCGTGTCGAAACGACGTTAGTCGCTCACCTCGCACCACTTTTCATACAGTTATAACACACACGTGTGAAGACCAAGAAATATTACAAGTGCCGTAAAAGTGCGCTAGGAAACGAGTTTAAGGTATCCTCGAGGAGTGGGATGACCGGTGAGTCATTCCGAGCAGCAAAGTACGGAAAAAACCGAAATGCTTCGTAAAGTACTCCATTCCGCACCACTTTTTTTTCTCACCCACCTTCAGCCTGCTCAAACTCTCCACCAATCTTTTTCGACTTACTACTATCGAGGGAGCACACGAAAATTTTGTCAAATTTTTATCTCCAGCGGGGCATGGTTCTTTGCGTCGTTCACTTGCAGAAAAAGGTCCGTTGTGACTTCTCATCACAACAATCGAAACATTTTTACGGTGGGGTTCATAGCATTGGAAAAAAATTGATAAAACGTGATAAAAAGCGACTTTGAAATTCAACAACATCCTCATCGATATCTGTATTTTATCGAAGAATCTGACATAATTATTGCAGGCTTAAGGACACCGCTGTGATGGGCCGAAAAAGGACGTTTTTTCCGATTTTTTTTAAATCCTAGAATATTAAGTTGAGATTTGGAAATAAAGCATGTTATTAAGCATACGTTGAACTTATTACGTGTAAATTTTTATTTTAAAAAATTGAAAATTAACAACTTTATTGCGGTATGATCGAGCCTCTGTATAAAAAATGTGGTCCAACGGGTCGATAACTTGACAATGGTTGGTGTGAAAAATAAAGAAGTTTTATAATGAATATCAATTTAGTTCTCGTTGGACGTACTCGTTTTTTTTTTTTGGAAAAAAAAATCACAAAATGGCGCGTATAAGAAAAAAGTGTAATTTTGGTGAAACTTTTACTTATCTTCGGGGGCTTACAAAATACTAAATGAGAAAAAAAAACGTCTACGAACAACGAAATCTACTGCAATTACGGAAAACTTGTTTTCTTTTTAATTAAAAATCGGACAATTATCGTTACAGTGGGCAGGAAAAGTAATTTCGAGACAAAACACGATTGAAAGTTTTAGTAGACGTAAATCGTTGCGCTACCTGCTTTTACCAAATCGTCTGTACCTTGGTTAATTTCCAATATTTCAAGCGGACAATTTTTTTTTCACATAATCTCGAACATGTGAAAAAATTCACAAATTGGTGCGTATTAAAAAAAGGTAACTTTGGCTAAATTTTACTGATATTTGTTAGCTTATAAAATACTAAGTAAAAAACGATCACGTACAACGATAGCTACTGCAAGCACGGAAAATTTTATTTTACAAAATTGAAAATCGGTCGATTATAGTCAAAGCAATTTCGCGAAAAACGCAATTGCAAGTTTTACTACACGTGAATCGTTGCGCTACCTGCTCTCATCAAATGGTCTGTAACTTGGTCGATTTTCAATATTTTACCTTGACATTTTTTTCTCACATCTTGAATATGTATCCTCCGAGAAAATGCAAAAAAATCGATTTTATTTACCCGTCACATGGCCTCAATAATCAAATGAACGTTTCTCAACGGGCTTGAAATACCGAGAGGCAAAAAATCTCGTAAAAGGTTGTGGAATAGCTGATATTTTATCGACTAGACTTACGAAAGCTTCGGGGGGGGGGGCTGGGGAGTTGATGGTGTTGCTTGCATATATGGAGAACTAAGGGTTGTACGTTTCATATTCATAACATCGGTAGCTATTTGTCACGGGCTCGTATCGCGCTGAAATATACTGGCCGAGATAGGCGAGACTCTCCCCGCGCGTTGTGCATTGTTAAAACGGTCGTCCAGCTACTCTCTTTCCCTCTCCCTCTCTCTCTCTCAATCCCTTTCTCTGCATTTCACACACAGCCTATGCTAGTTATAGTATTACCGCGTATACAGGTGATAAAAAAAAAGAGAGTTGTCGAGAGAAATGGCACAGAGCGTCGAACGACTCTTGGACTTTTCCGCTCACCTGGCCATGCGATACGAGTATATTTAAACGATATGCTGATATATAATTTTTACATCATAGGCAAATATATATATTTGCCCATGATGTAAAAATATATCTATAAATATATATGTGTGTGTATATATATATATATATATATATATATATATATATATATATATATATATATATATATATATATATATATATATATATATATATATATATACATATATATATATATAGAGAGAGAGAGAGAGAGAGAGAGGAATACGTTAATGTATGTACAGGGAAACTCTGCTACACAGAAATATAAATAATAAAAATGCGCGTGCCCGATTTCACAGAGGATACGTGGCGAAAGGGCAAGAGCGCGGGGGTGGATGGTGGAGGAGAAACGGATGCACGTACCGTACTTCGGATACATGCTTTCTGCAGCATATTCGCGCGAAGCTATATACATATACGTAATATGTGTATGCACATATCTATGTATATTCAGCAGAGTGCAAAAGGGGATGCCTGCGTAGAACTAATTATTTTGGAAATGTGAGGGAGGGATGAGTGTTAACACCCGATGGGTGGTTAAACCAGAGGATGAGCAAAAGTAGAGGTGGCGGTGGTCGGAGAAACGAGGTTGTTTTGCAATTTGCAGAGACTCTCGCTTTGGTGGCTGAAAGGCACGCATGTATATGTGCAGGGAAGGTTGGAATTCACCTGAACATCGCCTCTGATCCCTCGAAGCTCTTGCTTATCGGCGAGGCGCCGAGGGAAAGAGAGCGAAATGGTTTCACTTTACTCGCGGGGTGAACCCAATCAAATGAAATGCAACGAAAGCACATTGCAGAGATTTTTCGAATGGGCCTTCGATCAGATGTTCATCGTGAGCGGAATCTCAGTATCTTGGTGGTGGGAAAAAATTCGTATATGTCATCTGGTCGGATGACGAATCTTGCTTCGTATTCAGATGTTGCGAGCTGCTGGATAACGCGTGCATCGGATCCGAAAAAGGTTGCGGAAAAGCTTTATGAATATATAAACATACTTATATATGTTTTTTACACATTTTATGCAACTTTTAAAAGTACATTTTATACAAATTTTTAAGTACATTTTATGCAACTTTATGTACTTATTTTTGGTCTACTATGGAACATTTTTAGAACGCACTTTTTTATGTTAAGGGAGGACTACGACGGGCCGGAAAAGACGTATTTTTCCTATTTCTTTTTGTATTCTGAGATAATTGTTTGGAATTTGGAAGAAATAGGTATGCTATTTAGTATACGTTGAACTTCAATTCAAGTCGATTTTTCGTTTTCGACGGATTCTCAAAATATAAGATTTAAAAAATACTCCTTAGAAATGTGAAGTCAATACGTTAAAAATTGATGGAGTTATGGGCACATAAGCAGGGTCCGGATCAGATCCGAAAGAGGTTGCGAAAAAACTCTATACACTGATTGTTGTACTTTATACAATTTTTAATGCATTTTATACAATTTGTTTTTATACATTTCATGTAACTTTTAAATATATTTTATACAACTTTATACACTTATTTTTAGTCTGTTATGGAACATTTTTAGGACGCACTTTTGTATGTTAAGGGAGGACACCACTGTGACAAGCCGAAAAGGGTAATTTTTCCGATTTTTGTTTCATTTGATAGATAACTTATTTGGGATTTGGAAAAAAAAGGTACGTTATTCAGCATACGTTGAACTTTGATTCGAGTCGATTTTTCGTTTTCGACGGATTCTCATAGTATAAGATTTAAAAAATATTCCGTGAAAATTTCAAGTCGAACCGTTGAAAATTGAGGGAGTTTTTTGCACATAAGTAGGTTCCGCGAATTGCAAACTTTGAACGCTTTTTTTAAGATACTCAAGGGAGGACACCACTGCAACGGGCCGAAAAAAAGTCTTTTTTCCGATTTTTTTTTTTGGATACTAGATTATTTATTTGATCTTTGGAAAAATAGTATGTTATTAAGCATACATTGAACTTACTTCTTGTAAATTTTTATTCAAAAAAATTTAAAATTAACAACGTTTTTGAGGTATAATAGAGCCTCTGTATAAAAAATGTGGTCCAACGGCCGGATCGATAACTCGACAATGGTTGGTCTGAAAAATGTAAATAATAAAGTTTTACAATCCATATGAATGTAGTTCTTGTAGTAAGAAGCCGTTATTTCGAGAACAAAATATCAAAATAGCAGATGTTAAAAAAAGTGCCATTTTGGCGGAATGTTTCTTTACATTCGAGGGCTTAAAGAATGATAAATAAAAAAAAAACGGATGTGTACTACGATAGCTACTGCAATTACGGACATTTTGGTTTAAAAAATGTTTAATTCGACAATTATAACTAGAGTTATGATTCCGGCGAGGTCGAGAAAAATCGTTACGAGAAAAACGAGATTCAAAGTTTGAGAATACGTAGTATAGGTTGGAAAACTCATGAATGTAATAAAGCACCGAAAACTATGAGACACGTATTTTTATTTATCGGCGGAAAAAAGGTTTTAAGAGGGGAAAGCACCCCTCAAAGAGAGGCGTGTCGAGGGGTAACTTTGCAGTTTCACCCACACGTAGTCCACCGATCGGAATGAAACAAAAACCACAATTCTTCTAATCTAGAGCGATGAAAAATCCCCTATAGAAGTAATTTTTCAATAAATAAAGGGGTGACACGCCTTTCTTTGAGGGGTGACCCCACCCCTCGTGAAGCCGTTTTTCCACCAATGAAAAAAAAAAGTGTCGAATAGTTTAGAATAATTCATCAATTAAAAAAATTGTTTACATATTCTTAAATAGATATACTTTGAGAAAATACAAAAAGAAATCGATTTTTCGCCCGTCACTCGCCTTGCAGCGAGGGGGTTGAAGAGCTTTCTGAGGGGTCGAAAGAGTAGAAGCTTCTCCGGCAATTCGATCGGCTCTGGGGGGTGAAAAGTTTTGTCTATTTACAACGTAAAATCAAGCTAAACATGCGTGCCCGTTGGATACAAAGTACCAGTGGAGGTGGTATAAAAATCCATGGAGGAAAAAAGACAAAGAGAGGGAAGGATAAAGTAGATAATTTTGAAACCAACAAACACGCGACACTTCCGTATCTACAGAGAACCACGCGTACTATGTCACCGCGAGTGGGGTTGCAGGGTGGAAGTACGCCGGGGGTGGGTTCGGTGGAGAGGTTAACAGGGGCTCGACGAAGGGTGGCCGTTGGAGGGAGTGAAGGAAAATACTAGAGAGGTGGAGATGTTAAACACAACATTTTTCAGCAGATAAGTCACGTATGTTTAATTATGTATATTACTGCCTGCGGGGCTCGAAAACCAGAGTTTTGTGTGTGTGTTTGTACATGGTTGGAATGCTCCGACACACATCGACGTCGCACTCTCACCACCGCGGCATACCTCCCCGGGAGTTCGTCCTGGTCGCGGTGAAAAAGCGGCAGCACGCGCCATGCGGCAGATAGACAACGCAAAAAGGACCGAGGCAAAAGATAAAAGATATGGGGGGGTGGGGTGTATTATAGCTAGAGGGTGAAAGAGCGAGAGAGGGAGGGAGAGCAAGAGAGAGAGAGAAAGTCTCAAGAGAAAAAACGACGAGAAGGGAGCGAAGAGTCTCCCTGGGTCACCGCAATATTTTATTTTAATTATTAATTCCCGGTGTGCGTGGCCCATAGCAATTAGGCTCCGCACTCCAGGAATGCCGAATTCCATGTGGCCCGACCACGGTAGGTCGGTACGAGTATTGTCACGAAGAGAGGAAGAGAGATAGTGAGAGAATGCTACGCTGGACAGTCGAAACAGCATTGCACACGAGTCCCTCTGTTTCTGGCCTCAGTATATTAGTGTTGATAGTGGTTTGGCGGTGGTGTGGTTTAGCAGCTAGCTTCCCTCTGCCGTGAAATTGCCGGAACATTTCCCGCTTCCTTGCAATATAGAGTACGCTCGCTTGACTCACCGACTGAACCGTGCCTCCACGACAGACACGTTTACCTATTTCTACAATGTACACCTATATACGCATGCACCAACACACGCATAAATACACATAGGTACGTCGGACCGACGAGTGCTCTCCCTTGATGTCCTGCCCTGGCTGCATCACTACTAGAATTCTATTATATGCAGGTGATGTTTTAACTCGACCAGAGTGATGTGTCCAGTCTGAGGATTCTTCTCCCGAAGGCCCTGTTCGTTAAAACATTCTACAAACAATTTGGAAGCGGGTTCCGCTAAATGCAAGAACATCATCATCATTGATGTCATTATTATTGAATCAAAGTTCCTTTTAGGGTAGAAGAAACCTTGATTTCTTGCCCTGACTGCATCACTACTAGAATTCGGTTATATGCAGGTGATGTTCTAACTCGACCAGAGTGATGTGTCCAGTCTGAGGATTCTTTTCCCGAAGGGACTGTTCGTGAAAACATTCTACAAACAATTTGGAAGCCGGTTCCGCCAAATGCAAGAACATCATCATCATTGATGTCATCATCATTGAATCAAAGTTCCTTTTGGGGTACAAGAAATCTTAATGTCCTGCCCTGGCTGCATCACTACTAGAATTCTATTATATGCAAGTGATGTTCTAACTCGGCCAGAGTGATGTGTCCATTCTGAGGATTCTTCTCCCGAAGGGACTGTTCGTGAAAACATTCTACAAACAATTTGGAAGTCGGTTACGCCAAATGCAAGAACATCATCATCATTGATGTCATCATCATTGAATCAAAGTTCCTTTTGGGGTAGAAGAAACCTTGATGTCCTGCCCTGGCTGCATCACTACTAGAATTCTATTATATGCAAGTGATGGTCTAACTCGGTCAGAGTGATGTGTCCATTCTGAGGATTCTTCTTCCGAAGGGCCTGTTCGTTAAAACATTCTACAAACAATTCGGAAGCCGGTTCCGCTAAATGCAAGAACATCATCATCATTGATGTCATCATCATTGAATCAAAGTTCCTTTTAGGGTAGAAGCAACCTTCATTTCTTGCCCTGACTGCATCACTACTAGAATTCGATTATATGCAGGTGATGTTCTAACTCGACCGGAGTGATGTGTCCAGTCCGAGGATTCTTCTCCCGAAGGGCCTGTTCGTGAAAACATTCTACAAACAATCTGGAAGCGGGTTCTGCTAAATGCAAGACCATCATCACCATTGATGTCATCATCATTGAATTAAAGTTCCCTTTAGGGTAAAAGAAACCTTGATGTTTTGCCCTGGCTGCAGCACTACTGGAATTCTATTATATGTAGGTGATGTTATAACTCGACCAGAGTGATGTGTCCATTCTGAGGATTCTTCTCCCGAAGGGTCTGTTCGTGAAAACATTCTACAAACATTCTGGAAGCGGGTTCCGCGGAATGCAAGAACATCATCATCATTGATGTCATCATCATTGGATCAAAGCTCCTTTTAGGGTAGAAGAAACGTCTTGTGAAAAGATAGGAAAGGCTTGAAGGATGTCTGAACAAAAGATACACCTTTTGGTGGTTCATCGTGGTGACCTGCTGATGCAGCAGCATACGAGAGGCACAGAAAGAAGAGATAAAGCGAATGAGAAAAAATCCACAGCATGCGGGAATTTTGCTGGTGAAGGCGTTATAATGAGCATGTGTGACCAGTTACCTTTCACCAGCGTCGGCGCTTTGTCGTCGGGTTAGGGTTGCAAGAGGGAGGGAATAAAGAGCACGAGGGGGAGGGGAGTACTTCGATGTTACCGCTGCGCTTTTAATAATTAATATCATTATACATGCTTGAACGGTCAGAAAAGCAAAGTGCGAACCAGCCAGAGTATAATTACGATGATGTGAGAGGGGGCACGAGAGAGAGAAAGATGGGTGGCGTCTATTGTAGCATGTGTATGTGTTATCTTGGTTCGCCACCTGTTTATGACTGTTTAGCGGAGGTCGTCATGAAGCCCGAGAGTTAACGTAGGTAAAGCTGCGAAGAAGCGAGGGATAAGCTCGCAAGAGGTCACAATGCAATACACACACACACTCACCTACAACGGCACATACCCACACGACAACTTGCAACACTGGATGCATTCGTTGGCACGACACACTGCCGCAGCATCCCGTCTCAATCCTCCCGCTCGGAGCCTTCTGTGGAATCCAGGGTGCTGCGCTTGCGAGGAGAAAAGAAAAGAAAGAAAAAACAAAATACCTTATAAAAAGCATTTCTTCCCTCGCGAAGCGATGCCTCCCGGTGCAAAAAAAAAAGAGCAGGGAAAAAAAGGAATGGCAAGAGACCGGCCACATTGTAGGGGGTTTAGAGGCACGGAGAAGCGAGCGAGTACACCTCGTAGACTTCGCTATCCCTTCATCTGCCCCTCGACACCCCTTAAACCATTCTCGCACTTCAGGAATTTTACCCCGTGTGGATATGTGTTTATATATGCTATGGACATGTACAATGTGTAGTCGCCACAAGTCTTTCACACTGCGGACAACTTTTTTTAAATTTATTCACGCTCGGTTGTTTGTACGTTATCATCGAGTTTGCGATACAATAGAGAAGCGTTTTATGGGATGTAGATTCAATGGACGATGGGTTGGACTCTTGTTCTTACTTCAGATGGTTTTAGCCGGGTTTTTGGGGGGTGCTTTAGGGTGTGCAAGGTGTCTGATCCCTTTAGGGTGTGTTATCCTTCATGAAGGATTCCTTGTGAAGGATGTCCTTTTTGGAATCCGATTTCGAACGACTCTAATGCAGATCAGATTCGGTCAACCGGATTTCCTGGAATCTGAGGGACATTAGGTGATTGACGTGAAATGAAAATCTTATTGAAAATAAAGTTTATATTTTTTCGAGAAGATTTCGTAGTCATTCGGAGTCGTGATCGGTAGCATATTGGAGCCGAGAGCGATTGAAAATTCTCTCGGTATCGAGGTTATTTAAGAATTAAAGGCAATCTTCTTGGATGAGGTCGAGTGGCTATATAAGTAACAAAACGGACGATGCGGACGGCAAGGAGAATTGGAAAGAAGGGTGCGAAGGGTGGGGGCGACGAGCTTGGAAAATACATGGGGAATAAGGGACGAACGATGGGACGGGTTGGAAGGGTAGAATAGAATATTGTCCGAACAAAGGCAAGAAGAGTAGCGAATCTAACAACCACCCTCTTTTACCCGCGCTCCCGCCTTCAACCCCTGATGTATGGAACCTTGATGGTGGGCGCCCAGGTCAAACTTACCGATCTCCCTTAAGCTTCAAGCGAGCGGCATTGAATTGTTAAACGAGGCTTTTTGGCGCGCGTTTTTTTGCCTGAAGTCGAACCTGGAATCGACTCCTCGTGATTGCTAATCACCTAGAAAAAAACATCACTTTAATGGGCTGGCTAGGTAGTTTTTTTTCTCGCAATAGCTGTCGTAGGTGGTCCATTGGCGGGTTATGCCTAGTTGTAACGGTCGAAAAGGGCTCATTATTGTTTTTTTTTAGAAAATCGTGAGATAAATTTTTTACAAAAATTAAGTATTTGAAAAAGTATCATCCAAATGACACTGTAATTTTTTGTGTAAAGTATTATCATAGTTATTATAGTATTATCCTAGTATCCTAGTATTATCATAGTTTGTCCTACGATTAATCGAAGTCATTTCCGAAATATGAAATTAACAAAAAATGGCGCGTGTTTCAAGTGAGTCTTGACTTTTTCGGAAAAAATGGGTATTTTTCGTTCATAAAATCGAAAGTCTGCAAAAAAAATCCTTCGAGCAAATACTATATTTTTACATCTAGAAAGTTCCCTAAACATTTCAGGGGACGATGCAGTCATTTTTTAGATACTTTGCTCGCCGACTTTAAAATCGTACTTTCGAGAAAAAAGCGTTTAAAGTTTCGAACGACGCTCCGAGCGTTCCGTCGGTTGCCAGCATAATAACTCTGTCAACATTTATAAGATGATATACCGTCAAAATATAGTGGTTTTGAAAAAAAAAGTGATTTTTCGACTTTTGCAACTAAGCATAGCCCCTTGAAGTAATCAAGAAACAAGACGACAAAACCTGCTAGACTTTTTGATGGAAGTATATGAAGCGCCCCTTCCGCAACTGAAAGTTCTATTCAGTGAAAAAATAATACTCTTTTCTTTAAGAATCTTGTCTGTCCCGCCTGCTGTAGTTCAAATTATTTTATTAGACTCTCTCAAAGTAACCGATAATGAATGACATATTGCCTTGGTTTTTGTCACAATTTTTGCCAGATATTTTAATGAATTTCACTTTTATTAAAATTATTTCTACAATTACATAATTATATATATACAGGGTGTCCGAAAACTGAATGTGTTCTCTAAGATGGAGGGTGGGGGGGGGGGGGGTGAAATTCTGAGTCGATTGATAAAAGTATGTCTGGGTTTCAGATCAACTCCTGAATTATTATTAATTTTTAAAGGCGAACATATATATATATATATATATATATATATATATATATATATATATATATATATATATATCTCATTCGGATAAGTACTTTTATCCAAACAGGTCATTGACCGTTAACTGTCACACATGAACGAGCATGAGGCAGGAAAACAACGTTTCGTGACCAGGGGAAAGCGTGTAGGGTCGCGATTAAAGATCTATGCATACCAAAGATAAATATATTTAATGAGCATCCTGGATAATAGTATGATTCAGGTCTCCCAATATTCGTGTTTCATAAAGATTTTCATCGTGCGTAACTTTTTAAATAATAAATGTAGCAAAGTGCTGCATTCAGGCAGGATATAGATGAAATCATTAATATATCGTAAAAATTCTTCCACAATAAATTTGGAAAATATGGTAGGTTGCCTATCGGTGATGAACACAATGTAAAACTGTTAAACACTTTCTATCGAAATACCTAAAATATAAAACACCCTTTCAAATGTTTTCACTCGAGGTTCACACTTCGATTTTACCGATTTATTTCGTTATTCATATTTTAGGTTATTTTTTTTCACAGCCCACAATCACGAGTTTTAGTTGCGACAAACCTTGATTTAAAAAAACAATAAATAAACGACATAAAGATTTTTGTGGCTAAGAGGAAAACGGGCATTTTTTACAGTTGCGCTGTCGTAAAAGAAAATGCGCTTTGTGATGATTGAAATAGCAAATAAGTTTGCTGTGAGTATATTTAATGACGGCTTCGAAAGCGTCCTGCTAATGATGCACGTGATGGGACTGGCAATTGGGCTGAATGCATATGCAAAGTACCGAGAAATCGATACACGTTGCATAGCTGCTGCACCCGGTGGCTGACTGCCGTGCGCAGGAGGCAACTAAAGAAGCGCAACAACTTCATCGAGCAGCCTAAAAAAAGCTCAGGGTGTTTCTGCTCCTCCGAAAGGATTACTATCATCCATGATGCGAGAATCGCAGATTAAGGGTATGCGAAGAAAAAAAAATTATTTTATACCCGTAGTCCATTTTGGGTACTCAATTCAATTGTTTAAATAAAAAATGTGACGAAACAATGAATCTAGATGGGAGTATTTCATATTCGTATTTACGTATACCAAAAAAAAATGACCAAAAGTATTGAAGGGTCCCTCAAGTTGATCCGGAAAATAAATACGAAACGTGCGATTTCTTTTATTTTTTTATTATTTGTTGTTGACAAACGATTCAAGTTAATCAGAGATCAAACTTTTTCCACAGGCCATTTCGGTACTCCAAAATTTCATCAAAGTATTTTATTATTATATAATATCATTGTGAAAGTAAATTGTCTGATTTTTAATTTCAGATGATTACAGTTACGGAAAATGCATTCATGTAATTGCCATGCAAACATTTATTAATAAAAAAATCTGAAAGACTCGTCAACATTTTATAGTTCAACAACGTGAACATTTTTAAATAGTTGACTTTATGGTAGATTTTAATAAACAAAAAAAAACATTCTTTATTGAATTTTCCGATAAATGTAATCAGGGAGCTAGTTATAAAGCAATAAAGGGAGTGTGCCAGACATGTTACATTGTATCGTAACATTCCTTCATGATGTATGGAATGCTTTGAAGCAGTTGTTTTGCTTGTTGTAGCACCAAGCCCCGCCACATTTTTCACACACCGTTTGACGTTTGTATATTTTCTTTCGATTTTCGCAAACTTTACGCCCACTTGAATTTTGCCATTTCGCGATAAGTGAACTTTGAACAAATTTGCATTCAACCGACGCCATCTCGTTGGCATGAATTGCGCTAAAAAGCCATAGCACGGTTTGTAGCCGTCGCGTGACCTTGATTTAAGGGGTATTCTCACTCTAGACGCCAAAAAAGGCTATTTTCGTGAATTTTTTGATCGGTTTATATTATGGATGTTGATATAAAAGTTGTTACACTTAAAAAATACACTTTCGAAATACATTTTAAAAAATTATTTTTTTATTTGAGTAGATATTCATAGACGATAATGGTAGATAAAAAAATGTTCGAAAAAAATTGTAGGTCTGCATTGTTGATGAAATCACGGAGATGGATCATTTCAAACAAAAAAATCAAATGGTTTTAGATTCAGTATGTTAATGGCTATAGCGCATATCATGCGATTTCTGATATATGCAAAAATAACAAAATGGCAAAAAAAAAGTAAATATCGAAATTTAAAAAATCCTTGATATGCGCTATAGCTATAGTTGTAGAGAATATGTGGTAGAAATTTCATAAGAAGCGGTTCAGTAATTTCAAAGATTTTATTAACAAGCCGACGAAAAAGTTGTTTCGCGAAAACCGCGTTTAAAGTATGTTTGGGTTACATAAATACATTTAATTTTTAAAAAATGTATTTCAAAGGTGTATTTATTAAGTATAACAACTTTTATATCAATATCTATAATGTAAACCTATGAAAATGAAAATAGCATTTTTTAGCGTGTAAAGTGAGAAGACCCCTTAAAAAGGATTAAATGTCAATATGGGATTTCGTGAGGACTTGGATGGTGTGTTACAGAACTGACACGGTGATATGAAGGGGCAAGACCATGCTTGTAAAAGTCCAATCTCGAATCCTAATAACCGCATTGAAAAGGATTTTTAAATGGACCTGCTTTTCATACGCCAACTTTCCGCAACCAGTTGATGACCAATGCAAGCTGCTATAGAAGATATTGCATACCCCGGTTACCTGTGTCTGGGCAACAATACAAAGTATCCGGCAGTTGAAGGCATATAAAGTGTTTTTCGTCGATACCGAACACATCATGATCGATGTTGGAAAAATGGAAAAGTACATTCGAGGAAATTTAATCACTTTTCAAATGAAACAGGATTAAATGCAATCAGTTGAAGATTGGTCGATTTCAGTTGGAATCAGCGAATCAGAGCAAAATGGAGCTATGGAAAATAGCAGGAAATTGAATTCCTCGTCATCGAAGCTTCTCGTACCCCATAGCGATGAAAAGGACATATCAAGGCACAACAAACACCCCAATAATGTTTATTTGGTCCAGTCTAGACGGAGCTACTCGGGGAGGAAGAAAAAATTGTTTTTTTTGGTGGCAAAGCTAGACGACTGGGCCGATTTCGTTTTGGTTTGTCGTGTCCTCTTTCGCCATGCTTCCAGACTGGACATTTGTGCCATCCTGATGACCCTCGTAAATGAGATCCAGGCATTTTCAGAGTGCGCGCTTCCACTTATGGTTGATGATGAAGAATTTCAGTTTTGGAATTTCGAATCGATCGTACTGCGGTTGGAATTGACAAAAAAACACTGTATACCTCTTCAGTTTGTGGATGCTGCATGATTGATGACAATCTTTGATACTGTCCAGTGGTACAAACGCCGCCATTTTCCCCGACTATAATTCGTTATAGTGGGACGAGTTTCTCCATAATAAAAATTGGAGTTTCTCCATAATGAAAATTGGAGTTTCTCCATAATAAAAATTAGACTTTTTCCATAATAAAAATTGGAGTAATGAAAACGGGAGTTTCTCGACAATAAAAATTAGAATTTCGAACTGCTCACTTGCTTAGGCCAGCAAGTTAGCAATTCAAAATTCTAATGGAGAGCACGGTGGGGATATGATCAGTCATGCAAGAAATCTTCCAGCCTCGCAGCTCACCCCGAGCCGATTACATTAGCCATTCTATGTATTCGTATTAAATATTGCAGCACCGCGTTTGCCGCCTTTTTGTTCCAGTCGTTCGGTCATCGTGAATATACATATACATGGATGTCTAAACATAAACTAAGTTAGTTTGATAAAGCATAACCATGCATAAAGAACACTTTGAAATGCTCCTGGGTATCACTCACATCGTCGGGTTACGAGTACTGATTTTAACGTTGGGTACTTCCAGCGAAGCTCTCGTTTGCTCGACGTTCGTGGCATTAATACAAAAGAGCTATAAGGGATGCGAATCTGAAGCTTGGCGAAGCTGAATGCCTTGCACACGTTCGTGCGCAAAGGCCTTGTAATACATCGTCCAATTATTGCTTTCGAGAATCATTTAAGGGAGTTTGTCCTTGGAGTGCCATATTTCAGGTGTTTACATTTTTTTTAAAAGGAAACGAGTAAAGCTTTTTGAGTGCGGTTTTTTCTTGCTTTTATTCATGATATACAGAACGTCAAAAAATTTTTTTTTTTGAAAAAAAAACCAAAATGTTGGCCGTTGCAGCTCTGCGAAAACAGGTCCTCAAATCGCGGGAGGTAAACGGCTGACATCACTGCCCCCTCTTTGTTGATCTGAAACGGAAATTCAAAGCATATTATCAATCTGTGACCCTTTGGTCATGGAATGACGGATGGGTTTTTCGTTTAGTACAAATTTCGGAAAATGGCGGCAATTTAAAAAAAATCGAATTTTCGCGTTTTTTTCGCATAAAAAGATAAATAATAAATGCAAAAATGTATCTATCGAAAAAACGATCCGTCATTCCGTGAAGACATATTTTCTGAGTATGCTCGCCAAATTTCAGGTCGATATGTTAATTACAGCGGTCAGGAGAATGTCAGCCATTTTTGAAAACGTGTTTTCGAGAAAAACGCGTTTAAAGTTTTGTAATGTGTTTATAATTACCGCTAATCGGCAATGCCTGGTCCATAGAGGCATCCCTCCTCTTCTTCTAGCTGCTCATGTTGAGCCGCTAACATCTCCCGCTGCATTTCAAGGACAAAGTCTCCCTTAAGGGCGTTCAAGCACTTCCGATGGTAGACAAGCGGTATCTCTTTCTCCCCACTACCCCACTATCTTTCATCCTTCATTAACGGATTACGCCTAGCCCGTGGCCCGAAGAAGAGAGGAATTTTCGTGATTTTTTATGGAAAAGCGTGTACAGTTTTTCAAATTTTCTTTTTGCATTAACTCTTCCTTGTCACATTGGGTCATTTTAACCCGGACAAATTTGAAATAAAATACTCACTACTAAAATTGAAAGTTTTCAATATTTTTTTATGACAATTCTTTTTATGACGATTTTTTTTTATGACGATTTTTTTCAATAAAAACTGACCGTAGGGTTGTTAAGGGCAGGTGGATAAAGTACTATCCGGGCCATATTGACCCAGTGTGCCAAAGCCGTGGCCAAATATAAGTGTGTCAAGGAGGGGTTGAAGAGTATGATTTTAAGGATCTTTTACAATTTTTTTTTTTAATTGAAAAATCTTTACAAACGTGGTAGATATAATGGTTTGTGCAGAGCGCTGTTTGAAAAACGTCCTTCACGATGATCACGGCTGCTCGGAAACAAATCAAACGCATTTAGTTTTTGCATGGAATTATCTAGTGTTTGGACGAAGGGGGAAGATACCTTTAGACGAGGAAAAAATGGCTGATTTGCATGATTTTTTTTAAAGGAACGATTTGTTCACCATATTTGAGACTTAGGGTATATATGATTACCACTTTTGGCTGTTCATGGTATTTTTTCCTTTAAATTAATCATTAAAAGTGGCGGAGGTATGGCACGGTTTTCTAAACGGGTTGCGATGGATGTTGTTAAACGGCGTGACACGTAGCCTCAGCGGGATTAATCTGCCAAAAAATCAACGAAGATTTCTCTTTCATTAATACCCATACGCAGAATATGAACCAGGAAAAGTGAAAAATGTTGAAAATCGATTAAATGGTACGCTTTGAAACAAAAAGATTGAATGTTCTGAAAAAATGCCTACTTTTGTAATAAAAAAAAACTTTTTTTAATTTTCAAGAACACTTAAGATAATGTGTTCGACAATAAGGTTTATAGCTTATTGTCTATTAAGTTTTTGTTTATTAACGTTTTAGGCAATAAAATATTTATACCAAATTTCATCAGAATCAATCTATCAGTTTTTTAGCTATACGTCGAAGTTTAACTATACATAAACATTGATAAAAAAAATACCATGTAAGAGCCAAAAGTAGTAATAAAAGATACCATAAGTTTTGAAGACGGTGAAGACATCTGTCCGTTAAAACAAAAATCATAAAAATCTGAAAAAATGGTCCTCGCCTAAAGGTATCTCTCCCCTTAATAAAATATCGATTGTTGAAAAAATGGCCGCAGTCGAAAGTGACCATATCGATTTTCGGTGACAACAACGCTCTATTTTCGTGGAAAAATCAAAACCATGCATAAAAAAAATCCATTTTTCGAACACTGGTTATTAATATGTAAAAGCGGCTTGTAAAATTTGAAGTGGTTCGGTGCCGTCATTTTTCTATCGTGGTTGAAAAATGAAGAAATCATTTTGAAAAAAACGCGTTTAACGTTCGCCAGAATCTACATATAAACACCTATAACTCCCTGTATTTTGAGCGGATCGGCTTGAAATTTCCAAAAAATATTTTGTATTGTATTGGCAATCCGTCGAAAACCAATAATCGACATTTTGGTCGTTTGTTTCATGGATTTGCAAAAAAAAACCGGATATAATACATAATTCCGACATAAAATCGGAAATCGGGAGGCTTGCACAGGGGTACGTTTAATAATGCAGACGACAGAGAGGGAGAGAGAGGGAGAGAGAGAGAGAGAGAGAGAGAGAGAGAGAGAGAGAGAGAGAGAGAGAGAGAGAGAGAGAGAGAGAGAGAGAGAGAGAGAGAGAGAGAGAGAGAGAGAGAGAGAGAGAGAGAGAGAGAGAGAGAGAGAGAGAGAGAGAGAGAGTGAGTGAGTGAGTGAGTGAGTGAGTGAGTGAGTGAGTGAGTGAGTGAGTGAGTGAGTGAGTGAGTGAGTGAGTGAGTGAGTGAGTGAGTGAGTGAGTGAGTGAGTGAGTGAGTGAGTGAGTGAGTGAGTGAGTGAGTGAGTGAGTGAGTGAGTGAGTGAGTGAGTGAGTGAGTGAGTGAGTGAGTGAGTGAGTGAGTGAGTGAGTGAGTGAGTGAGTGAGTGAGTGAGTGAGTGAGTGAGTGAGTGAGTGAGTGAGTGAGTGAGTGAGTGAGTGAGTGAGTGAGTGAGTGAGTGAGTGAGTGAGTGAGTGAGTGAGTGAGTGAGTGAGTGAGTGAGTGAGTGAGTGAGTGAGTGAGTGAGTGAGTGAGTGAGTGAGTGAGTGAGTGAGTGAGTGAGTGAGTGAGTGAGTGAGTGAGTGAGTGAGTGAGTGAGTGAGTGAGTGAGTGAGTGAGTGAGTGAGTGAGTGAGTGAGTGAGTGAGTGAGTGAGTGAGTGAGTGAGTGAGTGAGTGAGTGAGTGAGTGAGTGAGTGAGTGAGTGAGTGAGTGAGTGAGTGAGTGAGTGAGTGAGTGAGTGAGTGAGTGAGTGAGTGAGTGAGTGAGTGAGTGAGTGAGTGAGTGAGTGAGTGAGTGAGTGAGTGAGTGAGTGAGTGAGTGAGTGAGTGAGTGAGTGAGTGAGTGAGTGAGTGAGTGAGTGAGTGAGTGAGTGAGTGAGTGAGTGAGTGAGTGAGTGAGTGAGTGAGTGAGTGAGTGAGTGAGTGAGTGAGTGAGTGAGTGAGTGAGTGAGTGAGTGAGTGAGTGAGTGAGTGAGTCAGAGAGAGAGAGAGAGAGACCAATAAAGTGAGGGTATAGAACATATGTAGAGGCTGAGCAAGATCGAAAAGTACAAACAGCAAAAAAGGAAGAGGGTTGGGAAAAGAGACGGAGGATACCCCCGATTAAATATTTCACAACACCTTCGCGTCGCGCTGCGTCAGTGACACGGGTGTGGCCGGGTTTTCTCTTTTTCCCGCTCTTTGCAGATTGGCAGAACGACAGAAAAGGACAGAGCAGATACACATCTATCGTTGAATTCGTTGCGACAGACTCACGCGCTCCTGGATCCTCATTTAAAAAACTTTTTTTCGAGGACTCTTCTAGTTGCATAATTGAAGAGATGACAACGGTGAAACGTGCCACTCCCAATTCGCCGTACAATCTCCGGTGATGAGGTTTTTTCCACCCCCGTCTGACGGTTATACGATTTCATAGAGGGAAGTTCAAAATGCGATATAAAAAAGATTCCCCGAAGGATAAGGGCGAACGAGAATAAAACGCAACGTAAAGAAATAAATTATTTTTCTGCATGGCAACAAGGATCCTTGCCGACAACTACAGCCTCCACTGCTTTACCATTCCTTCAGCGATTCCTTGAAGCAAATAGAGGACATTTGCTTCTCACCCTTGGTGAATGGTAAACCTGGTATTCTCTAGTGCATTGTAACGACATCAACTGCCAACCATAAAGCAAAAGCTTTACTACATATGTCGGAGTTTGGAAAAATCTGTATTTTTTTTGTAATATTTTATGTATTTCCTCTACACGGAAATTACTTTTACTTTTTGCAGTTCCGTTCAATCAAATGGAAAAAATGTGTGATAGATCGCGGAACGGACAAACTAGTCGATGATTACATTTTTTGCGAGTAATATTATATGGCAATATTTCAATTCGTCAAAACGCCCAAGAGAGAAGCAAAACATTCCACAAGACAAAACGCACTTATCAGTGGTGGCCTTTCGCGGCCAACCCCTAGTCAGGGGTAGGTGTACGACGCTTGGCCAACTCGGCTCTGCCAGCTGTCACTGGTCAGTAACGCCACATCGCTCTTTCTGATACTCTTCAGTTATTCTATTATTTTCCCCCGAGTAAAAATTCGGTGTATGCTGTAGTTTGGCAAAATATGTATTTTTTTCTAGTAATAATACATATATTTCCTCTACACGGAAATTACTTTCATTTTTCCTTTTTTTTGCAGTTTCGTTCAATTAAATGCAAAATGACCTGACATTTTTAATTCCGCGCCATTTTTTTTTTGGCGAAAGAAGTAGTCCGCAATTATGCCAAAATGTTATTGAAAATTTCGTGAAACGACTGAATGTTTGCAAACAGGGACGAGGCGGCCATTTAGCGAATATTTTGTTCCACACATAACTTCCACGTTTGTACCTTATATTAAATTAATAACATTCGTACTTTTCAAATAAATAATACGTTTTATAAATAAATAAAAATGTCAGTTCATTTTAAGACGCACTATATTACACTAGGCCCAAAAACTAAAGGATACGAAAAAGTCTCTGAATTTTTTGGTGATTTTCAGAAGGCTATAACTTGGCGAAAAATGGTCGTGGAGCAATAAGAAAAAAAGAAAATCCAAGCTTGAAGTCTCTAGTTTCGAGATCTGGAGGTCAAATATTTTTATCATTGACCGTTTCTGAGCAAACTTGGAGAGATCAACGGAAACAAAAATTTCAAAATGTTTGCCTATCTTTCAAGAAGTCCACGGGCTTGGATAAATATTTTTCAGCAATGTCATTCTAAAGTTCGTTTAGATTGATTCTTCCTTTTTAATTTGAGCGGTCCATGAGCTTTGCACGATGATTTTTCGCTGAGTTATCGTCGTTCAAAGCAAAAAACATCCTTTTGGCTTTGACAATTCATTACTCGGAAACTAATGATCGTACATAAAATAAAAGGAGGGTTTTTCAAACTTTAAAGTATCCTATATAAGGTGTAATTATTGTTTTTCGATAAACAATTTGTTTTCGATGCAAGAATATTGATTTAAAAAAAAGGTAAAAATTGCGTTTCCACGGATTTTTGCTAAACTGGAGATAATTCAACAAATAACGGATAGACTAAGGATAGTTTCGGTTTTGACTAAGCTCAAAGTATCCAATGAAGCCCTGAAAATTTTAAACCGCTGCGATTTTTCTTCCATTGTGATGCAAACAATTGAAATACTCACTTTTGGTAAAAGTCAATTGAAGGATACATTTTGCATCTTTTACTCATTTCTTCAATTTTCTTTTCCGTTTATCTCGTTACGGTAATCCTATTGCTTCACACTAGCCATAGCACTGTTCGTACTTGAGACTTGTACAATTTATATTTTCAACATATGCAAAAAAAATCATTTGTAATAACTAAAATTGTCCATGTGTGAACTGTTCAACGAATGTTCACATTTAGGTAGAAAAATGAAAAAATAGTTATTCCAACGATTCGCGCCGTATTTTTAGGTGTGATATTTGGCAACATTGGTTCTATCTCCATCTCCATTTACTCAACCAGGCGAGCTTAACCTCCATGCTTTTCAACGCCGATCTGTCAAAACAATGTCAGGTGCGGGAAATATAAAGCATTGTATTCGGGCCTCGCCTGGTAAAATGCGTGGAAAATTTGTGTCTGCGAAAGATGTCGGTTAAAAATGAAATATGTGTGGAAATGCGAATGAGTGAGATGAGGTTAGGACTACAGCCAGCTGTTGCCTTGCTGTCACATCTCTTTATCGTAGCATGTGGTCATAAATCCAATACCGGAATTTCAAATTAAACTTGACATTACATAAATAATAATTCGTTCAATAAGCGTAATTTTTCTGAAAGCATTTGATTACTACAAGTACATCAATGTCATTTTTTTTCAATATCTGACGGATTCCCACTATTATATACACTTAAGTAGCGACCGGATATTGGGTTTTTCTATGACGTCTCGGGATTCCTTCACAAAAACACGCGATTTTAGCATTTTTTTCTCTGTAATTAGGTGAATAACGGACCCTGAAATTTTATAGAAACGATTATTAATGAAGCTCAAGAAAAAATGAAAATCCTATTGATTGAAGCCTGGCGATAGGATTACCTTAAGCTAGCTCAGAAATGGTCAATGATGAAAACATATGATCTCCGGATTTGACCTCAAGCTTGAATTTGCTTTTCTTTCTTACCGCTCCACGACCATTTTTTGCCAAATTATAGCCTTCTGAAAATCACCTAAAAATTTAGAGATTTTCTCGTATACTTCAATTTTTGCGTCTAGTGTATATGACAACATTGCAATTCGGCTCAACCAGGGTTGCGAAATTTGAAATAGAAAAGTAATGCATTATTCATTACTTTTTAATGGGTAATGAAAAAATATTTCATTACCCATTACATTACATTCATAAATGTAAAAAAATGCATTACTCGTTACATTATATTTTGTAATGTAAACAATGTCCGTTACTCATTACATTGGATTTCGTAATGTAAAAAATATCCATTACTCATTACATTATATTTTGCATTGTGAAAAATTCCCATTACTCATTACATTGGAGTTTGTAATGTGAAACATTTTCATTACAAAATGCAATGTAATGTGTAATGACTCAAAATTTCATTACACATTAGATTGTAATGGGTAATGAACATATTTTACATTACAAAGTGTAATGTAATGAGTAATGGGAATTTTTTACATTACAAAATTTGATGTAATGAGTAATGGGAATTTTTTACATTACAAAATTTAATGTAATGAGTAATGGGAATTTTTTACATTACAAAATTTAATGTAATGAGTAATGGAATGTCTTTACATTCCAAAATATAAGGTTGTGAGCAATGGAATTTGTTCACACTACTAAAAAAAATCTCCATTGCTCATTACAAGGTAATATGGATTATTATTCATTTCCTATCGGATCAGGTCGACTCAGTGCAAAAACCGCTGCCCCTAATGGAAAATGAATAATAATTCTCATTACATTGTAATGAGTAATGGCGTTTTTTACATTGCACTGCATTAGTAATGTGAAAAAATTACATTGCTCATTACATTACATTTTGTAATGTAAAGAAAATCCATTACTCATTACATTACATTTTGCATTATGAACATGTGAAAAATTTCCATTACCCATTACAATGTAATGGATAATGGAATTTTTTTACATTACAAACTTAATGTAATGAGAAATGGACATTTTTTACATTACAAATTCCAATGTAATGAGTAATGACATTTTTCTACATTACAAAATCCAATGCAACGAGTAATGGCAATTATTTGCATTACAAAATGTAATGTAATGAGGAATGAAAATTTTTTACATCACAAATTCCAATGTACTGAGTAATGAACATTTTATACATTACAAAATCCAATGTAACGAGTAATGGCAATTTTTTGCATTAAAAAATGCAATGTAATGCGTAATGGAAATTTGTTACATTACTGAACGTAATCCAATGGGTAATGATTTTTTTTTTTTTTCGTTACAAAATGTAAAGTAATGAGTAATGAAAACGGTAATGCATTACAAGGAGTAATGCATTTTTTGCAACCCTGATCACAACGACCAAGAGTGAAGGAAAAATTCCGAAAGACAAACCTCACTTGTCATTGATGACGTTATTTTGCCCCCAAGCCAGGGGTACGTGTATGACGCTTGGCCAGCCCGGCCCTGCCAGCTGTCACTGGTCAGTACCGCCGCATCGCTCTCTCTGATACTCTTCAGTTATTCTATTATTTTTTTCCCCAGTAAAAATTCGCCGTATTTTCTAAGTACTGCCATTCGCTTCTTGTGTTTTCATGCGCCAACGGAACGCTGGTGTTTGCCGGAAAGCGGGAGCGTTCGTGAAAAAACACCGTGCTGTGCAATAAAACGGATACGTCTGTATGTTTTTCGTTTAGTGCGTGGTAACTACAGTTAGCGCGGGCGATGGAGAGTGTTGGATACATAATGTCATGAAAAATGAGAGCGGGAAGGAAAGAGCATTCGCGAGAATACGTCAGGTAATCATCGGTGTACAATGTACATACGCAATCCATACGAATGGCAACTCGAATCATTTTTGCATGCCGGCAGTCCGTTTTTGCCGTCGGGAGGACTGGCGCGGTTCACCTGGCTCGGGTAAATTGCAGAGCCCTGTGGCGTTTCCACCCGATGAGAGAATTTTTCTCACACAGATCCAAATGAAGCCCGGGGCAGAGCCGTATACATTTTTCGCTATTTGTTCGACCCGCTCGCATTCGCTCGGACCGTATTCGCCGACAAATACCTTGATGGATACAGCGAAAATGTATGATACTAAAGCTCGTGCATAATGGGCGCCAGGGTAATTTTGCTTCTCCAGATACGGAATATTTCACGTAATAAAACAAACGGATGATTTATCTGCGGATAGTAAGTTCAACTTAGCTGATACCTAAGACCCACGGAAAGTTCCGGTTGCATGACGAAGATGATGATAGATGTTGATTGTGAAGCTCGTTGAATGGGTGAAGATTTGTATATGAATTTATATCAAAATATATTAATCAATTACCTTCGTGTAAGCCTTCGTAACTCAATAACGTTAAAGCTGAAAAGTAGTTGAATTTATGAAAGGTTTTTAAAAATACAAGAACACGGATTATTTAGATTTTGAAAAATTTAATCAGGGTACTATGTTATGAAGGAATAAAGGGCTTCGTGATGTATGAATGGCTTCAAGGGGTTAGGACACTCTAGAGGCCGAAAAAATAGGCTTTTTAGGTTTTTTTTCAGAAAAACTACAAAATAAATCGAGATTACAAAAAAGGGTGTTTATCATAAATATCAGTGGCTGTATATAATAATTTTTTCGAAGCGATTAATTTCAAAATGGCGGCTGCGCAGCGTTTATCGCAAAACTGCATTTTTTTAAGTTGGCCGGAAACATAACTCAGACAATTTTCAACCGATCGACTTGAAATGTTGAATATATCTGGAAAAATACATTGTCTATGGAAGTACGTAGGATTTTTTTTTATATTGCATAGTTCATTTGCTATCAACAATTATCTGACGAAATTTTTCGTCAGATAATTTTTTCGGCCTCTAGAATGGCCTAAGGCCTTAAAGCAGTTGTGCTTGTTGTAGCACAAGGCCACGCCACATTTTTCACACACCGTTTGTCGTTTTGATATTCTTTTCGTTTTTCGCAAACACACTTGAATCTTGCAATCTCGCGATTAGTGAATTTCGAACAAATTTTCATCCGACTAACGCCATCTAGTTTGCATGAATTGAACGAAAAAAACCGTAAAATGGTTCGTAACCGTCGGGTAGCATTGATTCAAAAAAAAAGATTCAATGGCAATATGGGTTTTTGTGAGAAATTGGGTAGTTTGTTATAGAAATAACACACGGTGATACTAAGGGTTAAGGTATTCCTATCACGAACCCGAATATTTAACAATTAACTGATTTTCGTCTATATTTACCTAAAAATACATCCCAGTATACTGATAAAACTTTAAGCCAAGTTTCCGAACGTTCAACGAAAAATTACGACTCTAAAAATCGTTCCATTTATATAGCACTTTATGGGGATGACACGCTGGCCACATTTCTGACCAATAATTTATACGCTAAATAAATAACTCGAGATGTCCAATATAAACTGCTCTAAGCGTGTAAAATATCCTAAAGAAGCCGTAACGATAATAAAAACAGCGGGCAACCGGATTTTCAAAGAAAATATTAACGATAAAACTTGGAAAAATATGTCTAGTAGAAGAATTTTCGTAGCCGCGACTTTTCAGAAAAAATGTAAAAATGTCTAAATCTACTGAATTCGCGCGATTTTTTTTTATTCCAATTTATCGTAGGGTATACTAGTTGATTGTAATATATTTTTATTAAGCGCCACTGTAAATTACCACAGATTGAGAAGGACCTTGCTGGTGCCCCCAAAAAATACCAAGATCTTTGTCCTGGCAACTAACAGAATGTGGACTTCGTACAAAAAAGCTCAAGAAACTTCTGAGCACTAATGGGAAAATGAATATTTCTCATTCGCCTGCTAACTTCCACAAATTCTCTGCAAATGTTCTTTCAATTCCAAAAAAATGGGTTCAACCCGCAACACGCAATACCACGCCTCTTTCACCTTGGAACCGTTCACCTGCGGTTCCTCAACACAATGGTTAACAATCAAATACTTTGACAATCAAATTTGTACATGTGCAAAATTGGCTGTTGAAAAAACGCTATATCCCGGGGCATCGTTCATACAGAACAGGGCAAGAGTGTTAGAGCCGAGGTTTTTTTTTCCATAAAAAATCCGCCATCTCTTATTCAAATTGCAAGCGTGAGAGGCCTAGAGGTCAGGGGATGGCGAGAGCGGGCGGAAAATTCGGCGGCGACGCGTCCCCGTTTGGCAATTTATGGACACGGCGCACTTTGCGGCGTGTCACGCCAACGGGCCCGCTACCATTGGCAGCTGGTAATTGGGATTTATGAACGCGTCCAGAAGGACAGTGGTGCGCATCGAAGCGTACGGGGTTTTGTTTCGGTATCACACATTGCACACACACTCACCCACACACACACACACACTCACCCTCACACACACATTCACCCCCGCACACACACTCACCCCCATACATACACTCACCCCCATACATACATTCACCACCACACATACATTCACCCCTACACACACACTCACCCCCATACATACACTCACCCCCAGACATACACTCACCCCCATACATACATTCACCACCATACAAACACCTACACACACACATACACACTCACCCCCAAACATACACTCACCCTCCCCCCCCCCCACACAACATACATACATTCACCACCACACAAACACCTACACACACATACTAACCCCCGCACATACACCCCCCCCCCCACACAAACACCTACACACACACACACACTAACCCCCACACATACACACTCACCCCCAAACATACACTCACCCCCCCCCCCCCCACAAACACCTACACACACACACACTTACGCGCGCGCGCGCACACGCACACACAAAGAAGGGTTGTGAGGGAAATAGATGAAGACCGAGAGGAGGACGAGAGACGCCTATCTAGTACGTTATCCCCGAAGCTGATTTTCCCGTTCGATGTACACACACACACACACACACACACACACCTATAGATCCGAGAGTTCTGACCGTCGGTAGGCCACACTCGATTCAACGAACACGCACAGTGGTGGAGGGGCCGGGCAAATAAAGTGACTCGCCATTTACAGTCTCACTGTACTTCTGGCACAACGACAGTAGCACTCCGTCGGATCAGTGTGTTTGTACGGAAGCATGCAGTACCGAAACGGCGGCTTTCCGGGAATCGCTCTGATGCTGATGGTCATCCTAAGTTATTAGTCCCAGAGGGCTTACTTGTTCGCTTTGATCTATATCGCAGCTGGTAAGCAGAGCCATGCGAATCGTGTTGGATCTTCCAGCTTGCTCTTCATACCGCCATCAGGAATGATACTCCTAATTTTATAGTTCTACCCAACCCCGGGCGAATCTGCGCGTTCTCAGTTCACGAGCAATGGGTAGGCGGCATCTTTCAAGTGACTGGCAGGAACTTGATCATACCGGATCGAAGTCGAAGTTCATCCGGATCCCTCTCGTATTACAGTCTTACCATCCAGAACAGGAAACAAACCTGGCACATGACCCAACTCAGCCTTGTAGCCGGATCTCCCCAGTCGCGCACTCGGAGTTTATCGGCGGAGTTGGTGTACGCCACGAGCATCAACGACTTCAGGCATATCGTTCGTTACGTCGCGCAACGGTTATGTTTGATTTAGGGCGAAGCATGACCCGCGGCAATATCGTATGAGAGGTTGATTACAAGGGCAACAGGAGAGAATCCTACTCGCTTCGCGGACCCGTGCCTCCAAACCCCTTCGCATAAATGACTAACAATAACCCAGCGGGGAAACGGTACGCATGCCCATAGTGCGGCGCTCGAAGGCTTAGCGCAGCTCGTGTGTGGCTCTATGTACATGTGGAGCCGGAGAACGTGTACGCAACACTAGTGGGGCGATGTATGGAATACTACAAACAAACGGGGTGCGTATTGCTTCTGGGCCGAGGGAAAGCGAGACAGAGAGGCATGTGGAGCGAGACACGCTTCGGGGTTGCATACCGCGAGGGTGCTATATAGATCTGGCTCGTGTATAGTGGAGCAAAGCCAGAGAGAGCGAGAGGGAGAGGGGGTGAGGGTGAGGGAGAGTGCAGACTTTCGTAGTGGTGTATGCACTTTGCTATGGATAGGTCAGCCTGCTGGCCATTTAAAAGTAAAAACTGGTTAATTAATTAACCTCTCTCCCCAGTTTCCATCACTCGCTAACTCCAGTCTGCTCTCCTTTCCTCACCGCCCCTCCTTTTCTACCCTGCACCTATCTCTCTCCGTGGTCTTTGTGAGTAAACATACCAGCACCACGCCGCAGGCCTCAGCAACCTGCGGACTTGCTCCGTACAATCGGAGAGAGCGAGCTAAAGGAGAACCAACATAGCATATCAGACTGCGTATAATTTTCCACGTGTATGTAGACTGCAACATCATCTTGCATATTGACTAACGCTGCATAAGAACCTTATAAGAAGCGAAACGAGAGACTGCAGCGGTACAAAGTGAGATTTCAATTGTAGAAACATCTGTACCGAGCTGAGAAGCTCACCTTTGACAGCTTGCGGCAACGTAAGCCGACTGCTGTTGCTTCTGGACCTTTTCCGCTACGGCCTTTTTTTATTCCCCTAGTAGACTTCTACTCCTAGCGCATTACACCTAGCTTTCCGTGTCCGATAGTTGTATCGCCCTAAACTGATCTTCCATAGCACGCCACCCACGCCCGCGGCTCTCTTAGAAACCTCGCCAGGAAAAGCTGATTAGCCAGTCTGTTCCAGGGTCAAGATTAACTTTGCCCGGATCCCAGCAACCGTTGTGCTCTGGCAAAGAGACCCCATCCAGCTAGACAGAGGCATGGCTCTGCTGAAGCCCTCACCATGATGGAGAGAAGTTTGTACGAATGATTGCTATGCTCTCATAGCAGAGTGGGACCATGTCGTCATGTTCGGAAAAAGCGAGAGAAGAAGTTTATCAAGTGAGATGGTCTCGAGAACTTTAGTAGCAGAGGCTAGTCATTGTTCACTGCAGTATATGGGGGAGTGTCCGCTTGAGAATTTTGAAATTGGAGGTCATTGAGGAGTCTCATTTCACCGGGATAAATGAAGTAGGAAATGCACTGACCACTATCCGATAGGAGACTATCCGACAAAGGTACAGATACTTGAAGATATGTGTAATATAAATCGCTGAATGGAATTTTCATTCAATCAATTAGGTATCCACAAAAAATTCCGTTCACCTTATTCTCCGTATATAGGCGTCCAAACTGGTAGTCTCCCCAAAGAATGACGTTAGAACATAGTGGAATTTTCTGCATTCGTGCACACACTAAAGAGATGCTCCGATGCTAAGTCTTCATTTAGCATTCATAGTTTCTCCGGCAAACTAGTCAATAAATAACCATAACCCTCTCAAAACCGTGCAACAAAGTACCTAATATAACGACTTTCAATGAGAGGCACTGTTCTCGAGATATTTCACCATTTCGTTTAAAATGAGACACCCCATTGACTGCATATAGTTATAGGAGTGACTTGCGAGGCCAGCCTTCCAGGTTTTCTTGTCTGTTAAAGTTTACACCACGGTATCCCACATGTCCATACAATGTTCTCCATAAGCAGAACTTAACCCGAGGCTTCGAATTTCCAGTTATGTGCCTCGCGTAGCTGGTGGACGATAGAAATGGCAGAACTTGCCGGGAGCATTTGCCGAGCATGAAGCTCGCGTTCGCCATTCCGTTCATCCCCCTGGGTGCTCTGCATGGGAGTTAAAAGCGGTTGTCGTTTTCGAGCGAACACATCCACACACATGTATCTATGAGTCGGTGTTTGTTTATATTTGTGTGTGGATATTTAAAACGTATAGCAATGACGTAGGTATGGGCAAAGTGAGGAATGGGCTTCTCATAATCTTGAACCTAGGGTCTATCGGGCTTTACCTTCACTATGGTGTTGTCTTCTTCTCTCAGCGGAAATCGTACTCCGTAGCCTATGTTACCAAGCACAGTATTTCGATGGTATCACTCATCTGAGAGTACAACCAAATGCTGTTTCAGACAACGCGCGTGGTAAAGCAACCAACTAAGCGAACCACGCCGCCGGGCCTTTATGCGAATATAACTTGTATCAGAAAGCGTTCATCTTCCATACGCATGCAGTGAGGGTGAGGGAGTGTACCTCGGAAACTGGGTGGAGGGCGCACATAGATAGATCAAGTTCACGTTCACATGTGTATATGTACGTTGGATAACATTGAAACTGTTTGATGATATTACAGCGTTGGCTTCGTGGTTCGCAGCGGGGCTACGGGAAACGATTTTCTTGAGAAAATGGACTTTAGTTTCCGCTTTGTGTGTTCGCCTCTATAGATGCAGTTAAAATTGCCATTAACTGAAAAATCATACAGCGCTATACATGTTGAAGGATCCGGTATGCAATGATGTGGTTCATGCGCAGCACACATGGAATGGCGCCCTGAAAAAAGCACTCCTAGGTATTGGGTGTTTGATGACTTCATTTTAGATATTTGGGTCGATGGCAGGGTGGGAAAAGGGTTTCTCGCCATCACCTGGTCAATGTATTACGCATAGAGACCGGGAAGTAGGTCTCTGGAGACCGGAGAAGCAGCCCGAATGCGAGTACAAAGGTCAATGAAGTAAGGGTCTATTGCTGTGAAGACCCTTCCGTTGTGGTTCAACCCAGCCAATTCCGGAGTCACGCCAGCGAATCTCCCTTGAACGCTTACCGTTCGGACGGTCTTCACAAAACCAAACGCATGAGTATGGCACCTAGACACAAAGGCGATTTTGCCCGCGAACTCCTCTGTGCAAGCTTTCGCAACTTCAGTCTTCAATGTGACTCCACTGTCGCGGAATGTTTTCTCTCGGTCTATTATCAACCGCCTCTGCTCACTCGCCATACACCTACAGCCATTGTCAACATTCCGAATGAGTACCAAGTTGGATGGATCTGCTTTGCGCACTCCAATTCATGTCTTGGGTATTGAGGATGTATCGACACCCCTCCTCTGTCCAGAAGTTTGATGTCATCAGAATTTCGGTATTTGGACAATTGACAAATATCTGCAAAGGTTCAGACATTTTTAAGTTATTGTGAGTGTGGAGTTTCAGTTATAGGAATGAAAAATAGTTTTTAACAAATGATTCAGGCAAATCGACAAACAATCGATAGGACAAATTTCTTCATATGCAGTGACTTTGTTGATTTTTGTAATTAGGCCCTGCTTTTTGTCCCCCTCGTTGTCGGTTTCTCTCTTGTTTTTCGCTCTTCGTCTTCCCCTGTCTTTTTCTCTCCCTCTCTCGCTCCCTGTTGCACATTATTATTTGATCCTCATTCACGGACACCCCCCTAAGGGCCATTACGTCGCGAACTTTTCGCAATTCGCCACAGACACGCTTTTCTCACTGTGCTGCCCTCCTCACCCCTTTGAGGCGACGCCCTTGCACGCTTTTTCCACACCCTGAATCTATCTACTCTTCCGTCACCTCTAGACCGATCGTCAAGGGCATGTAGCACTTTGCAAATTGTCACCACATCTCGCTGTGACGTTTTTCCTGAACAACGATGCTTTTTCTACTCACCTGTTCACACGTGTACACGTTGTCTCCTTGGATGATGTATCGGCCCGCTGCGGCGCGTTCCTTCATTCTTACTCACCTTGTAAAAGGGAGCTTGCTATTGAACGTCGTTTTTTTTCTTCAATTTTCTATACGATGGTGATATTAAAAAAAAACTCCCATATGTATTATTATTGCACATAAAATTATTTGACGAAATAACGTATGTGACAATTTTTTAGTACCTTTTTTTTATAGATCATTAAGGGGCTATGTCTAGTTGTAAAAGTCGAAAAATCAGTTTTTTCAAAACCGATATATTTTGACAGTATATCATCTTATAAATGTTCCCTGAAAATTTCAGGGTGATCGAATGAAAGTTGACATATTTATAGGCTGTTGTGATGACGCCGGTCGGAACGTTCGAAATCTTAAACGCTTTTTCTCGAAAGTCCGTTTTTAAAATCGGTGAACAAAATATTTATAAAACTACTGCATCCATCGTTCTGATATTCTTAGAGCTTTTTCCAAATGTTGAAATATAGTGTTTGATTGAAGAATTATTTTTTCACGATCTGTACTTTTGATTTGATAAACGAAAATAATTTTATTATTATTTTAATATTTTAATATTACAATTTAATATTTGTACACAAAAAAATTACAGTGTTCTTCAGATGGTACCTTTTAAATTACCTAATTTTTGTAGAAATTTATCATCACTATTTCCTCAAAAAAAAAATCCCAAAAATGAGCTGTTTTCGACTGTTACAACTAGGCATATCACGTTAAGCATTGATGAAAAAAAGTCTTCCTCTCAATCGTAACCGTATGCCTCTCTGAATGAGGTTTAATTCCTGCAGAAGGTTGGTATTGGTAAAGGTGTTTTTCGAATTCAACGGAGAAGATTCAATGAGGAATTATCTTATTTCACACAAAATCCTTTTCCAGTGAAAACTCTTTATGAAATGTCGATTTTATTTTTAACAGGAGTTATTTGGCGAATGAGCGCTTGGGAGAAAATACGCCATGAGAATTCCACGTCATAGCTGACCGTACCGAAAAATACGTGTGCATGCAGAAAACGTTGAATTCTTGAAAGATCCTCGTACCAAACGCGAACGTTCGACTCTGCTCCACTTTTTGACAAGCACCGAAATTTAACCAAATACTCTCGTTGCGGTACACATTGCATAGCTTGTTCCACCTATTTTCGACTTCTCGTGCACTTCGGTATGCTGCGCATTGTACAGCATAAAGCCGCATACCATACATCCTTACTCTCCGCTTTGCTCGATCGTACTATCGGTCCAGCGATGCTCAGTGTATGATTTTATCGGATATACATACAGGGTTTCCCGTTTTAATCTTTTCACGACAATTTTTCCAGTCTGTGAGTTGTGCGAAAAAAAAATCGAATGAAACTTATTCTCTGTTGAGGGAAACGTCCGATGGTGCATACGAAAATGGAAAATTTCAACGGGATCGTGGTTCCTTTTTTGAATAAAAATATACGTGATTGACATGATAAGTTTAATTTAATTTTCTGCCGCTGATTCTTCATTTCCCTCCCACGCATCCTTGGCACGCTAATTGTTCGTTATCCCAGAGTACTAAAATTTGGCTTTAGGAGTTAGGCCCCCCCATGGAAATTTATATACGCAAAAATATACTGCAAATTTATTTTATTAATAATTGTAATACATGTGAAATGTATGTCATATATTGAAAATATATGTGCCAAATTCTAATTTTCGTAACGTTTTTATATATGAGATGTATATGCGTGGTATTACTGTATATCAATGTATCATATATCAATGATATATGTAGCATTTACCCTGCATATGTACCACATATATTTAGCATATATGTTGCATACACACTGCATAAATGGTACATATATGTGCTTGTATGTAATAGTGTACTTTAACTGTAAGTTAAGTTTTTTAAGTTTAAGTTTTAAGTTTTCTTAAGTTTAACTGTAATAGTGTTTATACACAGCACATATTTCTTGTCAGGAATATGCATCAAAAATATATGCGTCATATATGATGCATAAATGACACATATATGAGTCATATATGACGCATACATTTTTGATATATTTTTCTGACAAAAAAATAAATTGAAAATATATCGAAAATATATGCGTCGTATATGCATCATATATGCATCATATATAGTGTTTATAGGTAGCATATATTTCTTTGGTCAGAAAAATATATCGAAAATATATGGGTCATATATGCGTCATATATTTGGGGCATATATACTGAATATACACGTATTATTCTATTTTTCGTCATATATGCGACCAATATATATATATGTAGCATATATTTTCTGCATATATTTTACATACATGAATTTCCATGGGGGCAGTAACGGGTATAAATTCATGTGCGAATTTAACAATTTTTTTTCGTATGAAAAAGTGATTCACTCATAAAATCAATTACACATCGATTTAGTATGAATATCAAGCTGTTAGAAAATATATATATATTTTTTTTTCGATGTACAAATGGCCGACTACTAATATTTTCTTTTGTTATCTTTTTTTAGGCGCTTTGCGGCGTGACGTTTAGCATCCACAATTTTTTACCTGGAACAAAAAGCAAAAATTCTCGTCAATCTACATTAGAATACCTAGAGAAGTACGTACGGAAGTTAAAAAATATTGTTTCATTCAAAAGTTGTAGGTATTTGAATGAATTTTCAGTGAAAAATTTCGTATAAAACTGCTTATAAAATGAAAAGTTTTCGATTAATCGGAAATTCCGTACTTCTCTGCAAAATGCAATTAAGAGCATAACTTTTAAATTTGAAGTAAATCGAGTGAAAATTGTTGAAGTTATTTGTCACGCCAATTGGAAAAAAGCTGTTTCGATAAAAACGCGTTTAAAGTTTTAGGTACTCTATGGCCGTGTCAGAGATGGGCTTACGTTACACGCTCAAAGTCGGTGAAAAAAAATGTCTTGCTATAAATCGAATAGTAACTTATTCTTATGATGATAAAGCACCTTTTCAACAAGAAAAAAATCGATTTTTTTTAAATCTACTGTGGCCTTACCCCTTAAGTAATTTCGCTTTTTGAAAAATGTTTTTTGAGAAAACATCTGTCGAGTTTTTCCAAGCCAGCGATATTGGTCGTACGTTTTCGAACTCGACGCAATTTTCTATATACTTTTTTTTTAATGGATTATCAATAGGCATTCGCAATATACTTCTAGCCTATTTTTTTCGACAGTTTTTCGTTAGAAAAAAATATGAAGATTAAAAAAAGGGTCCACAGCAAGATAAAGAATGGCGTGAAGAAGGTTGTGTAAAAATTTGGAAAACCACATTTCGAGAAAAACGGGTTCAAAGCTTCGAATGCGGCTATAGACTCCTCACCCCCTCCCCTTCACCGCATACTCCGCGCCACACACTTCCCCCACCACATGATCAAACCCCTCCCCTTACCCCCCGTCCCGGACTCCCCCGTCCCCGCACCCCCCCTCGCCCACACTTTATCCAGAACTCCCCTAGTTATACTACTCCCGAGGTATCTTTCCATGTATATTTTTCAAAAGTATAAAAAAATGTTTCAACATGAAACCACAAATTACTGCAGATTTATCACCCTATTCCATGTGCGTCTTGCCACTACAGTCCCCAATCGGCGGGAAAGATGTAGCTCGTAATTCTTGACCGAAACAAAAAACCAATAAAATGTTCAATTGTCATATATTTTTATTCTCGGTGAATTAAGAAAAAGCTGAAAAAATCGTGAAATTGTAACTTTTCTCAGGTTTGAAAAAATATGTGTTTAAAAAAAACACTTTAACGTGCTATAAAAATGATTTAAAAATACGTTTTTAATTCACTTGAAAGAGATATTCATACTGAAGAAAATAAACTTTGGTTTGATTCAATAGGTCGTTTAGTTCTTTTGCTATCACGTCCGCCAATTTGGAAAAATCGTGAAAATGAAAACTGGAGAAAACGCGCTTCAAAGTTTTCAATAGGAGGAAATATCAATATCAAATATCAATCGCTTCTCTGCTTTTGGCCTAGTATCTTCGAAAATATTTACAATTGGCCTCTGTACCTTTGTAAATATATTCTTGGATAGTTTATCTATCGATTTAAGGGGTTGGGCCACTCTAGAGGCCGAAAAAATAGGCTTTTTGGAGATTTTTTTTTCAGAAAAAGTACAAAATAAATCGAGATTACAAAAAAGGGTGTTTATCATGCATATCAATGACTGTGTACAGTAATTTTTTTGAAGCGATTAATTTCAAAATGGCGCCTGTGCAGCGTTTATCTCAAAACTGCATTTTTTTTAAGTTGGCGGAAAACACAACTCAGACCATTTTCAACCAATTCACTTGAAATGTTGAATATATCTTGAAAAATACATTGTCTATGGAAGTACGTAGGATTTTTTTTTATATTGCACAGTTCATTTGTTATTAACAATTATCTGGTGAAATTTTTAACTTTCCAAAAATTCGCCTAAAAAATCGTCAGATTTGTTGATAACAAATCTGATAACAGATCGTCAGAAAAATCGTCAGAATTGTTGATAACAAATAAAAAATTAAAAAAATGAAAACAAATGACAAAATAAAAATAACAAAAAAAATGAAAATAACAAATGCAAAAACAAAGGTTAAAAATTGTCTGAGTTATGTTTCCGGCCAACTTGAAAAATGCAGTTTTGAGATACACGCTGCACGGCCGCCATTTTGAAATTAATCGGTTCAAAAAAATGATTGTATACAGTCACTGATATATATGACAAACACCCTTTTTGTAATCTCGATTTATTGTGTAGTTTTTCTGAAAAAAAAGATCCCCAAAAAGCCTATTTTTTCGGCCTCTAGGGTGACTTAAGGCCTTAAGCAATACAAAAAAACGATTTTTCGGATTTTCCAATTCAGGGTCCCGCCTAAAGTGATGTTCCTTTTTAGTCACTAGCTAAAATTGACTATCAATGAGTCACACGTGACATAAATTTGATGCGTAACTCAGTCCATTCTGGAGAGTATCCGCGGTGCCTGATAATGTTCTCGTTGACGGAAAAAACGAGCGTATGCACGGTCTCTTCTCACCTGGGACTCATGGCAATGAGACCCTGATACGCGTTGCGCCATAGCAGATGCGGTCTCCTCTCCCTTGTCCTTGGCAGTCTTTTCCTCCCGGCTTCGTATATTTTTACGATCTTTCGGTGTTTCTCTCGGAAAAGGGAAAAGAGATTGGATATAACGCAATATAAGTAGTAGAAGCGAGAGAAAATAAAAAAAATTCACCTGTAAGAGAAGAAGAACAGACGATTTCTCGTCCGGGATTAAAAAGCTCCTTAATTTCCCTAGTGAGGTGTGCGCCAGAATTTTTCCCTTGTAGGTAAAGAAGCTCGCAAAACACGGGAGCTCGGAGATCTTCGTAGCTATTTTCATATATCCCACATACCGCACATTCGATAATAATATGACCCTCAACCTTTTGCACTCCGGCAACGTCTTACGATCCCGTAGCTTCTTCTACTCGATGTGCACAGGTATGTACATTCTCGTGCATTCTTATCTCAAAAATCCCCGGACTACTACCTTCTCTGAACGCCTCCGAATATACAGGGTGTCCGGTTCTAAATGGCTAATCCTGCAACTGTCGATAGGTCAGATCATGTCCTACTATATGCTGGAATTTCAGTTTGGTAAAAGTCTCGCGGTTTTCGAGATTTTGGGCTTCATCCCATATAGGGTCGCTGTCGTAACAAAAATGCCAGCATTCAGCCATTAAACGGTTTGCTGATAATCGGCCAATAATTCGTCGACCAGCATTGGGGTACTGTAGGCGGATGAACGGCTTGCCAGATCTATGCCAGCCATTGGTGGGCCAATACCATCGCACTGATAATATGGCGACCAGCATTGGGGTATCGTAGGCGGATGAACGGCTTGCCAGATCTATGCCAGCCATTGGTGGGCCAATACCATCGCAGCGATAATATGGCGATCAACATTGGGGTATCATAGGCGGATGAACGGCTGTCCTGTACTCACAAGGAACATCACTTGAGTGTCCGCCTTCGATTTTGTTGAAGCATTGAAATCTATTAGACACGTATTTTTTTATCGGCGGACAAATGGTTTCAAGGGAGGAAAGTACCCGTTAAAGAAAGTCGTGTCAACCATTAATTTAATTTTTTTCGATACTACTATAGTGGATTTTTCATCGCTTTACATTAGAAGAATTTTGGTTTTTGTTTCATTTAGATCGGTGAACTACTTGTGGGTGTAACTGCAAAACCACCCCCGACACGCCTTTCTTTGAGGGGCGGTTTCCCCCCTAGAACACTTTTCCCGTCGATAAAAAAATCGGGTCTAATAGTTTTTAATGCTATATCACATATATGAGTTTCAACTAAATCGAAGGCGGACACTTGAGTGACCATCCTCGTCAGTAACGCTATTACGCTACTTTTCAATTGAAGAAGACTCTTCAATTGAACTCAAACCTAAACACGTTTCAACTACATCACAAGTTCATCATCAATAGACAATCGAATAATCATTGAATAAATTTGGTGTAACCCGGTGGCTAATTTTCGGGTCAGAAGAGGTGTAATTCAAAGTCAATTATATGTGGCACAATCCACATAAGGGTAGACCCCACTGTACGGTGCCAAAAGGTCGGTTTGCCGAATTTCTTTGTCTACTAGATTATTTATTTAGGATTTGGAAAAACAGTATGTTGTTAATAATACGATGAACTTATTTCCTCTAAGTTTTTTTTTTTAATTAAAAATTAACAACCTTATTGAGGTATGATGGAGCCTCTGTATAAAAAATGTGGTCCAACGGCCGGATCGATAACTTGACAATAGTATGTCGGGAAAAAAAAATTCTAATCTCTATAAATGTAGTTCTCGTTGTACGTAGCTGTTTTTGGAAAAAAAAGTCATTAAATGGTGGGTGTTCAAAAAAGTGTAATTTTGGCGAAATTTTTACTTATATTCGTAATATTTTTACGTAATTAAAATTTCGATTATATTCGCCTGAAAAACACCGAATGAAAAAAAAGGCTACGCACAACGATTGCTACTGCAATTACGGAAATTTTGGTTCTTTCTAAATTGAAAATCGGACAATTGGAGCTAGATCAAGAAATGTCGTTTCGAGCCACGTCGAGGAATGTCGTTTCGAGAAAAACGCGATTGAAAGTTTCAGTATACGTAAATCGTTGCGCTACCTGCTCTCACTAAATCATCTGTAACTTGGTCAATTTTTAGTATTTTAACTTGCATTTCTTTCACATATCCTTCAATATTTGTACTTTGAGAAAATGGATGAAAAAAAAAGGATTTGCAAAAAAGTCTGATCAAAATGGACACCATTTCCAACGTGTAAATTATCTCCAGGATTATCCTGCAAGGTAACAATTTTTACGTACGATCCGATTTGGCTAGATGTTGTAACAATGTTATAGAATAATAAGTACTTGAGTAATCCAACCGAAGGATCACCTCAATCGGAATGCTATTTTTTAGGCCTTCGAATTATCAATCTTTTTCCAAATAGACCTTCAAACTCAAGGTAGCGACTTCAAACAACTTTTATTTGTAATACGAGCCCCAATATTTCTCATTCCAAACATTTCCCACGATATGAATTTTTGAATTTAACATCAAAGTAGAGAGCCTGCAATGTTTTATGAAGAAAACAATCAACAAGACAGCCAAAACGTTGGCTCTGAGCGTCAGACTGCTCATTTCGTTTGAGAAAATCCTTTCTAACGTAGGAGCGGTGTTGGAATCTCATTTCTGTTACGCCGTCGCTACAAACGCTACGCTGATGCTTCGCGCTTTTCCGACAATTAAACAGAATTTCAAATCAGTAACGAAGATATGCGTTGGAGAGCTTTCAAGCCCAGCGCCGAGCTAGTCCTCTTTGACATGCTAATCGCCGAAACATTCGTTGCGCGTATCCTCCTAGTAACTTCCATTTTTCCATCATCATATTTTAAGCATACCTCGGACTTCACCTCAGTGAAAACATTTTCCTGATTCAGTCATTCGCCTCTCTCTCTCTCTCTCTCTCTGAGCTTTCGCTGTTGGACTTTCCGATAACCCCAAACACCCTATCAAGTTTGCACATAGTGTCGAATATTCCTTCAGAACGATTACTACACGACGCCGTTAGAAATAGAATATTCGCTTACGACCGGGTTAAAATCTGTAGACTAAGAGGGAAGATACCTTCAGGCGAGGCAAACATTGCTGATGTTCATGATTTTTTTTTCAAACGAAAGATTTCTTCACCTTTTTTTAGACTCAAGGTATCTTTTATTCCTACTTTCGGCTTTTACATGGTATTTTTTAGTTAATCTTTAAAAATGACGGAACTATGGCACGGTCTTCAAAACGGGTTGCGGCGGATGTCAGACGACGTGACACGTAGCGTCGGCGAGGTTAATCTGAAAAAAAAAACCAACGAAGTTTTTTCTTTCATTAACACTCGTACGCAGAATATAAACCAAGAAAAAGTGAGAAATGTTGAAAATCGACGAAATGGTACGCTTCAAAACAAAAACATTGAATTTTCTCAAAAAATGGTTACATTCTGCAATAAAAAATACTTTTATCGTCATTTTCAAGACCATTGAGGGTCATGTTTTAAACGATATGGTTAGAAAGATTTATACCAAATTTCATGAGAACCGGTCGGTTAGTTTTACGGCCGCATGTCTCGCCAGTTTTGAAAAAGGCACCTCCGCCATTTTTGAAGATCAATTTTAAAACACCATGTCACAGCCAAAAGTAGTAATAAAATATACCCGAAGTCTCCAAAATGACAAATCTTGCCATAAAAAAAAATCATGAAAATCGGCCAATTTTTTCCTCGCCTAAGCGTATCTCCCCCCCTTAATCCTCCATCGCAATACGAATTAATAAAAACTCCTCGCGGCAATCGTTACTACTCGAGGCTAATACAGCTCCGATCTATTTACGACGGGTGGTTACGGCATGCTTACAATTTGAAATATCACATAACTCCCCAAGAGGCCGAGTATTCGCGGGGGGCATTAAAGAACTTATGAATCCACCCCCATCCCCCAACAACTCCGTCGTCATCGTGTTCCCAAGGCGAGTGCAACGAGCCCGACGGGCACGAGAAGCGAAGAAAGGGAATTAAGACATGGACTGTACAGAGAAGTCGAGGCGGGGAGAAAGCTCTTGCTTGCGAGTAAGTAACATGGCAAGGAAAGATCGTAGAGACGGCGGAGCGCGAGCCAGGGCATTCATGACGCTACTACGCTCGACCTCTCTACACTTTGCCCCAGCAGTTAATTAATTAAGCACCCTGCGTAAACTAACAGTTTCAGAACACGAGAGAAAGAGAGAGAGAAAGAAAGAGAGGAGAGAGAGAGAGAGAGAAAGAGAGAGAGAGAGAGAGGGTGAATGAAAGGGCGAGACAAGGAAAGAGAGGGAAAAGGGAGAGCGTGAAGCACAAACTTAATATGCGAGAAAATAGCTTTGGTTTCATCGGTGCTAGGAGTAACGAAGTCCCTTCCAACGAGCCAGACCAAGCTCGGGCAGCACAGTGCAGATTACCCTCTGCATACTTAAAATCGTGGCGGTGGAACGAGGCCCACCGGTATACTATTCCGGGTCCTTCTGTTCTTACGCAACCCCTGTTGGATTCACCGCTGGGTGTAACTATGCCTCCTCATGTGGGTCTATGTTGTTTTTCGTTTCTTTTTATTTCAGCACTCTCGCGGTCACCTGATAGCCTGATAGCCACCATCTGAACATAGACGTCTGAGTCGAAATTTTCAGCCTATTTTAAAGGCCTTTGATCCCATGTCAGCCTCACTTGAGTCTGTTTACTGCTGGAAGTCCTACTATGGACCGCCACATGCTCTTCCTTTGCTTCTTACCTCCTGCATAGGCCCTTGTACTCCTACCTAACTTGGCTAAAGTCGTTGCAGCTCCTCTTTCGATTGCGTTTGGACCTATCGTCCATTTAGCTATTTCGACGAAACGAGTGTGGAGATGGTCGCATTCGAAAGAGCGGGTCTGATAGTTTTCAGTGACCGTCATGCGTTGGACTAGGTAGGACCGCGCGTTCGCCGTAGAGGCCTACTTTTCCAATGGCCTTTCCATTATCTCCACCCAGCGAACCTTTCGCATTCGCTTCAAACTTGCCCCTGCAGCTCCAGCAACTCTCCAAAGTGGAAGAGATGGATCTTGGGCAAACAGTCACAATATTTTTTATAGGAATTGCCCCCGTGTACCGTGGATCCCTATAGCAGGTACGCATGCATACGTATAGGTACTAGTATACGTGTGTTGGTGTATACTTAGGCATGTATGTGCCTAAGCATACACCACGGGTATGTACGTGTGTGGCAAGTGGAGAAAAGGGAAATTTGGTCCCGTTCTAGGCGTTAAGTAGGAGCTCATTTTACATTGAATGCGAAGCTACTTTACTGCCTTTATCTCCTACCACTGTGAGGATCTGGAGAGGCAAGATAGGTTGAACATTTCGACTCGGGGTACGTGTACATATAAACAAAAGTTTTTCCATTGTACAGACCCGTTGCTGCATTGGGATCACCGACTGGAGCTGTTTTAGTTGATTATTAGAATCGACTAGCCCAGCCTAACAAACGAACTTACGCAGCCGCGTGAAGGCACCTTGAAACGACAGAGAAGGGTCGATACTGCGATCTTATTTCATCAGCCTTGTACTACGAAAAAACGAAATAACAGTTTGCCATGGTTGGTGCCTGTGAACCATGCCAACTATATTTTCACTCTGTATATCGTCCAAAGCACTCAGGTGCGCATAATAAGTGAAAAGAATGGCCCTGTCGGTGCTCAGTGCTGGCAAGTCCGAACTATGGCCGCGGAGAGTAAAAAAAAGTGGCAAGTTTTTAATTCGGCCTAACGTCCGGCCGGGAAAGGGTAGATTTATGTAGATGGGCATGTGGAGATGCGTACGTGTGTCTATGTGTGCCCATATACATTAGAAGCAGAACCACCGTCAGGAGGGAAACCCCATGGTGCTACCGTTGCTGCCATACTGTTTACGGTAGTTGGCCGCAAGAATGTACGCTATCCTCTTTCGCTGCTGCACTCCGAGCATTCTAGCAGCAACGGCAAAGCGCTGCAATAGCAGCAGAGCAGCAATAATGGCGGCCCCCGCTGCCGTAAGCCTGCACTCCGCTTCTCCGCAGGCCCATACAGCCCTGACCTCGTGCTATCCCTTGTTTTTCGTGGGAAAACGGTATGGCGAACCGTGAGCTTTCATTACGCGCGCCAGAGGCTACACTCACGATTAAACCGCTGAGTTATCTCGGTATCCGAATTTTTGGCGAGTCGACAGCGTCACTACTAGGCACTGCGAAAATCGCGGTGAACGTACATCATGGTCTTTGCTTTTTGGTCCTTCATGGTCCATACGTTTGGGATACGAAAACACACCCATTTGTAGTTCTAAATCAATGTTCCCTGGCTGTTTTCCGATCCAATCCATCTTGTGAGGCAAGTGTGAAATTTGTGGAACAATGCAGACTCATGGTAGAAGCTACTTCTGTGTTGAGTCCAACCAAGTCACGATTCGCCCGTTTCGAATTTTCCAATGCAACACACTTGTGACTGAGGATCTCTCGGGGTGGAGGTGATTGAGAGAGTGGAAAGGCTCCGATCCTATTCGCCATTGTGAATTATTGAAAAGATCCTTTTTCGGATCAATTATTCCAGCGCACAGCAACTCTCGAGCTCTTGTGAGATCGTGGGGTGAAAAACGATTGCTTGCGACTTCGCTTCGGGCACGACTCGAACACACGAGTGAAACTACCCCGAGGATGTTTAGATGTCGAAGATGGTTGGAGAAGAGCGGGCGGTGATGCGATATGATGGGTACGTGGAATACCAATGAAAATGGCAGTGGTGCAGGTGTGCATCCAGGATAGGGAACGCAGAGTCCGTTGGTGCCCCAACGGCTGGAAGAGAAACAGAGATACTTTGGAAGGGACCAATGTGGGAATGAGGTTGGCTCGTCGGTTGTATGCGGTAGGAGGGAAAAAAAAGACGCCCAAGAAGGACGCAAGGAATCGAAGGACTAGGAGACTGCCGATGGAGAATTGGAACGTGGGATATTTATGATTGGGCACACATAATACAGCGGCGACTCGAGCTTGTAACAGGGTCAGAGAGAACGATCGGTATGAGATAGCGATTTAGAGAAATGGAAAAGAAGTCAAGGAAAACGCATCGAGAATATGGATAGAAAAAGAAACACGAGAGAGAAAGGGTAAACAAAGCGAGAACAAGTTGATAGAAAGAAACGCGAAAATCGCCGATGCCGAACGTGACCATGAGCCTGTACCCTCCATTGACGAGTGCGGTAGAGTCGTTCAGTCATACCACTGATATATCGCTGAAATACCGTGAAATAAAAATAGCCCAAGAAGCCGGATGCATTCGGAGATGACCGGGCCCAGGTATGGCTGAAATTCCGAAAGAACAACAAACGATAGCCGGGAATAATGTACTGCTCATTGGTATTGGCATCAAAGACGAGCTCGGAATACAGACTGGTTGGGCAATGCGGCAACGAAGCGGAAAGGACGGAACAAATACGCGGCTGTACTGCAGAAATGGACACGAGCAAATGGACCAAGTGCGTATACAATTTTCGTAGGGTGTTCTTATTCCCTAAGCAAACATGACGATCCGAACTACTCTTGTACGAGCTGTTGCGGATGTCGAAAACACAAGGATGACTGCACACACCTACTTGGCGTATGTGGGTAACGCTCTAGTACGAATGCGGACTTTTCTACACCTATTTACAACTTGCTATGTCTTTCTGCTGCCTTTCCATTTTGCTATTCCTTTATACGTTTTATCTCGATTTTCTTCCTCCAAACCATGTCCTGGGAAGATGATCATCCGCACATGTTCTTCATTCGCTATGCACCCTATTCGCTCTTCCCATCTCCCTCGCGCTTCTCCTCAGCCACATAAGTAATACCACAATAATACCATGGCGTGGTACGTCCACATCGTATTTATACACGTATACAATAATACTGATGGTCGTCGCGCAGCCCGACGAAAAACTTTCCAATATTGAAATTCGAAAGTGTATATCGTAGTAACATAATGAATTGTCAACAGAGAATACGGCGAGCATCAGTGCCGTCGAAAGACGACTACGACGAGAAACCCTTGCACCTGCATTCGATGTTGTTAAACTTAACCGACCGCAGACAGAATCGATGTTACTACGGAATTGTTGAGCGTTCCATTTTCAACCAACCTTCTTTTCGTTCGCCGGGACAACTTTGCGGTTTATTCGCGCTGTTTGGGAACCTTCGCCTATAGCTGGACTTGCTTAGAGGGAATCGCATATTGATCGACTACGTACGCGACGATAAGCTTATGGGAACGACTTTTTCTCGTCTAGGCTAACAAGGAACATGACTTGAGTGCCCGACTACGATTTTGTTGAAACTCGTATGTGTGATGAAGCATTGGACACTATTAGACACGGATTTTCTTTTTATCGGCGGAGAAACGGTTTTGAGGGGGAAACCATCCCTCAAAGAAAGGCGGGTCACCATTCAAGCAATTTTTTTTACGATACTTCTATAGTGGATTTTTCATCGCTTTACATTGGAAGAATTTTTGTTCTTGGTTCATTCGGATCGGTGGACTGCTTGTGGATGAAAGTGCGAAAGCAACCCTCGACACGATATTCTTTGAGGGGTGTTTCATCCCTCAAAACTGTTTTTCCGTTGATACAAAAAATACGGGTCTGATAGGTTTGAACGCTTTATCACATTTATGAGTTTCAACAAAATCGAAGGTCGACACTTAAGGCGGGATATCCATTAACAACGATCAACAAATCGGTTTCCTTTTTTTTTTTTCTTTAAACGATAGAACTAGATATGTAGAATATTTTCCTAAAGATTCAAAGGGAAATTCTAAAAACGTCAAACGTTACAGCACGTCAACGCACGAAACTTGGTAGAAATATTGATAATATTGGTACCTTCTACTTGACGAGGATTGTTTTTGAAACATTGGAATAAAAACTACTTATTTAATCCACATTTTACAGAAATGTTGCGTGAAATGTTGGCTTTTTTTGCAAACGCGTGCCATTTTCTTAAATTTGAATTTTTTCATTTGAATTACCGTCACATAGAAACTACACATGGCCTAACTGAAAAAATGTTTTAACTTTTTTGCAAATCAAAGTCGACGGGAAGCTAGACTGCACGCCGATTCGCAACTCCCGCGGCGACCTTGCTGTAACATTATGCCACAGCTTCGTCATTTTGATGATGAATTAATTTAAACAAAAATGTTTTGTATACTTAGATATACTATTAAAGTGTACCTAAAGTTTGATAATTGTAGAATAATTATTTGGTAGTTTTAAAAAATCCTCAATATTGCTTTTTTTCCCGTCTAAATGTATATCCCGCCTTAACGTGTTATGCCTAGTTGTCAGTCAAAAACAGCTAGTTTTAGGGATTTGTTAATAGAAAATCGCAATGATAAATTTTGTACAAAGATTGGATATTTTAAAATTTATAATCTGAAGAACCCGCTGCAATTTTTTTGTGTGAAAATATTGAATTGTAATCGCTTCACAACCCATGTCCGAGAAGCACTTCTCGAAAATGTCTTTTGCGTTGAGCAATGCCCTTCTGAACCAGGTTATCTAATATCAAAAAATCAAACAGATTTCGTTACTATATTAGTTTTTCCTATCATTAATCAAAGAAACTTCCGAAATATCAAATTTAAAAATGGTGCATGTTTAGAGTGACTTGCTATGTTTGCGAAAAAAATTGACATTTGTCGTTCATCAAATCAAAAGTATACATCGAAAAAAAATCCGTCGATCGAATACTACATTTTCACACGTTTAGAAGCTCTAAAAAATTCAGAATGACCGACGTAGTAGTTTTTGAGAGATTTTGCTCACCGACTTGAAAAACGTACTTTCGAGAAAAAAGCGTTTAAAGTTTCGAACGACGTTCCGAGCGTTCCGACGGGCCTCAACATAAAAAGCTATAAATGTGTAAATTTTTACCTATTCACCTTAATATTTTCCGGCAACATTTATAAGATGGTATACTGTCAAAATATTTTGGTTTTGGTAACTCTTTCGCCTTTTCTTGCAAGAATATCAAATTGAGAACGGCAAAAGGAGAAACCCGATTCGGTATTATAATTTATATGTAGATTTTGATAATGAAACGTACGTATAGGTTGAACTTTCCACCCTTCTGGCGAAGATGGACGGCACCCGTAAAAACTGGATATTTCACGTCGTATATATTTCGTAGACAAAATTATGCATTTGGAACATTTATTTTCGGATTTTCCAGGTAGGTACAAAGTATATGTGAGCAAAACAAACAAATCCAAATATCATTCTCGTTAAATATAAATGATATACTTATTTTCTTACCGAGAGTGTATGTATATAGATAAATATTTATATTTACATACACATATCAGTTTTTCGCGAACGCAAACCGTAATTTACCCTGTCACATTATCCAGTGAAATTTTTTGTCATTTCCCCGACGTGCATGTACATGAGTAACACTTTTTCCAAGGGCTCGCACGCTATGTTCTCGACCCTTGTGGGAATTTCTATCTCATGGTTACGAAGAGTAATAGTTAATTAGAGAATACACCGTTCGTCGACGAAAAAAGTCAATTAAATTGGCCATATAAAGCTACATGGATCTAACGAGGAACTTTACTTTGTCCGCCTTCGATTTTGTTGAAACCCGTGCATGTAGTAGAGCATCAAAAATAAATAGATACCTTTTTTTATCTTCGGAAAAACGGTTTTGAGGGGTGGAATCCGCCCTTAAAGGGAAGCATGTCAACGGCTGATTTTGCAGATTCACCCGCAAGCAGTTCACCGGTTTCAGTAAAACAAAAACGAAAATTATGGTAATACACAACGATCAAAAGTCCATTATGGGTGCATTGAAAAAAAAAATAAGGGATGAAACACCTTTTGATTTTTTTTTCTCTCACCCCACATTCGAATGGATGCGAGGGGTGAACGACATTCCATACACATCCAACGATTTTTAATGAAAGTTAAGGGTTTAAAACTTGAGGAAATAAGTTGTGAACTCGTATTCAGGGGGTGAAAGTACACCGATATGGGCTTAAAAAGAAACGATTTAAAATTCAAGATTTTGCCACCTCGGCTAAAAATGAGTGGCTTTACTGAATCGACGATCATTCATTTTCGTTTTAGATAGGGCATTCCGCTTCGAGCGCTTTTTCTTCGCGATCATTTTCGTTATAAAATGTCATTTGATGCATAGAGTTCCGACGATTTTTCTATTTTCGGCAAAATTCCTAACTCGGTCCATCGATTTTCACCCCCAAGCTCTGAACATCAATTTGGAGTTTGTAGAAATATTTTTAATCAGCGTAGACATTTTGAATACAGAAAAAAACAACTGCGACAATGAACTTCAAATAAGGGGTGGTTCACCCCCTTAAGCTTGTTATCCGGCAAAAATGGAAAAACACGTGAACTTTCATTTTATCCTCCCTTCAAAGTGTTATGCGTTCCATTCAGTTTAATGCACCCCTTCTAAATGTAGAGTGACAGAAAGAAAAATGAAGGGGTGGTTCATTCCTTGATTTTGTTTTTCTTAAACATGCAAAAATACGTGAACTTCCATTTTATCCTCCCTTAAAAATGTTACCCGTTTCATTTAATTTAATGCACCCTTTCTAAATGTAGAGTGAGAGAAAGAAAAATAAAGGGGTGGTTCATCCCTTAATTTTGTTTTTTTATCCAATCTCCCTATGATGGGTTTCTGATGATTCTACACAAACGATTTTCGTTTCTGTTTCTCTGAAATCGGCGAACTGCTTGCGGGTGCAACTGCAAAATTAACCCCTTGACATCCTCTAAGGGGTAGTTTCACTCGTAAAAACAGTTTTTCAACCAATAAATAAAAATACGTATTTAATGGTTTTTGATGCTCTACCATATACATGAGTTTCAACAAAATCATAACCAAAGGCTTGGCAGACCATTCGTGCAGCTTCGGAGGCGCGGACGGTTTCTTTGGAACACTCGTACAATGTCACCTAAAACTATTCATCTCCAGTAAACACGTGTTGCGGAGGTTGCAAACAACGACTAACCCATAACTATCGAATAACAGTGAGCTCGAATGTGACCGCAGTATTGGTGTGAATTGATCAAGTGGAAAACTCTAGGCTCTAGCACTCTTGACTTTGCTGAAAAAAAATAGTTAAGCAAACTGGACTACATCAAACACTCCACCTGCGAGCGTTCACGCGGTACAAACAAGCAGCAAGTTAGCCTATTTGACCTCGGAACATATAGGCTTGCAAATCACCAGGGTCTCGATGTTCACTTCGCACTATGTACGCTATACCCAAAGGTCTATTGTTACTGCATAGTGCCCCGCTGCAGGCAACAAAGCGCTGCTTGCTCGATGTATTTTTCGAAAAATCAACCCCATTTTCAACTGATCCCTCGGGTAAAGTGCCCAAAACCAACTCGCCTCAATCAGTAACTATACGGCCAAACAGTGTGCACCATAAAAGATAGTTCGTTTTTAGAATATTTCAATATGTTATACTTTGATAAAGATTGTTTTTAGAAAATTTCAATATTCTTTGCCGTGATAATCATTTTTAGAAAATTTTAATACATTATGTTGTGATAAAAAATGGTTTTAGAATATGTTATTAAAATATTCTACGAAGTGGTAAAATTGGTTTTTGGGAAATTTCAATTTTCTATGCTGTCATGCAAATCGGTTTTAGAAAATTTCAATATTCTATGCTGTGATAAAAATTGGTTTCAGGAAAATTTAATACGGTGGGAAAACATTGTTTTCAGAAAATTTGAATATTTCATGCTGTGATAAAAATAGTTTTTAAAACATTTAAACATCCCATGCTGTGATCATTATTTTTAGAAACCTTTAATACAGTATGCTGTGAAAAAATAGGTTGTAGAAAACTTTAATATTCCAAGCAGCGGTAAAAATTGTTTTTAGGAAATTTGAATATAGTATGCTGTGACAAAAATAGTTTTGAAAATTTTTATATTTTATGCTGTGATAAAAATTGTTTTTAGAAAATGTTAATATTCCATGCTGTAATAATAGCTGGTTTTAGATAATTCTAATATTCTATGCTGTGATAAAAATGGGTTTGAAAACGTTTCAATACAATATGATGTGCGAAAAAATTCTTTTTAGATAAACTTGATATTTTCGGCTGCGATCAAAATTGTTTTTAGAACATTTTAATTCTTTAAATTTCTAAATTTTTAGAAACTTCTGGAAAAAAAGAAGATACTTTGTTATTTTCAACCATGAAGCTCTCCACTAAAGTTTCCATCCCTCCTCTGCCTGTCTTTCAACCCAGAAGCGTTTGTCCATCACATTGGCGATCCTCGCTGCCCAAATTGCGAATCTCCATGCACCTCTGCAAACGGATCTGCCAAAACCAAAACGGTCGGCCGTGTAATGCGTGCGACGCGACGTCACGGTTGTTTTTCTTCGTCCTTCGCCTCTTCTCCTCCAGCCGAAAAAAACCGGAAATCTCCCTCGGAATTAAGGTTCCCTCTGGGGAAAAATCGTTCCGAGTTCAAGAGGATAAGTTCGAAGGGAAAAAGTTTCCCAGGTGGACGATGCTTTACATCGCGGTTGTTCCACCCTCCCTTTGGAGGGAGGCGTGAATAAGCGTGCTCGAGTAGGTAGGGCGACTTGCCAGAAAAGCGTGTTCACCGGTGACCGTGTGCGAGGGTAAGAAAGCGCCAGAACGCGAGTAAGAGAATCCTCGTTGGTCCTTCCCAACCCTCCAGCTACCCTAGCGAAAAGAAGCGCACCAGGTGGCTTTGCGGGGGTTGAAGAACGTTGAAGAAGGACGAAAAAAAAAACGAGGGCAGGACGAAGCTGAACCCACCTGTGCTCCATACCGTTGCCACGAACGTTCTCGATGTAGCAGGCTGGAAGACCCACTCGGACCATTGGATAGCTCGGTGTCTGCACTCAGTGGCTCTACATACTCGGAATGCGCACCGTAGGATGTTAACCGGAGAAATGGAAGCGACAAAAAGGACCTGAAAACGGCCGGTACTGGAATAGAACAAAAATGGACAAAAACCAACAGACAGATGTGCACCAGGTGACACCCAAACATCACCACCGGTGATCACATCAAGCCCGGTGAAACCTAAAGAAATGATTTAAAGAGCTGAAGACCTGGCAAACACGAGGACTGAAGAGGTAGAGGCAGAGAGAGAGAGAAAGACCAGTAGTTGATTCCACGCAGAGATCAGGAATAAACCCCACTGCAACGCGCCTGTGGGCGCATTGCGCAAAAGTCCCCTCCGCTTACCGTTTGCCTTTAGTGGTCTCTCTGTCTCTCTTTCTCCTTTGACTCCACTGCTACCCATCCTTGCGCGAAACCTCACTCTCCTACAACCCATTTTTCTCTCATTCTCGTGTACCCCCAACCCCTAAAAAGGCCTCTACTTCCAATGGGTGTTGTTATCATTACCCTCCTTCACATCTTCCTGACTTCTGGGGGTGCGGACAAGCTCCCATTCCTCATGATAACCCAGCGCAGTACACTGACGATCCTGATGGCCTCGGCCCTCATTCGAATACTATCGTCCCCTCATTTTCCCTCACTGCTCTCTCTCTCTCTCTCCCCTCTCTCCCTCTCTCTCTCTCTCTTCTCTCTTTCGCCTCTCTCATATTACTCGACAAACCTTTGTCATTTTCGATCTTTTTCCATCCTCATACACGTCCACATTTATTCACCACTTCCTTCTTCTCGTGGCAGAGTTTTTATTTCCTTATTCCTTTTTCTCCCAACCTTTTCACACGTAATTGGGCATTTTGTGCTGCATTGCCCGAGATATTATCATAGTAATAGCCATACGTGGCTCAAGAGAGCCTCCTCTGGTAACGCAGCAAAGGGTTAGGAGGACGAGGGATTGCGCGTCTCGCACAATAGCGCAATTTAGCTCGCTCTTTACCACTTCCGTTGGCTCGCTGTTTCTCGCAATTCTTTTTTTTTCCTCTGTCTTCTTCGCCCTTCTGCCGCATAAAGTGTACGATGTATGTGCATCGTACACACACACCCACCCCCGCGACGGGTTCTTCAGATTTCCAATATTCTCGCGCTCTACGCTTCTACTAGTTTTTAAACGAATGACGGAATACCTAGAACATTTCTTGGGGATGTGCTCTCTGTTGACGTGATCGATCGATCGAGGCGCCTTCAACGTTAAGAATTATTCGGAATTATTTAGAGACATTTTGAAGTGTAATAATTTTGAATATGGGTACGAATGGTGATGTTTGTAAAAAATACTTTGTTTGTAATAATCATTTATTGGTATTGAAATATTGGTTTATAGAAAGTGCAGAACGTTCGATTGTAGAGGCCAATAAAGGTGGTTCGGGGCGACGAATTGAAATACAAATTAATTGAGAGGCTTTTTGAGGGAAGCACTAGGATCATGGACAAATCTGTTTGTCGCATAATTAATTTCCTACTACTTTTTTAGTCTGACGAGTTGTATTTTCAATTATACGTATTCAGCAACAATATGTATACCGTTGCAATTGTCATAGTCAGCGCTTCGAGAAAAATCTTTATGAAATTTGATATTACGAAACTTCGCTTGCAGCAATAATAATACTGAAGCGTTATCATCACTGTGCAGAAAAAAATCTCGATAAATAGTAATAAATTCACATAAGGTAAATTAAACATTTTCGTTGTTTTTTTCTTCCTCTTGGAGGACTTCAATGTGATATCGAACCTTCATATAAATGTCATTTGACGACCTCTTTTCATAATTGAGAAAAAAACGCGGTATTTGAAAAATTCTTATTGTATTTCGAAAAATAAATAAAGCTATTTCATGTGGAAAAAAATAGATTTTTTTTTAAGTTGAAAATATTCTATTGAATGGAATGTGACAGGTGTAGTCGATTCCGCGTCGCCTGGTGAAATATAATATGCATGTAAATCTGTTCCATACGAGAGGACTGTGCAGTTGATATTGGACCCAATATCAAGGGAAGAAATCAATCACGAATTATCCGACAGATGAAATTGAAAATTGGATGTGAATACCCTTTCCGTTTTTCGTTTCACATTTTATTAACTCGACTACTTACGTTCGTAGTTGAATTTCCTTCTCGCTGTCGGAACCCATATTTGAGGTTTTTATGCAGATCTCGATTAATTCCGGTAGGCTTACAACTGCAATTGGCGGCGCAAATAAAAAAAACCAATATTTTTGGGATCTTTTCCAAGGTCTGGAATATTCAGCGACTTTAATATTCAACACATGAGCTCAATGCATACTGCTTAGCGGGTAACTCATGATTTATAATTTCTTTTGGTTTCTTATTTCGCGTGAGTTTTTATGAGAGAAATTAAATTGAGCGAACGCCTGAGCCACCGCTTCGTATTGGCATAATTTAGGGCAGCTGAGCGAAGACAAGATGAATTCTTAAACGATGAGTAAATTTATTTCAAACGAAATAAATTATTCCGATAAATGATTATCATTTTCCCAATAATTTATTTCGTATGAAATTACAATAATTTATTTTATACGAAATGAATGATGGGCACACAATACAAAATGTTTAATTTTTTTCGTGTGATTTTTTAATATATAAATCGAACTTTTCAAAAATTTCAGAATCACTCGCAACACAATTACAATGGGATTAATTGTAAAGTGAAATTGCCAAAAAGTTCAGCTTGTACATTAAGACGGAATGACACCTCATCGCGGTCGGTATGGTAGAACAATTATAGATACCCAAAAGTCTCTGAAACGGCTCTTCAGACCCCGTCAAAACTTTGCCAAATGACGTCAAATAGATAGACGAACAGCTGTATACCCCTCAAATTTTCTGAATTTGAGAAAAAAACACCTTATGATAAGCCAATCTACGTTTTTTTTCTCAAATTCAGAAAATTTGAGGGGCAGACAGCTGTTCGTCTATCTATTTGACGTCGTTTGGCAAAGTTTCGACGGGATCGGAAGAGTCGTTTCAGAGATTTTTGGGTATCTATAATTGTTCTACCATACCGACCGCGATGACGTGTCATTCCGTCTTAAGGGAGGGCACCACTGTGAACGGCCGAAAAAGGTCGTTTTTCCGAATTATCTTGTCGACTAGATTATTTATTTGGGATTTGAAAAAAAAAGGTCATATTGCTAAGCATACATTGCACTTATTTCGTGTAAATTTTTATTGAAAAAAAAATTAATGAACAACGTTATTGAGGTATAATAGATCGATAACTCGACAATAGTCGGTATGAAAAATAAAAATTAAGAAGTTTTCTAATCCAAATAAATGTAGTTCTCGTTCTACGTAGGCATTTACAAAAAACGGAAAATTCAAAAAAGGCCGGTGGTAAAAAAAGTTTAATTTTGGCGAAATTTTTACTTGTATTCGGTGGCTTGAAAAATACTAAATTTCCTGAAAAAAAACCACCACGTACACCGTTAACTACGACAACGACGGAAATGTTTGTTTTTTAAATTAAAAATCGGTCAATTATAGCTAGACTTATTCTGTTACGTAACTTGATCAATTTCCAATAGTTCCACTTGAATTTTTTCTCACATATCCTCGAATATGTATACTCTGGAAAATGCAAAAAATCAATTTTGATCTATCGCCGTGGCGTCCCACCTTCACAAATCACAAAAAAACTAAAACCTTCTGGACCATCATCTCATTGTGCTGTTTTTCGTCGGATCTGAAAAAAAAACGACCCACCAGACCTTCTGCGAAACTGTTAAAAATAAAAAGTACAAGAATTCTTCCACCATCTAATATTTTTAATCGAATCCAACATACGTCTCGAAACATTTCGTACATGGCTGAAAACGCCAAAATTGTTCTCGGTCCCAAAGTTTCCCACAAGCATTAAGCAAAATAATATCTTTCTGGCAGAACTACTCCGAATGTTCACTAAGAAAATACCACACGAGTTGAAGCCACGATACGCCTTGAGTGAGTGAGTAAAGAATTTAGCGCCCTATAAAAACGAGCAGGTGAGTGAGAAAGAAAGGAAGCAAGTAGTGAAGTTTCGCGAGAATGGTCCGAAATTTTCGAGATGGCTGTCGTGTTGTGCAGGTATGATGTGGTTACCAGCTGGTGCAATCCCCATACGAATTTCTCGGTTAGACGTTTGACGTTCATCATACTCGACCATGAGCCACGAGACTTTTCCACTCTCACCGTTACTGCCGTTAGTTTCCAGAGTTTAGTCTCCCTGCATGTTACACCTGTGTGTGTGTCTTGTGAACTCTCGTTGTTTCACTTCCACATAGGGGCAAGAAGGAGCGTGAAGCCGTGGAGAAGAGACAAAGATTTTCTCTCATCTCAACGTTTCGTATTCTCTGGTATGTTTCTCTTCGCGACAGGCGAGGACTCATAATTCATCCGAAATGTGTAAGCGGGAAAGGCCGAGCGAGGAAAATGGTCTAGTCTTGGTTCCCTTCGAGCACATAAAGCAGCGTTATCCACTAAACTCACAGTGGTAACGAAGATCGTACCGTTGGACCCCTCATAGTCCGCGAGCAGGTAAAGTATCTTTCTCGATGCTCGTAAACGCCGCATATGTGGGAGTTGGATGAAAATGGAAAATCCACAGAATCGTGTAGGCTCTGCATAGTGGAGCTTCGTACTCAACCATCCACTCTTTGTTCCTCGATACGACTGAGCCTCGTAATAGTCCTTCACTCGCTTGTCGTGGATTTGGACCAGCTATCTTTACACCAAGAGGACCGGAACGGAGAGGCAGAGGAAGGTGGATGGCAAAAGGGTGGACGTTCCCATCAACTTGCTCCTCAGCTCCTTTGCACCTATGTCCAATGCTCAGAAGACCCGGGAACCGGTTTTTTAAATCACCCCTCCAGGCCACCTGTTCGTAAGAAGACAAATGAAAATTGCTCCGAGTAAGGTCGATATAGGGAGAAGTAGGAAGGAGAGATAGAGAGGGAGACAAAGAGTGGAAACGACGACATTGCCGTTAAGCAGAGCTATTCGGTGGTTTCAAATTCATCCTCAGGCCGAACTAACTTTCTACTCTTTAACTCCGCAACTTAACGTCTTTGAACATTATTCGTTCTTGCTCTTCCTTTTTCCTACATTCTCGCAATCTCGTTGTCAGCAGGGCCCTGCTTAACTTACTCCTCTTTCTCGAGTCGAGGTATAAACTTTACCCCTTTCCCACGACCTTACAGACTAAACTCCAACCTGCCTCTACTGTCGGTTACACAATTATACACGGCGCGCAACGAGAAAGTTGAAAAAACGCAATGGGAGTGTTTACGCGTCTTGTTGGAGCATGATCGTGGAGGATCAACGAGAGAATCCAAATTCCAATCTTCCTCGAACCCCCTCAAAAGTCATATTGAACATTACATCGAACACTGACACATTATTCCATTGTCTACTATTGGGACGTTAAATAAGTTTTCGCTGTTTTCCAATAGATGGCGTTACCAGAACTGCGTGCGTGTAGTTTTAGATGGCATCTGTAAAGAAGTGCTACAAGCAAGCTTAAAATAGGGAATGTTACGCAAAGCTCAGCGCAGATGGCGCCACCTAAACAGAACGTAAACAAAAGAAGCTGTGGACGCGCGCGGTACATATTTACGGTGTACTAAAATTATATGTACTAAATCATTATATAATTATTATTCGTATGTACTAAATTATTATATAATTATTATATAATTATTAAAATTATATGTACTGAATTATTATATAAATTATTATAATTAGTATTATTAAATTAGTACTGTACTAAAATTATATGAATGGACAGAATGGACAATAATTACAGAAATTTGACTATGTCGGAATTGGAAAATCGGCTTTTACTCTTTTCCTTCTCTGTTCATCCTCTGAAGTTTCTTTTTTGCTCCAAACAAACAGGGAAAAACAACCCCGTTCTCAATAATCTTATTTTATTTATATTTATTTGTTTTATTTATTTATTTATATTTTGATTCGATTATTCAGTTTACAATTAGCTAGGTAAATATTATGTAATAAAATAATACCAGAGGGTTAAAAAAATGCAAATATTTCAAATATAATTTTTTACGTTATGACAATTAACTACTTTACATTATACTTTTAGAAGTGAATAGCGTCAAAAATATTATGTTTTTCGTTTCATGGAAATAAATTAACGCCTTCGTTTCTACACCCAATTGCACAACACTGATGCATTCTTCACGATTTATTTACGACAAACTGGTTATTTAAAGAAAATTCGACAGTAGTCGTAGAAATACGGGCAACGCCAATGAGAATCTCACTAAACGTCATGCTCTGTTTACGTTATAATACAATGTCCCCTCTAGTGGGAGAAATTGACAGTAAGGTTCTCTATTCAGTGTACGTCATTTCGCCGAAGTGTTGACAACTTTTTTTTCATCGTGTTAAACGTGTCAAATTTCGTGCCAAAAAAGAGTATTGCGGGGAATGTTACTGCACAATTGTATCAAGGCCTTAAGTCACAGTAACGGGTATAAAATCATGTGCGAATTTAACAATTTGTTTTTCGTATGGAAAAGTGAATCACTCATAAAATTAATTGCACATCTATTTAGTATATATATCAAGCTATCAGAATTTTTTTCATTCGATGTACAAAATCGCCAACTACTAATATTTCCTTTTATCTTTTTTTTTAGGCACTCCGCAGCATGGCATTTAGCATCGACAATTTTTTGCCTAGAACAAAAAACAAAAATTCTCGTCAATCTACATTAGAATACCTTGAAAAATACGTCGGAAATTAAAAAAATATTGTGTTCTTCAAAAGTTGTAGGTATTTGAGCTTAAGAAATGAATTTTCAGTGAAAAATTTCGTTATAACTGCTCATAAAATGAAAAGTTTTCGATGAACATAACTGTTAAATTTGAAGTAAATCGAGTGAAAATTGTTGAAATTATTCGTCACACCAATTGGAAAAAAGCTGTTTCGAGAAGTTTCGGGTAGTCGGTCATTTTGTACACCGAAAAACATATATATATATTTTTTTCTAACAGCTTGATATTCATGCTAAATAGATGTATAATTAATTTTGCGAGTGAATCACTTTTTCATACGAAAAAAATTGTTAAATTCGCACATGATTTCATACCAGTTACTGTGCCCTAAGACCATAAAAAAAAATCTGCAGCTAAAGTCCACAAAATTCTTGTTGAGGCATTACTTCATGAAGACTCGTGTCAGACGCTAGCTGAACTTGCAGGACAATTAGGAGTTGAGCACACAATAGTTTCGAAACGTTTAACAGCATGAGGAATGCTTTTTTGAAATAAAGCATCAATTTTGACGAACAAAACAGCGAGAAATTATTCAACATCCCAATACTATTATCAAAAACGCCAAAAGAAATGAATCATTCGCGCCTGAACACATACCAATCATGAGACTCGATGAATGTTGAGCTTCAGTAAGAGCGAGTCGATAAACAGCCAGATACAAGGCAAGACGAATTATTCAATTTCCGGCCCTGCTGAACTCTCCTTTCATCACCAATTTGTAAAAATTTCATAAAAACCCAAAAAAATACCGATCAACGTGAATCCATGTTTTTTTCCCAAAACTCTTGATTCCCATGTTCCACTCAGCCCCATGACCCGATTCCATTTCTCTCGTGACACAAATCCCATACAAGTTTGTTTGGGTTGTTCTCACATTCGTATATGTATGTCCGAATATTTGTACGCCGAGCGACATGATACTTTCATCGAGAAGTCTCAAAATGATGCGAGAAAACTACGGCCGGGGATGTGTTTAAACGCGGGGAGAAACTTAAAGAGCAGCAGTGCGGATGGGTGAGAGGGCGTATAAATAGGTTCAAAGTTTTCGAGATATCAGTCTTTCGGTTTTCAAACCAAGCAAGCACCGTATATGCTCACTGTCGGGGAGCTCTTCGAGTAATATGAGGTAGAGACTGGCGTAGCAATTCCATTACCATAACCACTGGATACCCGGCTGGCATTCGGGTGCAACCGACAATGCTTGCACGCTTATGGAGGAGGGGGGCAGCCTTTACTCTACATCGCACTCTTAGCTGCAGATTACCCTGGGCACACATACACAATATGTACAATAATAATAATAAATAATAATAATTATATAATATAATAATATAATTATTATGTATTATATTATAATATATTATATAGTTATATAATAATATTATAATAATATACTTACATATTAATATAATGTTAATAATATTATTATCACTGTTAATATATATATATATATATATATATATATATATATATATATATATATATATATATATATATATATATATATATATATATATATATATATATATATATATATATATATATATATGGTGAAAAAAATGAATCTTTTTTTCACGGTACTCAACGGAAAATGTTACTAAGTTATGAAAAAGTAATCCCTACAAAATTTGAAAGGTCTAAACATTTTTTTAGGTAGTACTCAAACGAGTTAAAATTTTTTTTTTTTCGATTTTTCGTCAATTTTTTTTTCCTTGCCAATAGACATCATAATAATATAATTTTCTCAAAACTTTTTATGCTCTGTAGCATTTTCTAAGTTGACATAAGCAGGTCGTTTTAATTTCAAGTAGTTTTAATAAAAATTTCCATACGATGTTTAAAAAAATATGTTTTGTGGATCGCAGTATGGGATTGTTGAAAAACTTACGTAGTTACTCCAAAGATCGAGCCAAATAATAATTTTCCTTCCCGCAAAAAGGATGGGTTTTTCTGTGCTCGCTCACAACTTGCAACGGATATTGTTTTTGGTCTTTGTTTTTCAAAACAACACATTACTCCAAAAAAAGCACACTTGTTAGACTTTCAGTGATGTGAACACCGTGTTCTTGTTTATCAAGTGTTTGATATAATTTTCACGACCGAATTACATTTATTGATTCTTAATCTGCAAATACAAATTTTTTATGGTAAAAAAAAAATTTAAATGAAAATTGTGTGTTGGTACAGAAAAAATTGAATCAAGACTCACATTGGATCACGCACTAACATTTTCAGCATCGAGATGAAAAAAAATTAATTCTCCGATAATCATGAAAAAAATACATGAAAAAGGCGTTTGAGCACTAACTAAAAAATTGTTTAGAACCTTCAAATTTTGCAGAACTTTTTTCTTGACATGCTTCAATTTTCCGTCGAGAAAAAAAATCAACTTTTTTTTACCCATCTAATATATATATGAATATATGTATATCCATTCAAAGTATATGTTCAATGCATCTAGTCCGAATAGATGGCTAATATTTGTGGAGCACCTGTTCTTTCTACTACGCCCACACTCTATATTCTAGAATCGCATTTATTTACTGGAGTTAGCTTGCTAAGCCACTCCCTCTGCCTTAGCGCTCGCGAGATGAGAAACTTTCGCTTCGTGTCCCAAGGAATGAATGAAGGAACAAACGAATTGAGTCAGGACTCTCTGAACCGGATAATGGCACCGCTTAGTCGGGTTACTACGTAGCAAAGAGACAAACGCATCCTTCAGGCGTTTTGGAATTATATATACTCTGCTAGAATATTATATGATCCGAGACACTGATTGTTCTCGTAGACACTGTACTTAGACATTTCATACAGTGTTGTCGAATGTAGAGGATTGACGTTCAAGCGAAATCTCCGAACGAAAAGGTTTGCAACTGTTTTGAGTAACGGAGATGTTAAAAAAGCAAAAAAAAGACAGAAGAAGAATCGTTAGTTTTCGATAAGGAAGTATATTTGGAAATGGTTTGCTCTATAGCCAGATGCTTCAGCGTTTGCTCAAGATCAACGTAACCTCACAAATTTTCCAACCCAGTTTTCTCGCAGATATTTACGTTGTTTTGGAAAAAGCAAAACATCGGGGTGTCCATAATTCACTCACGCAGACCTTGAAAACTTTATTTTACCCCAAATATTGTTTGTCTTTGAGATGCCTGGGTCAAAAATGTCAGCTATCGCGTTCGCACTCATGTGTCACGTGGTACAGCTTTTATTTTACCTCAAGACCATGTAGCACACCATTTCTAAATTTTCAACTCTAATTTCGACCCAACGCACGGTGGGTCGAAATTTGTTTGTATAACAACCCAAACAAACCCAAACAAACGCCGAAAAGCTGGCCAAAAATCGAAATAATCGAAAAAACGGATGGTGGTGGGTATATATAGGTTTTGGGGGTCGCTGAATCCGAATCTGATGTTAGTTTGTCGAAAAAAATGAGTCAAAAAGTCAAAAACAAGATGGCGGACCAAAAAAAGATTTATATCAACTTTAAACAATAAAAAATGATGTTATAAGGAGTTTTTGAGGTCGCTAAATCGAAATTTGACATCAGTTTCATAAAAAAATGCAAAACAAAGTCAAAAACAAGATGGCGGACCAAAAAAAAATGATTATAATTGTAAATGATAAAACCTGTTGATTAAGGGGTTTTCGACGTCGCTGAATCAGAATTTGACATTTAATCAACTTGGAAAAAAAATTTAATTAAGTTTTTGAAAAAAATAATTTATTGTTTATAACAAATTCATTGTTTATAATGTCAAAATCATTGGTAATATGTATACGCAACATTAAATAACTTAAACAAATTTTTTTTGACGATATTGGGCTTCATATAACGTAAAAATCATATTTTTAGCCATTCTTTTAGTGCTATGATGCCCTCACCATATGCAATTAATTTCAGCCCGGGATCTAGCGGGACTTTCGAGAAAATAAGAAAGTAAAAGTGGCATCAAAAAGACGAAATTTTGTGATTTACAAACAATAATATATAAACAATGTACAAGCACTTAAAATTTCAAACAAAACGTATTTTACTAACCTCAGATATCCCTCTCTTCGAAACAATTCACTTCACCATGAATAATTAACACTAACTTGTCTAAATTAAATGTTTAAGTCAGAAAACACGTGACATTCACGAAATTTAATCTTAACTTCACGACGCCACGCTGCCAACAAGTGTGTATTATTGGCATTGGTAATGCTGCGTTCTTAAAGTACAGGTACCAACCTAACATATGGCACACAAAAAAGTCCTATATTTAGTAACGCGATTTTCCCTATTTCTGGCCAGCTTTTCGGCGTTTGGAACCACTGTGCAACGATACAATCGATTGAGATGAAATTTATCGAGTAAATGCGATATTGTTGGAAAGAGCCTGACGGACGACATTTTCCCAAATGTTGAAAAAAAAAACTTTACAAATTGTTTTTACCATAGGATAAATTGTGAATTACTAACGTCACCTAATCCGGTGAGGACTAGGAGCAAAGTATTAGTTACATCAGTGTCGTGTATCGCGCGGGGCTTTTTTTAAGCGCTCATATAGAGAGAGGCAAAACAGTGCAGATTTTACATAGCGAGAAAAACTGCCATGCAGAACGGGAGAACAGAGAGAGGAAGGGGCAAAATCGAACGGGGAAAAGCGTGGGTAGCGTCTGGAAGAACTGAAGGTAACTGTGATCAAAGAGAGATGGCGTTGGGTGTAGCCTCGAGCAGCCATTACGGCCATCCGCCACACGCTACGACCACTTCGATATTTTGACCCTTAATTTTGGACAAACGACACTATGAATTGAGATAAAACTTATTGTGTACACGCGACATTGTTGCAGAAAGAGCCTAACGGCCGAAATTGTTCCAAATTTTGAAAAAAAAATTACAGATTGTAGTTACCATAGGATGAGTTGTGAATTACCAACTGACGCACCGAACTAACGCACATTTCAGGACCGTTGGGCTCTCGACGGTGAATAAACACATATCTTTAGCATTGTTTCGACTGATTTTATAGAAAAATGAAGGAGAAATTGGGGCTGAGAGTTTTTATTACACAAAAGTAGCAAAATTCTGCCAACGAAGCTCAAAATGTTATCGACAATCCTGAATATCTAGTGCATCATTTTTCCGACTGGCGGCGATCGCGCATGGTGAACGTGCGCGCATATACAAGCATCACACACGGACTTGCAGCAATCGTCGCCGATTGGGCCTCTGCTCTTCGCCGTAGTGTGAGTAGCAGACGGCTGCTGCGCCATCTGGCGTTAGTTCGCGGCGGCTCGTAGCCAAAAACTACGAATTCCGCAATACCGTCGTGACCGGGTCGAAAATTCACAGCGTGCTGCCTTAAGGGGCTGACGCTTTTATCTATTCCTCGTCCTTGCGTAACTTTCTATCTCTTTCGTGGTTATAAATTGCCAGCCGCGTGTGCGCCCTCCTCGGAGAAAAGTTTTCGTCTTTAATTTGTTTTCCACGTATTTCGATATATATGCTGGACGTGGATATAGATCATGACTAAATGAGATACAATGACGCGCCAGGGGTTGAATAACCGTTGAATAAACAGCAAAATTAGTGTCTCGGGAAAAAGGTACGAAGCGTGGAAGAAGGCGTTGTTCACGAGAGAACACCGCAAAAGAGAGACAGAAAGAGTATACGCGTCTGAGGTACTCGGCGAGACGACCTCACCGGGACGTGAAACTACCGCTTGGCGCTAGGATCGAAAGGACGAAAGAGTAAAAGAAAGAAAGAGAGAGAGAGAGAGAGAGAGAGAGAGAGAGAGAGAGAGAGAGAGAATCATACTGCGGCGCAAGGAGGGTAATGAAAGAAAAGTGCAGGACTTTAATTAGGTTCGCTCTGTGCTCCGTGAATTTCAGCCTTCCGTGTTGTTGCCTTGACAAACTATCAGCGTACATGTATCCTGCCATCTATTTCTCTCTTATTCTTTCGTCCTCGTATTTTCATCCTTCAGCGCGAAACTCCTGCATTCTTCCAGCACCCCGAATGCCAAAGAACGCAATAGATGGCCTCGGGTACGTCAGTTTTTAAGGGAAGAGATACCATAGGCGAGGAAGAAATTTGCCGATTTTCATGGTTTTTTTTAAGGCGTTACCCCCACTTGTAGCGCAAAAAAAGGCCTTTTTCATGAATTTTTTTTAAAGAACACTACAAAACTTTTTTAATCGATCAATATACCATCTTAAAGAACACATCTTGAAGAACTTTCAGTAATTTTTTTATTGAAAAATATTACATTGTTTAGTGGCAAATGGCCGTCGATGAAATAATGTTTTTATATACACGGTTTGCGGTGACCAACATTGCGGCGAAGTGGATCATCTGAAGAAAAAAATGCGGATGGATTTAGTCAAATATAAGTATAAACTAGTCTTTAATCGAAGGATTTTAAAAAATATTCATTTTTCACATAATGGCGGACAGTCAAAGTTAATGGTTCGATTTTAACGAAAAAAAACGGCCGTTTTTTGGCTATAAAACGGCCATTTTTTTCGAAAAAAACAATCGAACGATTAAAGACTACATTTTTATGTATTAAATAAGCCTGCAAAATTTCAAGAAGATCGGTTCATTAATGTTCGAGTAATCTTGGTCACCGACTTCAGAAATGCCATTTTGAGAAAAACGCGTTTAAACTTTCTCTTTCAACGCGGATTCTTCTCTTTCAACACTCATATCTCAGTCAATTTTGTTCGGATCGACTTGAAATTTCCAGGACATACTCTCAGATACGTATACTTCAAAAAAATGCAATAAAAGAATCGATTTTTTCAAAGTCGCAAGTGGGGGTAACCCCTTAAGGAAATATTTCTTCGCCATTTTTCAGACTTACACCCGTATTCGTAGTTGTTCCTTGAGAAATAAGACCTCCTTGTTCTTTGTTCTGAACGAAAAATAAGGAATAAGGATTTCTCAAGGTACATCTATGAATACGGGTGTAAGGGTTTGTTTTATTGCTCCTTGTGGCTGTCACATGGTATTTTTTTATTACTAATGTTTAAAATTACGCTGGTATGGCAGGATCTTCTAAACGGATTGCGGCGGATGTTGTCAGACGACGTGACACGTAGCGTCGACGGGATTGATCTGAAAGAAACCAACCAAGATTTTTCTCTCATTAACACTCATGCGCAGAATATGAACCAAGAGAAAGTGAGAAATGTTTAAAATCGATTGAATGGTACGCTTTGAAGCAAAAAGAACGAATTTTGCAAAAAAAAGCTCCATGTTGCAAGAAAAAATGCTTTTCTTTACTTTATAAAAATGTAGAGTCATGTTTTAGAAGATAAGGTTGCAAAGATTCATACCAAATTTCATTACAATCGGTCGGTTAGTTTTTTAGCTATACGTCACGCCAGTTTTGAAAATTAAGTTTAGATGTGCCATACCTCCGCCATCTTCAAAGATTAATTTTAAAAACCACATAACAGCCAAAAGTAGTAATAAAACATACGTCTAAGTATGTTCACTAAGTCTCCAAAATGATGAAGAAGTCTTTCCTTTAAAAAAAATCATGAAAATGAGTTATGACTTAGACCCCCTTAATTCCTCGGGTCTAAGGCAATGCGTAGTATTGCTTTCGGGCCTGGTGAGAATGGTAATCGGGCAAGCAAATGAATTCCGTGACATACGGTGCGCCATGACGATGCATCATCATCCCCTTGAAAACCTATTTGAATTTCTTTCACTATTGCAGAGCCCTGTTCTTCTTCTGTCGGTGGCTTTTTCCCTTTCTCTATAGTTACCTTCCTGTTACCCTCACGATCACTCACTGACGCACTGTCCCCCACATACCAAAACCTTTTCTCGTTTCTTTCTATTCTTCGTGGCCATCAACAAATTGCGCAGCACCAGCTATGGCCATTGGGCGACAGTCTCTGTTCGCTGGCCACTCGATGTTTTCCCTCACCAACCATATGTACACTCTTTGATCATAGACGATACTACGTTTGCTGGCACAGCTTTTTCTCTCAGTAACAGACACCTCTCATCCTTTTCAGCAATCGTCTTCCTTCCACCCCCTTCGACCTATGTTCCTCTCTCTCTTTCCTTCTCAGAAAACCACGCGCGCGAGATGAACTAGGATTGAGATATAGAGGCAAAGAATACGTATACGTGTATGGAGGTTTCCACAGAAGGAACCCTGTGAAACTTTATGCACCAGGAGCTACCTCAGCAAAACGTCTTCGTGTCAATTTGCTTGTGGGTGTAAAAATCGAAACATCAACAACTGTATGCATGAGTCTGTGTGTGTGTGTGAAATGTAAGTCTTCATTTTCGTCAAACGTACCTTTCGCGTACTAAACTAAATCCAAAACTAAATCTTCAAAGAGAGCGGCATCCAAAAGTAGAACAATGAATGCGGAAGCTGATGCTACCAAAATTCCATTTCACGTGAAGTAGGAGAGTGGAAGATTCAAAGTAAAAGGTGAGAATTATTCAATTGAACTAGTCGAATTCAATGGCTGAGAAAATGTGCAAACATTATGTATGACATGTATGAAATTCACCATGTAGGCCAATTAGTCCCCAATTGAAAATATGAAAAGTTGTTTCAGCAGAAAATCCAACTCTTGGATACATCAGCATAGCGAGACACCGTAGTATTTCCATCATATCAGTATGCTCATTCTTTGTTGCCCATCAACCTGTTTAAATATCGCGCCATCGATGTTTTCTCCATCGTAATGAAGGCCGCTGCATGTGCCACCACGATGATATCAGTATCCTCATATCATCATCCTCATATCAGCATCCTTATTTCAGCAGCCTCATATCACCATCCTCATACCAGCATCCTCATAACAGCATCCTCATATAAGCATCCTCATGTCAGCACCCTCATATCAGCATCCTCATATCAGTATTCTCATGTCAGCATCCTCGGTTCAGCATCCTCATATCAGCATCCTCCTAGCAGTATCCTCATATCAGTATTCTCATGTCAGCATCCTAATTTTAGCATCCTCATATCAGCATCCTCAGTTCAGCATCCTCATATCAGTATCCTCATATTAGCATCCTCATATTAGCATCCTCGTATCAGCATCCTCATATAATCATTCTCATATCAGCATCTTCATATCAGCATACTCAGTTCAACATCCTCATATCGGCATCCTCATATCAGTATCCTCACATCAGCATCCTCATATCAGCATCCCTATATCAGCATCCTCACATCAGCAACCTCAGTTCACCATCCTCATGACTCTTTAGTGTCCATCAACCTGTTTAAATATCTCGCCACCGATTTTTTCTTCATCGTAATGAAGGCTGCCACATGTGCCGTCACGATGATCCAAATCTGAGCATACTGTAGGGAGCCTCCGGTTTGAGTTATGCCACAAAGGCATATCTCGGCGTAACGAATCTCATGAAACGACGACGAAACTCTGTACGCAGACTCGAGAGGGGGATGAGATGTTGGTATCAAGCTTGTATCATCTCGTCCCACCGTGGTTTCGCGTTCTTAGCTGCTGCGGTTAAGCCGCCTTGAACGGGGTTTATAGGAGGGTGGTAGAAATGTGAGGGGATTCAGGACGTCCTGTCAGGTTGTCCTCCTCACCAAGGCACATGATCCTTGCTCACGAGATTTTGGCCCCCCGGCCTCAAACTTTCCCAAAACTCCCGGTGATCTCCCAAGCTTGCAATAATACCAAAGCGCTGTTCCAAACGACGAGAACACACGCCCTTTCCAACCAAAACTTTTGTCTGAGTTTGACCAAAAAAAAAAACAAAACAAAACCGTTTCAATCTCTCGTTGTCAAGTTAACCGTCAACTCTCTCCGATGATATATTCTTAACAAACGTACGGCTAATGTTTCTCGTCTGGATTTCATAATTCATCCCCTCCGGATACGTTATTATCATGGAGGGTGGGGTGAAAAACACGATCGCTGGGAGACTCCGAGCAACAATGAAGAGATAAAGAAAACAGAGCACGGAGAAGTGAAAAAAGAGCAAACTTCAGCAGTTTAAATACAGAGGACGTGTATTGGGGTAAACGAGCCTCGGGCAATGAATAACATTTATAATGAACTCGACCCGTCGTTCAAAAAGGGGGTGGAAGAGAGAGAACTCCATCATGTAGAGAACACAAGGGACAAAATACAAAAGATAAGTATATCGTCGTTGCAATAAGCGTACCGGATCTCATTATATATATATATGTATATATATATATATATGCACATGCGTTTTCACGAAGAAGTTACAAGGGCCGACCCGGCGACAAATCGAGAATGAAGGAGAAAAGGAAGAAAGAGAAGAAGCGGAGCAGCCCGTGCATTTCTGTACTCTTCGCCGTTCTCTCGCGTCGAGGGTCCGGAAAATAGGTCGTAACGTCAGGGCTGTTTATCTTACGAATTCAATTTCGAGACAGCTGCCACAACGTGCGTCTCTTCGCTCGTGTTTAGCGTATACTTGTATGTACAAGCTGCAACAGGAACCACCAGGAGATAGGGAAAGAGAAACGAAGAAAAGCATCTCGCACAGACACACTTTTTGTGTTCCAAAAAAAAACGTCCCATTCGCATGTCGAAAACCCCAAAATTTCATCCGTTCACCGATCTGACGGTATGGTTTGCAAAAATTCGCACTTTTTTTGAAACACGAATGGTTTGTAACGAGGTTTCCCCTTGATCGGCATTGGGCTCACAAGGAACATCACTTGGGTACCTGCCTTCGATTGAAACTCATATATGTGATGAAGGAAACTATGAGACACGTATTTTTTTCTATCGGCGGAAAAACGGTTTTAAGGGGGGCAACCCCTCAAAGAAAAACATGTCACCACTTAATTTAGTTTTTTTTTCTTCAATACTTCCGGAGTGGATTTTCCATCGCTTTACATTGGAAGAATTTTGGGTTTTCGTTTCGTTCAGATCGGTGGACGGCTTGTGGGTAAAACTGCAAAATCAACCCTCGATATGCCTTTCTTTGAGTGGTGGTTTCCCCCCTTAAAACCGTTTTTTTGCCGGTACATGGAAAAACGTGTCGAATAGTTTTCAATGCTTAATCACGTATATGAGTTTCAACGAAATCGAAGGCGGACAATTAAGAGCAAATGTCAAATCGACATTATGTCACTGATATCGAGATTGTCATACTGTGATTTGGCAGTTTTTCAAAACATTTTCAAAATTTTTCACGCTATTTCGGTCGCAAAACTGCCATCCAGCGATATTCGTAGGCATCTCCCCATGCTTAAACGTGTTTCTCCAATTGTAAATTCTATAGAAACGATGTAGACGATCGATTAAAAATTTGGAGGGTGCATTCAGTACATAACAAAGAATTGACTGTATAAATTTGAATCAAATGGTAACAAATCGTTAAATTTCCCGAAACGCCTCAAGTCATGTTCTTGTCAATGGAGAATATCCGTAGCTGGTCAGACATCGATAAGCCAATGGGCCATGGTACATGGCTCTGCGAAACATTCGCAGTACATCCAACCAGCGCATGAGACACATTACTTTACCTTTAAAATTGCAGACATTTGGTATTCCATTATTTTCCTTATTCCACAAAGTGTTCGTTCTCGTCTTCCGCATTCTCATCTTCTACCCTCTGCCTTCCCTTTCTCCCATCAGGGTTCCTCCCTCATGCGCGTTCTCTCGAAATAAAAGTGCCTATAGGCATCCCGAGCACGAAATTTGGCCATCCGTCAGCGGAAAAAAATGGGCGAATGTTAGCCTGTATTACACTAGTACGTACCCCTCGACACGCTATTCCCCCGCACAATCGTCCCAGGCTTGGAGCGAGAGCCCCCAATGCCATCCATTCTCTTTGTCGTCCCTACCCGCCACAAAGTCTTTAACAAGAAAAAAAAATGTTTCGCGCTTAAGGTAACTGCATCAGTAGGCACGATAAATGGTGCGAAGAACCAAGCTCGAGCTTTTGCGAACGCGGTTCTCTACTTTGATGCATCGGAGATGAGATATAAAGAAAAACATTCCGAAAAGCAAGTACACATTGCCGGGAGCGACTGGCAGGGACGGAAGCATAATTACTGCTTAATACCGTGACGGCAAAGTGGTGAACACTTTTGAACCTCTATCATGTCACAACATCATGTCACAACATCATGACACAACACCATGTCACAACATCATGACACAACACCATGTCACAACATCATGCCACAACATCATACCACGACATCATGTCACACCATCATATCACAGCATCATGTCACAGCATCATGTCACAGCACATGTCACAACATCATGTCACAACATTATGTCACAACATCATGTCACAACATCATGTCACGACATCATGTCACAACATCATGTCGAGTAACGTGCGAAGAGCTAAAAAATTGTAAGTCAAGACGAAGGCTCTAAATTATTATTTAATAATTCGATTGAACACACGAGGAGAAAGATGTCTTCGAGCTTTCTTTTTGACCCCTTCGCCCCTCTCGTTCAGCTCGAGCTGCGCGTTTCTCCTTTTTCTCGCACTCCCTTCCTCCCTACCTGCCCTTCTCCCTTTCTCAGCGGCGTGTGCGTGCCTGAGCGTGATGAGAGTTCGTGCCTACCTTGGACACAACCTTCGCTCGCACGCAGCTCGAGAAACGTGATAAAGTACGCGAAAATAATCTGAATTTAGTAGGTGGACGTTTGTAGGGTGTACGTTTTGTGAGATGAAGCATAGGTACGGGTACTCACGTACAAACCGCATCATCTCCCTTCCCCGCCCTTTTTCGCTCTGCCCTTCGCGGGAAAATTGCGGAATCGTCAGAGCCCGTGTGGATTGCCTATAGGTGATCATCTCTCTTGAAGGGAAAGCGATAACGAAGCGGACTCTCGTAGTTAAAGGGCGGTCGACGGTGGCAGGGGTTTGGAAAATGTGAATGCGTGTGAGCACGCACATCTCGCATAATATAGTATAACATCAATCCTCCCACTGGAGACCATATGTATGGGTTTTCATCAAGGGCTTACACCTACTTGAAATTTTCTGAAAATTTCGATCTTCAGTTTTGGGCGCATTCCCAAAATATAAATTTTCCAAAATATTCTCTGAAAATTTCAACTCGATCCGCTCGAAATTAAGTTCAAAATTACTTTCTCAAAATCGGTCCACCATATCCCAAAAATCACTGCACCGATCAACTTCAAATTTTGCAAGCTTCTTTAACATATTGAAAAGCTTCGACGACGGAATTTTTTTCCATGCATAATTTTTTCTTTGTCAACTAAAATAGAACGTTTTTTGACCGAAAATCAATACTTTCAACTTTGGACTGCGGCCATTTTTTTCAAAAGTCAATATTTTATTAAATCATTCAGCCAAACACGAGATAATTTTATGCAAAAACAAAATATGTTGGATTTGTTTTATTCCGGATGATTTTTTTCCGCGCAGCAGTGGTCACCACGGAGGACGTTTTCAAACAGCGCTATCTACCACATTTATGCATACTTTTCCATGCAAAAATTGTAAAAGATACTCAAAATCATACTCTTCAAAGTGAAGAAAAAATGTTGAAAACCTGCACACGTTTTCCGAGGACAAAATCATGAAAATTCCTCTTTTTCCGGCCACGAGGTAACCCGTTAACCAATCGAGCCACATATGTGCACTTTGGTATCACCTCCCACCACTCTCCATGGACTTCGATAGTCCCTTCATAACCGATAAGTGATGCGTGATTGCGATTTCAGGCAGGACAGAAAATCCATGAAATTTCTCTCTCAATTCCCCTGACAAATCTTCGCTACAGATGTTTCTTGTTTCGTTGATAGTGCGAACTATTCATTGGGACGTTGAAGAGAATCGTGCAATGTCAAACTAGAAGTTTTGGTATTTACCTTTGCTTCGAAAATTCAACGATCAGATAGCACCTGAATTTGTTTAAACGCTAATGATAACATATTTTCTTCGTCAAATATGAATGCTCAAAGTCTGGTTAATCAAATATGCTTACCTCAGTCTTCGCAAAATACATTTCCTAGCGTTTGCTTTTCCAGCAACAACGGCGATTATTCTTGGCTTCGTCGGTTGAAGAAGAATAAAGATCCGAGAGTGGGAAGTTGTTCGGTGAAGGGTATATATGCGAAAACATTAGCCGTGAGATCGGGAAAAGCGAAACAGAACCGGTACGCCGACAGACCCGAAGAGCCAAAAGCGTTAACGGGCCTGCGGAAGAATTCAACCTCTTAATTAGCTGCAATTACCGCAACAGAGCATTGCCTGAGGCCCATCTACTTTACGTCCATCCATCTAGAGTCTACATATATACAGGGTGTCCTGTTATGAATGGATAATCCTGCAACTGTTCATAGGTCGGACATGTCCTACCATACGCTGGTATTTCAGTTTAGTAAAAGCCCCACGGTTTGCGAGATTTTTGGCTTTGTGTTTTTTTTTGTGAAAAAAATCATCTGCTTTTCGATTTTCGCAAGCCATTTCTACAAATGATACGAATCGACAATAACTAAGCAACTTTTTAAAGTAACTGCCACGATATGCGTAGTAGATTTTTTTTACACTACAGGCTATCAAAGTCAGATGTCCGAATTGGTTTGTATGGAAATTCTGCATAAGATCTTTTTTCATAATTTTTTCTTCGGATTTCAGGTTAAAAAGAAATCTTTTATAGATCAAACAAATGACCAAGAGTATTTTTTTTTTAAACCGGGTTAAAAAAGTTATTGATTGTAGAAATAGCATGCAAAAAACCAAAAGCAGATTATTTTTATCTCGAAAACCATGGAACTTTGACTAAACTGAAACTCCAGCGTATAGTAGGATATGGATTGACCTATTGGCAGTTGCAGGATTATCCACTCATAACAGGACACCTTGTATACATACGTAAGGGTTGTTACACGGGAGAGGTCAAGAGAGAGAGAGAGAGAGAGAGAGAGAGAGAGAGAGAGAGAAAGAGAGAGACAAAGAAAGACCTCAGTCACCCTATTCGTCTAGCTAGTTCATCCCAGCCAAGTTTTGTGGACCTTGCTTTTACACCGGTGCCTCTAGGGTGACCAATCTCGCAGCATCCGCCCTGCGAACGAGACAATTTACGACAAGATTCCCAACGCTAATATGCGGAAAATAAAAATCTTGCATCCGTGGTACACCCACGCGTCGTTTACGCCACATATAGGCATCCGCACTCCCGCGAAAAGAAAACCACCCTCAATACCAACGACCCCTCGTTGATGTTAGTTCATCATCCTGTTGTCGCTGGTAGAGCGATACTTCATTCTCGGCAAACGACGATCCACCCGTTAAGCCAAAGGAAAAAAGGAAATGAAAGTCTCAACCCCCCCCCCCCCCCCCCCAAAACGTACTTCTGAAGCGCAACGAGGCAGGAGGCTGCGGAGAAAATTCACCGTCTTCGATAGGGTTTTTTTTTGTGACCTACCAGGTAGCTTGCTGGAGTTTTCCAAAAATCCTTATAATTTACCGGGGTAACATTTATTTTGCTAAAGCAGCAAGTACTGCCGTCCTTCGAGGCTGCATTATTCGTCGCCATTCCGGAAAAGTGGCAAAAAATATCGGAACTTTTTTTTCGAAAAATTCCTTCTATAGGGACTTATAAAGAAGACTGCTGCTTAGCCGAGAATGGATTGTTTTACCTTTTTTATCGGTTTACACGAGAAGAATTTTCGTTTCACTGAAAACAATGCACTGCTTGCAGGTGAAACGGCAAAATCAACCTTTAACATGCCGGACTCTCAGGGATAGTTTTACCGCTTGAAATAGTTTCCCGCGCCAATAAAAAATGTGTCTAATACTTTTCATTGCTCTACCAGATACATGAGTTTAAAAAAAATCCAAGGTTGACGTGGAACATCAGCAAAGTGATGTCACATTACCAAAGTCGTGTCACCATCATGGTATCACATTAACAAAGTGATGTCACCATCATGGTGTCACATCGACAAAGTGATGTCACCATCATGATGTCGCATCGACAAAGTGATCTCATCATCATGCTGTCACATCAACAAAGTGATGTCACCATCATGATGTCACCATCATGGTGTCACATCGACAAAGTGATGTCACCATCATGATGTCGCATCGACAAAGTGATCTCATCATCATGCTGTCACATCAACAAAGTGATGTCACCATCATGATGTCACATCATCAAAGTGATGTCACCATCATGATGTCACATCAACAAAGTAATGTTACTATCATGATGTCACATCAACAAAGTGATGTTATCATCATTATGTCACATCAACGAAGTGATGTCACCATCATGATGTCACATCACTTTGGAGATGTTCCTTGTTGGTTGTACCTCTAATACATACCTATACACGGTTTCTCACCATACAAATAAAGATCTATGTGAGACTGCAAGTGTGACCGTATCGACCGCGTCTTTCTCATATACCCGAGAAGATGATAGAGGACGACAGACAGTCGCGATCCTTTTCTTCTCAAGACGTCTCTCCATTGTCGTCGTAAAGAACGAGGTTTACGAGTGTCGACATATCGAGGTGTCGATTTGGCGACCATCAAGAAGTCGTGTGAAAGAAAAAGCCCCAGTATCTCAAGAGACGAGAAGCTCACGGTGAATTGCATTGTGTATAAAGTCTTGCGAGGATGATACCGCGAATCAAGCATTTATAGCGTCAAACCAACGAGGCGCATCCCTTTTGTATCATCTCCTTCTCTTTTTCTGATGACGCATAATATACCAATATCACGGCACTCATGAATGTTAAGGGGAGAGATACCTTAAGGCGCGGAAATAATCGCTTATTTTCGTGATTTTTTTAAAAGGAAAGTTTTCCCCACCACTTATGACACTTAGGGTAAATTGTATTACTACTTTTGGCTCTTGCATAGTATTTTTTATTAATCTTTAAAAATGGCGGAGGTATGGCACGGTCTTCTAAACGAGTTGCGGCAGATGTTTCCAGACGGCGTGACACGTAGCGTCGGCAGGATTAATCTGATAAAACCCACCGGAGATTTTTCTTTTATTAACACTCATACGCAGAACATGAACCAAGGAAAAGTGAGAAATGTGGAAAATTTATGAAATAGTACACTTGAAAACAAAATAATCGAATTTTCCTAAAAATGGCTACATTTTGCAATAAAAAATACTTTCTTTTTAACTTTAAATAACATTTAGGATCAAACTTTGGGCAATATGGTTAAAAATATTTGTACCAAACTCATCAGAATCGATCGATTCGTTTTTAGCTATACGTCACGCCAGTTTTGAAAATGCAGTTTAGAAGGCCGTGCCATAATTCCGCAATATATAAAGATTTCTAATAAAAAAAGACCATGTCACAGCTAAAAGTAGTAATAAAACATACCCTAAGTCTAAAAAATGGAGAAAAAATCTTTCCTTCGAAAAAAAAAATCATGAAAATCAGAAAATGTTTACCTCGTGTAAAGGTATATCTTCCCCCTCAACTCAGATTTACGGATGACTCTCCTATGTAAATTATCCAGTTGCATGCCAAGGTTTCACAGATTGAAATGTTTATTTGTGTCTGGTGATACTCGGGTGGTATTTTTGGTACAAATTAAGGGTGCTGACCAGCTTGACATGATTGGTTAATAATCGGTTAACAATAGAGGTAATACGGATGTTCTTGGCCGTTTCCAGGAAACGAAAGTAATCCACGATGACATTTATCAACTGATTGAGTAACTCCAACGAGTGGTCTTGATCGAAGGGATCTCAATGCGAGAAGAATGAAAGAGAAATTCTTTTCAGAAGACTTCTCATTGTCTCGAGGAAGATAAATCAAAAAGCTAATATTACACTATTGGGCTCACTTTTCAAATGGCACAGAAAGTAATGTCGCCGAATTTCCATTCCGAAAATGTCAATGATACTATATACCGGCAGGATTTGCTAAAATCGTCATAAGATTTGTACCACCATGATTGCCGTGGTCATCAACCTTTTTTTTATGTTTGCTTGATCTAATCGATTAACAAGATGACATACGTCAAAATTTTCAAACACAGGAAACATCAATTTGGAGTTTGTACAAACATTTGACTCAGCAGATATTTAAAACCTAGGAAGAAGCAACTGTGATAAGAATATTCAAGTAAGGAATGATTCACGCCCTTAAGCTTCCTATCCTACAAGAATGGAAAAACACATAATCTTTTTATTCCTCTTCCCTTCGAAGTGGTACCTGTTTTCAATTTAACGCACGACTTTTAAATACGGGGTGAGAGAAGGAAAAATATAGGGGTGGTTCACCCCTTAACTTCTTTCAATGTACCCAAATGGATTTTCCATCGCGTCAGATGAGAAGACTTGTCACTCTTGTTTCACCGACATCGGCAGACCCCTCACGGGTGGAAGGGCAAAATCACCCCTTGACATGCCTTTCTCTAAGGGGTAGTTTTACCTCTCAAAAGCGTTTTTCCGCCGACAAAAAAGTGCCTAATCGTTTTTAACGGGAGGTTACCGTCGAGAGGCATGAAATATGCATGAACTTCCGAATTTTTTTTTATATAACATAAATACTTTTGGAGATGAGTTTCAACGTATTTAATTCTTCAATCAATAGAGAGTGAACTCCAATTTTATTTATAAAGAAAATCCAAAATGACGGCTCCAGATCCTGTCAAATAAAGCTATGCATGTTTTGGTCTGCGCGGGGCGCTCCACAGCTTTGCCAGTTAATCTGGAACAAAAAACGGGTTAAAAATGATTAAACTAGACTCAATTTGGGGAGCCTTATCGTTTTTTCGTTTTCTGAAAAATCCCTGAATAAGAAAATGGCATCCGTTTAAAAAAAACCCTCAATGCTTTGCCCGGTTTTTTTTTGCTTTACCTGACGAACAAAGTATTTCTAAATCATTTTTAGCACCCCGTGCGCTGAAAAGTGATGTTTTTAGAAAAAAGTTCCGAGCGCCTTCTCTATTTTCCAGCTGGCGGACGGTTCCGCTCAACAGGCTGTAAATTCTAAAATACTTTAGACATGAAAATATCCTTTTACCCGTGTGTTCTCGACACTTTAAGGACGCAAATTATGCAAAATATCGTTTTTTTTTCATCGTCATGAACGGTAACCTGCCCTTAAGGGGTTACCCCCACTTGCGATTTTGAAAAAATCGATTTTTTTTATTGCATTTTTTTGAAGTATAAGTATCTGAGAATATGTCCTGAAAATACCAAGTCGATCCGAACAAAATTGACTGAGATATGAGCGTTGAAAGAGAAGAATCCGCGTTGACAGAGCGTTGAAAGAGAAACTTTAAACGCGTTTTTCTCAAAATGGCATTTCTGAAGTCGGTGACCAAGATTACTCGAACACTAATGAACCGATCTTCTTGAAATTTTGCAGGCTTATTTAATACATAAAAATGTAGTCTTTAATCGTTCGATTTTTTTTTTTCGAAAAAATGGCCGTTTTATAGCCGAAAAACGGCCGTTTTTTTCGTTAATATCGAACCATTAACTTTGACTGTCCGCCATTTTGTGAAAAATGAATATTTTTTAAAATCCTTCGATTAAAGACTAGTTTATACTTATATTTGACTAAATCCATCCGCATTTTTTTTTCAGATGATCCCCTTCGCCGCAATGTTGGTCACCGCAAACCGTGTATATAAAAACATTATTTCATTGACGGCCATTTGCCACTAAACAATGTAATATTTTTCAATAAAAAAATTACCGAAAGTTCTTCAAGATGTGTTCTTTAAGATGGTATATTGATCGATCAAAAAAGTTTTGTAGTTTTCTTTAAAAAAATTCATGAAAAAGGCCTTTTTTGCGCTACAAGTGGGGGTAACGCCTTAATGCTACATATACGCGAGTTTGAGTGAAACTGACCGTGGTGACCAAAGTTCCTCGTTAATTCAATAACTTACGTCGTTCGATTCTGCCATTCGTCGTGTATATTTCGAATAAATATTAAACTGGCTGGAAGGCCAAGAAAAACCGGACGTGTTACATCTTGGCCCGAGATACCGTCGATAGCTCAGACATTCCGTGAGATCGGTGGCGTGTCAACGCATGTACGTTCGAACGTTACTTTGTACGTCAGCTTCACCCTGTTTCGCTCCTATCGCTCTTCCTATCTCCATCCCTATCTCCGTCAACCCTCCCCCTCACCTTGTTCTCGACTTCCTCTTCACCCCGCGTGCCCTTCGTCCCTTGTACCCAGTCTCAGGCATCGTCTTCAGCCCCGCAAGCGGGAGAGTACCACCGCGCCGCCACCCCCGCAAGGGGTCGAATATCCACACGCTTACAAACAGAATTATTTATGAGCTTGAATGCGAGCCAAAGCTCGTTCGTAAGCCACTAAGACGGTTCTCGGTGCTCCGAGGAGGATTCGAGGCTCCTACTCGTAACGTTGCCTCCCTGGAACCTCAGCCAATCCGACGACAAGAGGAGGTAGACTTTCGGAGGGTGGACAGAGAGAGAGAGAGAATACTCGTTACATGCACGAAGAAAAAAAACAACCCTTCGTGTTTCTCGTACGGATCCTTTGCTTAAATTCCAAATTTGACGAAGCCAAAATGTAGCCAGGAACTATCGAAGACTCCAAGCCACTCTATCCTACTTGCACTTTGTCCTTTTTTTCCTTTGATTCCTGGAGAGAGGGAGGTTGAGCAGAAAAACACCCAAAAAAAGTGGTCGGTGTCACGAGCCGGATGAACCGAGCTTCTGGCATTTTTCCCTTGAGAATCTCTTATAGCCTCGATACGCAAAACAGCAGCCATGGAAGTGTAACGACGGCGAGAGAGAGTGCCAGCAACCAACCAAACAACCTTCGAGATGTTCTCACGCGATAAAGAAGAAATGAAATACCTTAAGCAACGTATCTCGAAGAGCTTTTCGAAAGACCTCCGGCAAAGACGACGACGAGTCTGCGGATCGAGCGAAATGCAATGATAGTCAACGGAAACTACGAATATGGTCTGATGGAAGATGACTCGAGATCAAGGAATGTCACCCTTGATGGCCTGGACTCATTGACGTTCCAGTTTCCGGTTTTTGTGCTTCGAGCTTTTGTTGTTAAACTTTCTACACTTTCTCGATTCAACTTGTAGTGATGAACAGATTGCAGGATGCGGTTCATACGATAGTTTATTGATTTTTAGTGAATACTCCACATTTGATTCATTGGGCTTGTTTGGGTCTGCTTGGGTTACCTCGTTGGTATAATAAATGTTAATATAATAATCGTTACCTTGTTAGCTCTCGCTTCGCTTATGAAATTTCGTTTTTGATCTCGCTTTTCGAAAAAAAAATCCTCCACGTACATCAAAATTCTGGGATGAAGGCATGTTTCCTATAGGAATGGTAGGACAATCCTATAGGATTGAGAGGACCTGTACAGAGCTTGAAAATCATGATAATTTTATTTTTCTAAAATTAGGATTTGTTCGCGTGAAACATTTCTATGCTTGAATTTCAATGAGAAATTAATTAGGCAATATTGACGCGTCGCCAAGGAGAGCTTAAAAAGCATTTTTAGGCAGCGTTGAGGCGGGATATACATTTAGACAGGAAGAAAATAAGCAATATTAAGGGATTTTTAAATCTAAGAAATAATTATTCCATAATTGTCAAACTTTAGGTATACTTTAATAGTATATTTAAGTATACGATTTTTTTATTTTTTATTAATTTATCATCAAAATGGCAGAGCTTCCCGTAGACTGTGATTTGCAAAAAAGTTCAAAATTTTTTTTCAGCTAGAACATGTATAGTTTCTTTGTGATGGTAATTAAAATGAATAAAATGCAAATATGAGAAAATAGCACGGATCTACAACAAAAAAATCAACATTTCACGCAACATTTCGGTAAAATGTGAATTAAAAAAGTAATTTTTTTTTCAATTTCTGAAAAACAATTTTCGTCAAGCAGAAGGTACCAATGTTATCAATACTTCTACCAAGTTACAACTCAATCGGCTTAATAGTTTTTGAGTAATTCTGCACGCTAATTTCGATAATGCAGTTTTGAGAAAAACGCGTTTGATGTTCACTCCCGCTCCGAATCCGAGCGGTGAGGTACAGCGTTGACGGGCTGTAACGTTTGAAGTTTTTCGAATTTCGCTCTGAAACTTTGGGAAAATATTCTACATATATAGTTCCATCGTTAAAAGAGAAAAAATCATCATATCACACGCTGCTAAATTTCGACGCGGTCACGATGGTATTGCAGAATTCGTACTTTTTTACTTCGAGCTGCGGCAAACTACCGCTAGATGTCGCAGCAACCGTCTGCTCCTTTCGTCTGCTGAAAGTCACGTTCACCATGCGCGATCGCCGTCTGTCGGACAACTGATGCACTAGACTTTCGGGATTGTCGACAACATTTCGAGCCTTGTTGGTACAATTGTGCTAGTTTTATGCAAAAACAACTACAAGCCTCAATTTCTCCATCACTTTTTCTTATAATCAGTTAAAACAACCCTGAAAATGTGTTTTTTTTCACTGTCAAGAGCCTAAGGATCTTAAAAGTGCATGAACTTGGTGCTTCAGTTAGTTATTCACAATTCATCCTACAATAACTACGAGCAAAGTTTTTTTGCCAAATTTGGTAAAATGTCGACCGTCAGGCTCTTCCTACGACAATATCGCACGTGCACAATGAATTTCATCTCAATTAATCTTATCGTTTGGTCGAAATTAGGATTCAAAATTTCGAAGTGGTCGAAGCGTATGGCCTTTTTTACAGGTACCAAACTTTTTCCCCCTAATTCTAAATGGTTCATCTCTCAAGCCAATTTAGAAAAAAATGATTTTCTTGAGAATTCTACATCAGTGTTACCAAACGCCACTGTAATTTAACCGATGATTCAGAAGGGCCATCCTCATGCCCCCACAAAATAGGGTCCCCTGCGAAAGGAATACCTTAAATATATAAATATACAAGACGTAAAATAGGGGAAGGGAGTGAATACTGTCAATTTGGGCAAACGACTGGCACGAAGCTCATCGTATGAAGGATTCTTTCTTCACCGAGCGTCAATGTTACCGGGTTGAAGTCGGCTCACGGACCGCAGTAGAGATTCTCCCAACCACTCGTCTCGCAAGCTCCACCAGAGCTTGAGAGACAGCGAAGCATCGCAATCACTCTAGTGCGCGGCTTCGACCGTCAGTGGCGCCACCGAATGGATTCAGCGGGTAAAACCCTCTCCCAGCTGCTGCTACTGCGTGCCACTGTCGGGGTGGATTCTCGCGCTCTACCAGCCCCGAGGGGGAGGCTTGAAAGCGACGCCGGATTGCTCCACTTTTGTCACTGCTCTCTAGCGCGACACTCGAATCTCCTGTTCCGCCAGACTTGCGTATACCTCCGAAAATCAATTATCCCGCGAATTAAAAAAGAATCGCGGAATTTTAAACGGACATTAAACTTTTTTATGGGTAAGGTTCCGGAAACAACCCCCCCCTGCGATGAAGCTGAAATTTTGCACAAACATTCCTTTTAATATTTTAAGTCAACCCCTAAATGGATTTTTGGCGATGCGCAATAGTTTTTGGGCAAACAAACCCAAACAAACCCTTGTTTGGGTTTGTTTGCTTGGACAAAACGGAGAGCGCGATAACATATATAAAAAAAGTTTAAAATTCAATATCTCGCATATCACAAAATTCTTGCTCGATTGGAGGGGGAGAGGAGGTTTTGAAATCTTGTCCTTAAAAGAATTAAAAATAAAATATCTCGAAAACTATCGCGAGTCGCCAAAAATCCCTTTAGGGGTTGTCTTGAAATATTAAAAGGATGGTTTGTGCAAAATTTGAGCTCGTCCTGGGGGGGTTCGGAACCTTATCCTTTTTTTTATAAATACAAAACGGTATTTTTCATTTATAGGTGATTTTTTTATAAATTATTTGTTAGAAATAGAAAGAGGGATTTTTAAACGGAATTTTGGACGGAAATTATTATTTTTTTTATTTCTATTCTCCTTTACAAAAATTTCACCGGTACATATGGAGTGCATGACAAAAAAATAACTCATGTTTGCCATGAACGTTTTTTTTTTGCGCGAAGGTTCATTTAGTTTTGAGGTTTCATTTCTCCGAAAAAAAAAACGGTTCTTAATATTTTTTTATAACTCATTTATTTCTTTATTTTTTTGTCAACCAGTCACAATAACTGGAATGAGATCGTGGTCAGCAATATTCCTATTCCGTAATTCTAGCTTACATATAATTTCATATTCATTCATATACAAGACTAATCACAGCAACATACTGACACAATAAAGATCGTGATTTATACAAATTCGAATTATGTTTATAACAAATAAATCGAGGATTGAGATTATTGAACAAACTTTTCTTCAACGAATTTCGAACATACGTTAGATTGGGTTTTTTTCTCATCCCCCCAAGGATATGACGATTCCACGTTGCAGTATGTGAGTCTCGGCGGTGCTGTTGAAGGAAATACGCGTACTCACGATATCGATTTGCACTCTGCTGGTCCCTCGGTCTTGATGTAGAATTCCAGTGCATGTATATATATTTAGTGCTGTTACATCAAGTATCGCGGAGATTAATTTCACCACGACAGCGTGTCCGAATTGACATTGGTGCGTAGGCAATCGGTCCTGTGAGCTCGTTCGAATTGTAGCTCGTCACCACACGATTCGGGGATTAATCGGGGCAGCGTGTACTATCAACTCGCGTTATACGACGAGAGATTGTCCAGTGTATATACGCATACGTACTTGGAGCATTACATTGGTAGGACAGACAGCGTAAACTGGAATTCGTGATGAGAGAGAGAGGGAGAGAGAGAGAGAGAGAGAGAGAGAGAGAGAGAGAGAGAGAGAGAGAGAGAGAAAGAGAGGGAGAGAGGGAGAGAGAGCGAGAGAGAGGGAGAAGGAATTTCAAGTGCAGTAGATCGCAGGCCTGTGAAGTGCCCATAGACTGCACCAATGTGTCATCTCACCTCATCACATATCTCTCTCTCTCTCTCTCTCCCTCTCTCTCTCTCTCTCTCTCTCTCTCTATCTATCTCTTTGACTGTTTATTTCTCTTGGTTTTCGTTTTTTTGTCTATGCTATGTTTTTTCGGTTTTTTCGCTATTCGCTGTCATATACCCGAACTATCGATTATTCTTTTTTTTCCTATTTTTTTAGTTTGCAATTGCAAAAATGAAATTTCTCTATTATAGTTAATTATTAGATATACAAATGGCATCTGTATACCTTCTCACCAGTGAAGTGGTCACGTAACTTTGCTACAGAGCAAAATGTATTATTTAAAAGTTGGTTATGTATAAATTTCATTATAGAGTAATGAAACCTTGTGTGAGCAAAATCAAGGGTAATTCTTTCCATTTTATTTAAGGAAAACGAAGGTTTATTTTTTTATTCAGTTTGTAATACATATTTATATAAGTCTTGAAGTACAATTTTTTTTTCCTTAATTGTTCAACAATAAGCTGGCGGTGCAGTAGGTGATTAGAGACAACTCCTTTTTTTGGTCGGGCTGAAAACTACCGCCCTCAATTTGCAATCGAAAGACTCGACATTTTAACTGTAGCTCCCCAAAAACATTTTATCGCGAAGTTCGTGGATTTTTCTCGATCGATTAAAATTTAACGATTTTATGACCGATTTTTTCGGAAAAAAAATTTCGTGTATTTCAGGACTTATATAAATATGTATTGCGAACCGAATTTAAAAATGTTGTTTCGTTTTTTTTAATAAATTGGGGGAAAGGGCCCTTGATTTCGCTCCTACAAGGTGTAACTACCCCTTAACGTACTAGTAATTAGGCATAATTAAATTTTATCTATCTCTCTCCTTCTCTCTCTCTCTCTCTCTCTCTCTCTCTCTCTCTCTCTCTCTCTCTTCTTGCTGTCACTGCTACCGTCTCTGTTTAACCCTTTCCATCTCCATCCCCCTATTGCCCCGCCCCCTCTCGCCACGGTAAGCAACCGTTCTAGGGCAGTCGCAATACTTGAACCGCATTTGAGTTCGATCACTGCAGCTATTTGTCCTCTATATACAGTTACCATTTCCTATACAGAGTTCAACGCGTTAATATTCTTGAATTTCGAAACGCACTACGCCCGCTCTGCGCAGGTAACTTTTCAGATCGGTCGTTTATCATTTGAACGCTGAATTAACCTTCCGTTGACACACTCATCTATGGCCACGATTTTGACACACTGGGTCAATTTGGCTCGGATGGTACTTCATCCACCTGCCATTAACAAACCTTCGGTTGGTTATTATTATTTTTTTTATCGGGAATATACTTTTCAAATTCGGAAAATAAAAAATTAAATAGGTGTGAAAAATAATTGAAAGTTATCAATTTTCCAAGAGGAGCATTTTGTTGAAAATTCTTCCGGGTCAAAATGGACCAGTGTGTCGAGGGAAGGTTAATTGGGTGAAGGTGTTGATACTAATGATAATTAATCGCGAACGTAATCAAGGATGAAATTGTAAAGAAATCAATATTTTTACTCACTGCTTCATTATATTAAGAAGTGGAAAAAAATGCTAACATCTTGTCGGTTTTTAAATGTACTTTGCACCTACTTTATTATAAACTATTGTGCTTGGTGATGAAATACTATTGAATGACATTCCTGTTGTTAAATCTCAACGTTACGAGATTTAATCAATTAAGAAATTGTATTCTACATTTTCACGATAATTGAGAAATTGTATTCTACATTTTCATGAAAGTTTCTTTTGATGGAGGTATATGAGACCATTGAAAAAGGCAAATAAATTAAGGAGGTTGGAGCGGTCAAGTTGAGTCCAATGACGGCTTATGATTTTTTTTTTCAATGAACCTCAAAAAATGCATACGAGGTACAGACTTATTCTGTAGATGCTAATTTTTCATAAAATATATAATTAAAGGGCAAAAACATCCGTATTCCAATTTTTATCACGTGAATAAGGAAAACTTTTGGGTTATTACCATCTTGAAAAAGTGTAACATTATCGATGACTATTATGAAAAAACTGCGTCAGCGAATGTTTTATGCAATGCAGAATGCAATTTTGAGTAATTTATAATTATGCCTATTTATATTTATATCACGAGTTTATTTATAATAACGATTAATAAATATTAAGTGTTGCCGAAATGAGGCAAGTTTGCAGACATTGTGGTTGGCAGCAATGCTCTTCATTCGCCAGCCACGATTTGTAATCTTTTATCATAACTTAATGGTTCAATTTTGAACATATATGGTTTGCGATGAACAGCACAATTTTTTTCTACATGTCTACAAAATTTTAGTTTGCGTTAATCCGTTGTTAAAAATGGCTTACCTTGGTGCTGAAAAGCCAAAAAAAATACATCACCCGTAGTGTGAACGTCTTGCTCATCTAACTGCACGTAAAATTACACACATTACAGCGGGAGCCTGAATTGGAAGGTCCAAAAAAGCGTTTCTTCGGGTATTTTTTTAGAAGGAAAAACAACAAGTGAGCCCAGGAAATATCGAGGTATCTTTTCATGTATATTTAAAATGTATAAAAAATAAGTTCAACGTGAAACAATAAATGACTGCAGATTTATATGCTTGTTTACGTCATATATTGTTCTTCTGGGTGAAGTAAGCAAAAGCAGAAAAAATTGTAAAATTATAACTTTTCCCAAGTTTGAAAAAAAATGTGTTAAAAAACACTTTAACGTGCTATAAAAATATTTAAGAATAATTTTTTTACGACTTTTTTAATTCGCTTAGAAGAGATTTTCATACTGAAGAAAATGAACTTTGGTTTCATGCAATAGGTCGTTTAGTTTTTTTGCTATCACGCCCGCTAATTTGGAAAAATCGTGAAAATGAAAACTGGAAAAAACGCGCTTCAAAGTTTTCAATAAGAGAAAATATCAATATCAAATATCCATCGCTTCTCTGCTATTGGCCTTGTATCTTCGAAAATATTTACAATTGGCCTCTGTAACTTTGTAAATATATTCTTGGATAGTTTATCTATCGATTTAAGCAATAAAAAAAAACAATTTCGGACCTTCTAATTCAGGCTCCGGCCTTAAACTATTTTTTATCTCTGGTCTTTTCTAGTGAAAAAAATTCAAAAAATTCGTAAAGACTCAGTATAGTCCAGGTAATAGAATATATTTTTATTTTCTTCCAAATATTGAATTGCAGCTAATGCTCCATTTCCTAATCGAACTTCAACCAATAAAATCGTCTCGAAAATACTTAAAATACACGAGAACCAGTAACCCAAAATAAAAAATAATGATGTTATGAGAAATAATTATTTTTTTGTAACTCGATTAACAAAGCAAGAAAAAAATAATGAAAAAAGCGTGGATCCCAGTCGACATTCACTGCGTTATTAGAACGTAATTTCATTAGATCGAAACTTGCTGTCTGATATTTCGAGACAATTGGAGCCACAAATGAAAATGAAACAAAATAAAGAGGAGTAACAAAAGCGAAGATTACGTGGTAACCCACTGGGATTAATTCGTACGTTAACTGGCAACCGTTAACCCAACCGATGAGTTCCCAACCTCCGTTGTGAGCCCTTTTTCCACTTCATCCTTCTCCCTTATTCTCCATAGGTGTACACGAACAGCAGCAATCGCTCGCTCCTCTCCTGTCCCTCCCTCGTCTCCTGTGGCTTCGCCTATATGGAGAGTGGAGCCTCCGGCGTATACGAAAAAGCTCGCAATTCCGTCCCGCCGGGAAATCTGAACGAGGAGCAAAATATTGTTTTCGATAATCGACCGATATGGAAAGACCGCTTTACAGGGGCCAAAAAAAAACGAGTTCGCGCGTACGCTCCTGCCTGTCGCAGAGACAGAGAGAGCTTGATGCTCAGAAGCCAACGATAGAGGAAGAACAAACGGAAGGATGAACTTTCCGTTGTGAAAAAAAAAAAAATATATGAACAATTCGAAATCTCTCTTGTACATTCGTGGTAACAGACGAAGCCTGAACAAATGATACACGATATCGCGGTTCCCATTTTTCGATTCTTCCATTCTCTCGACGTTCCCTGGTGGCGCAAAAGAGAAGGCAATAAATCACTTTACACGCCATGGAAATTCTAGCGTACGTCGGTAATTTTATTATTGAGGCGACGTGAGGATACCGCAGCTACCAACTCGTGTACTGCGACCGTAATGCAATTTTTTTAAAGTACCCGCGCATTTTTTTTTGCCATTTGGCAAAAATATGAGACGAAAGAGCGAAAAAAGATTCGCTCCCGAATGGCGCCTCGAATTAAATTTTACAGTCTCGTTGGATCGAGAGAATATCGAAAAATTGAAGAAAAAAATTGAAACAAATCGAAACCGATACGAATTTGGGGAGTCGAAAAACCCGAGGAGAGATGCGGAGAGAGATACGAAGAGAGGGGGGGGGGAGATTGATCTCTTGATTGATAGAATTTATCATGGCCGAGTCGAAGTTTCGAGAAAATTAACATACAATATAATCGGATAAGCATATAGAATAATAATACTACAAGAATATAAGTTAAAACATAAAGACATCAAAACATAATACTTCAAGAATACAAATTAAATTGAAAGAGAAAGTACTAGTACTCAAATAATAATACCACACAATGCAAATTAAAAGATAAACATGTAATCAAACTGCAATAATAATGTGGCAATTGTAAGCAATATAAAACAATATCTAACTACGAAAGCGATATTCTTTACGAGAGTATACAAAATAGAGTGCAGCCAGAAATTAGGCTTAGAGTGGTGATAATGATAGAACGAATCCGCATTGATCAAAAGTAGAGAAACGCAAGCACTGGGTAAATCAGTAAGTAAGTACACTGAAAAAAAAAATTCGTTCATCCAACCAAAATTCAGTTGGTTTAACAAAATGTATCTTTAAATACGTTCAACTTGATTTTTTATTGGCATAACGAACGTTTTGTTAATGTAACTGATAGTTTTAGTGGTGTGAACTGTAGCTCATTTAGCATGTCTGAGCAACTGTTAAAACAACAAAATATCGAGACAACAAAATGCAGTTTGCACATTCAAAGATTTCTTTTCCTCAGTGTACATAAGTAAGTTAATAAGTAAACGGTATAAACTAAATAATCAGAAAAAAGGTACAAACTAAGTATGGGATTAAGTAACATAAATAAGCGTCAATAAGACGAGAGAAAGCCAGAAATATCCACCGACTAAACGAACTAAACTAACTCAATCCAGGCCAGAAAAACCCATCGATGGCAAGTGTAATGAGAAATTAGATTTAAATAAACCAAAATAAAAATCAAAACCAAAAGCTAAATCCACACTCAAATTGAACATAATGGAAATCACAGAGCCAGAGAGAGAGAGAGAGAGAGAGAGAGAGAGAACGAGAGAGCGAAAGAGATAGAGGGATAGAGATTGATTGGTTGATTGATTGATTTTTATTATGCCGTAGAAATCTTTGCGAAAATTTCGAAAACAGTATACATCCGTAATTGGGTGTTATTATAATAAGTGGCGCCGTACAAAGCATACCTTTGCTATCATCATTGATAAACCTTTCTTATAATTAAAACCAATAATAAATGCCAGTGTACAACATTTTTACACACCGGGTCAATTTAGCCCGGATCGTACTTCATCCACCTGCAAGTTATAAAACTTTCGGTTGGTTATTATTTTTTTTATATTTAAAAACTTTCTTATTGATAATACCAATAATAAATTCCAGTGTTAAAAAACATTATAAACAATGCTTATCAATTTCAATTATTAAAAAAAAAAAGTTTGATATTTATGCAATAATTTAAATGACGGTAATTTAATAAGTTTAATATTTATTCAATAATTCAAATAAGGATAATTTAATAAGTTTGATGAGGTTAATAATTGAATACTTTAAGTTTAATCATTTAAAAATTTGAATAAGGGTATTGAATAAATTTAAATTTATTCAAATAAGAGAGAGAGAGAGAGAGAGAGAGAGAGAGAGAGAGAGAGAGAGAGAGAGAGAGAGAGAGAAGAAACGTGGAAAAGGCTGCTCGGAGCTGACGGAACAACCCTTCGGGAAGCCCGATAGCGACTGTTGCCTCGTATCTTAGCTCGTGCGATTCCGCGAACGTTCGGGAACGCCGGCGCCTCTGGGCGTCGCGACGGCGGGCGTCCAGGACTGGTAAACCGACAAAGAGCGAGAGAGAGAGAGAGAGAGAGAGAGAGAGAGAGAGAGAGATCGCGCAACTGTGCGGGGTTGACAAAAGGGGTGCGCGAAGTGGCGAGGGTGGCGGGCAAGCAGTCGTAGTCGTCCCTTCGCGCTCACCCCGCCAGACGAGTCCCGACTCTACGCTCGGCCGGACGTGACGTAACGTGTAGCGTAGCGTAGATCCCACGTAACCACCGCGACACGCTGCTGCTGTTCCGTCTCGCGTCCGCGTTTTATCATTTATCCGTCGGTCCCAAGCAAAACGAAAGAAAAGCCAATGAAACGAGAAAGTTTTTCTCGTCACCAGACAACCCCATACGAGTGAAAATTTCGCTCGAGTTTCTCCGACTACTTTTATCATTGCACAATTGCAGGGTGAGAAGCTTTCCTTTTCGTTTGCTTTTGACGAAAGCTCAATTCGAAGATACGGGGGAGTGAAGACGTGCGAAGGAAAAATTGAATTTTTTTTTTCCACCCTCGCCGAGTGTTGTCATTGGGTTTGAACGTGACAGCGTACGTATACACCGAAGAACGAGGGGTGAATTATTCGCCAGGATTAATCAGCTATCTATTATTCCCGAAGGAAAAAAAATAAAGACCAAACTCGTGCTTGAACGTGAAGTGAGTGATTATTGTGTGTTCGATTGAGCGTAATTAGAGGATAAAGCACCTGACGAAAGCTCCACGATCCGTGAATCGTCGAGAGTTTTAATTGATCAACGGGAGAGCGGGAAGGTTAATTGGATTCGAAGGAGAGCCGCGACGAGTCGCCTCAAACGATCGGGATGCCGCGTTAAAACGCAATGAGTGAGAAAGTGTCAGTTTAGCTCGACGTAGTCATTCGGTATTTGGATTTACGCGCGCAGCTTCGCAACTCGGACTCGCTGCTCGAAATCATCACCGACCGTCTTCCCCTTTGTCTCGTTTCACCAATGCGCGAAATTCACCCGCCGAGCTGTCAAAGTTCGTGCACGTGACACCTCTGTCAAACGATCCTAGCGGCGAGATCTCGAGCTTGCGAACGATCTTGACATCGCGAACTGAATATAACAAAACCTTCTCACACGGAGGTCGAGGGGGAACAAAAAAATTGGAAAGGGTGCAAGGGCGCGCGCGACCTTCTTGGTGTGAAATTAGGAGGGGGGGAGGGGTAAATTAATTCAGACAAAAGTGTTGAGATAAACGGCTCGCCGCGGCGAAAATATCGCCCGACGATGCTTACCATGTCAACCCTGATGATGCCAACGACTATGACAACCATGACGAATCCAGGCTCGATACCAACGCACACTATGCCGCAAAAGATCGAGCCCGCCAAGCTGCCAACGACAGCCTGTATCAATCACGCAGCCACTGCTGCCAACAAATCAGGTGCCTTTATTATTAAAAACAAGTTGTATCGATCATTTGAAACGTCATGCATTCCACTCGAGACATTTTTGTGACGCGGTATTAGCTGCTATCCAAAATGACAAACTTGGCACGTACGCGAGCCAGAGAGAAAAAAATGCAATATTCCACCGAACGGAAATATAAATTCAAAGCTGCGTTTTCGAATTCCGCACATGCTCCCCATCGACCACGTGTCCATTGACATATGTAAAAAGTTTCCCGAAGCCGTTACCGACTTCCCTATTGTTATCGATCTTGTGCATGAATCAAGCGCTGTCAGGTGGAGGTTGAACAAGGAAAAATATCGATGGCCCGAAGACAAAGAATCTCGTGTCCTGTATAGGCATCGAAGGCTTCGCTTGAAGCTTCGGAAACTTTCGGAATATTTTCATGGAGGGGAAATAATGGATACAGTACGTAAAGAGTGATTCCTTAGTGGAGTGCTTCGAAAGAAAGAATGACCGAACGATCGGGCGATGGTGATAAGAGGAGAAATGGATGTCCGCATTGGATACATTTGAGGACTAAAGATGAGTGCCTCTTTCGAGCGGCGTCGTCCCCAAAAGATTTCGATGAAATTTTGCATGCTTGTGGAATGGGTAAAAATATGCAACACGTATTTTTTCATATCTGCAGATCCCGACTTTTAAGGGTTGAAACGCACCCTCGAAAATAGGGGGTGTTTTTTTAGGGTGTTTTTTTTTGTTTTTCATCGATTACGTTTTAACGGTACGAGATATGAAAAAAATGCAAAGTGCTACAATGTTTACTTTTTTCGCGTATTACACATCGGAGATGAGAATGATAACGTTATCGACAAAAAATGAAAACCACCCCTATTTTCGAGGGTGCGTTTCACCCCTTTAAAATAGGATTCCGTTGATTTAAAAAAATACGTGTCGCCTATTTTTACCCATTCTAAGAGCATGCCAAATTTCATCAAAATCAGAGAGATAGACCTCGCAACCTTTCCTTGTTAGGTAGGGATTGCCACTATAAGATTAGCTACCAATCGACACCCGCTTTTTTGTTTTTTTTTTCGTGCCTCTCTTTTGCTCTCTCTTTGTCGCTTATCCGACGATCTTCTATCAGGCAGCTTTCATCTAAGCAGGGAGGTTTTCGGAAACCTCATTGCTGACCGGTTGTCTACGAGCTCTACATTGGAGGACCAAAGATGAGATCCGCTTTCGAGCGGCATCATCCCCAAAAGATTTCGATAAAATTTGGCACGCTTGTGGAATGGGTAAAAATATGCGACACGTATTTTTTATATCTGCAGAACCCGACTTTTGAGGGTTGAAACGCACCCTCCAAAATAGGGGTGTTTTTTTGTTTTTCGTCGATAACGTTTTAACGGTACGAGATATGAAAAAAATTCAAATTACAATAATGTTTATTTTTTCGTGTACTACACATTGGAGATGAGAACGATAAAGTTATCGACGATAAACGAAAACCACCCCTATTTTCGAGGGTGCTTTTCACCTCTTAAAAATCGGGTTCCGTAGATATAAAAAAATACGTGTCGCCTATTTTTACCCATTCTAAGAGCATGCCAAATTTCATCGAAATCGGAGAGGCCGACCTCGCAACCTTTCCTTGTTAGGTAGGGATTAACACTATAAGATTAGCTACCAATCGACGCCCGCTTTTTTTAGTTTTTGTGCCTCTCTTTCTCTCTTACCCAACGATCTTCCATCAGGCAGCTTTCATCTAAGCAGGGAGGTTTTTTGGAAATCTCATTGCTGACCTGATGTCTACGACCTCTATCGAGATAGAGACCTCTGCTGTCTCGGTGTCTGCAGTAATGCGTTGTAAATCCATATAACTTAATAGTTTTTGCCTTGTAGCGGGCCCTTTATTATTGTATCGAGTCTTTTTACCACGAATTAATTTTTTTTTGTCTGTATAGAGCGATTACTGACTATCTATGTAAGAGGATTCCGTGTAGTCCAGTGCACTATTGAATATACCTATCTATTTCGCTCTCAGCATTCCATGGAGATTCATAAATGAAAAAAAGACGAAAGAACAACCTTAAACGTTTTAGAGAAAGGAATAAATGAAACCTGGAAGTTTAAGGGAGGAAGAGATGGCGAAATGGAAGAGGAAGGAAGCAAACGAATGTGCGATGGATGGCTTTCGCTTCGGCTTCGCTTCTCTGACGAGGTTACCAAAGTTTCGTCCACAGATTCAATTTGAGTTCGCGCGTCAGGCCGCGCCAACCCCATCCGTGCGACGCTTTCTCAACACCGCGTGCGGTACGTATCTTACGAGGGTGGTTACCACCCCCCGCTGCTTTCGCCCATCTCTCCTCCCTCCGCATCTCACGGTGGGACCAAACGCGCGCATATGCTTCATCCTTTTCCCTCGCTATCACAACTCGCCACTTCGCCTACAGCTCCCAGCCCCTCGTCACCCTGCTTCAACCCTCCATTCGCCATCCCACGGCCCTTATCGCCAGATCCGGCTACCCACTTTCCAACACTTTCAAAGCCAGAATCGAAAGGCTGAAAGCTTTCGAGGCAGCCAAACCGAACCCACCCCACCCTCAACATCGTCTCTCTGTTCTTCGAACCACCATACTGGCCACTTTGCTCGGACGTAACTTTCGGCATCTCCACCGAGAGCCCGCGCTCCTTTGATTGGGATCTGTTTCTACCTCTGACCAACTATCTGTAAAATTTCTTTCTCCACCCCGTCGATTAATTGAAGAAAACAAACGGCGGCTAACACAAGTGGAATGGCATGGCAGCTCGGAAACTCGAACGAACGGTCGAAACGGCAAATGACGTTTACAACTTTTCACTCAACGCTTCCACTAATCTGTGGCGAACTTTCCGTTACTTTTTTACTGCACGAGCTGGGAATTTCGATTCTGATTTTTTTCTGGGTCATTTGGAAAGGACAACAATGGTGGAATAATCTTTTTTTTATTTTATTAGTGACATTCTTGACAGTGATTGTTCGAGAGGACGTTTTTTTCGGTTTATACTCACCGAAAAGACTTGGACCCAATGTATACCCAAACATGCTCAACCCAAATGAAACTAATAGAATAATCGTTTTTTTGTCGAACTTTCCATTACATTTTCACTGCAAAAGTTAGGAACCTCGAACCTTACATTTTCTCTTGATCATTCAAAAAGTGCCAAAGTAATAGAATAATAATTTTTTCTTCGTTGGTCTATTGAGTTTTTGATAATAATTATTCATGGGTACGCTTTGTTCGGCTTTTACTCACGTAAAACAAATTTACCAAATGTATTACTCAATGCAAACAAAAAAGTAGAATAATCTTTTTTTATAGCCCTAGTGAATTTTTGATCTTCATAAATACCATGGGTACGCTTTTTGGCTTGCACTCACCCACAACAAATATATTCAATGTATTACTCAACACAAACAAAAAATATATATATTTTTTATTTGACCTATTGAGTTTATAATAATATTTCGGCTTTTACTCACCGAAAATAAATATAACCAAAGTATTGCTCAACCCAAACAAAAATAACACAATGATCATTTTTTATCGAACTTTCCATTACTTTTTCACTGCAAAAGTTAGGAATTTCGACCCTTACATATTCTCTAGATCATTTAGAAGGTACAAAAATAATAGAATTATCATTTTTTTACCTATTGAGTTTTGGACAATAATCATTTATGGATACGCTTTTTCTGCTTTTACTCACCCAAAACGAATATACCCGATGTATTACTCAACCCAAACAAAAATAACACAATAATCGTTTTTTTAATCAAATTTTCCATCACTTTTTCACTGCAAAGGCTAGGAGTTTCGACCCTTACATTTTCTCTATATGATTTAGCAAGTACAAAAATAATAGAATAATATTTTTTTAATTGACCTGATGAGTTTTTAATAATGGTTAATCATGGGTACGCTTTTTTCGGCTTTTACTCACCCAAAAGAAATATATACCCAAAACTCAAACCAAACAAAAATAATATAATAATCGTTTTTTCAACTGATCTATTGAGTATTTGATAATGATTACTCATAGCTACGCTTATTTCGGCTTTTACTCACCCAAAACAAATTTACCCAATGTATCACTCAACCCAAGCAAAAATAATAAATAATCATTTTTTTTATTTATCTATTGAGTTTTTGGTAATAATTGTTCATCGGAACGCTTTTTTCTGGTTTTACTCACCCATCCCTCCACTTTTCTTCCGTTACTTGGTAATTCTTTAGATAAGTGACTTTTCCGAAAAATGAGCCTCAACATTTTTTTTGCTATTTTCTCTTTTTTCTGTTGTAAATGATGATATTCAGTCGGGGGAAGTTGAAATTCAACCCCCCGAAAAAAGTTATGAATTTTTAAAGTTCACGGAAACACGTGATAGAAAAGGGCATTTTTGAACATTTCAACGCCTATATTGGGTTTGCTTAGGTTTTTGAAAAATTCGAAGTTATCATTAACGATTTTTTGCGCGTCAAAAAATTGTTAATGAAAAATTTTAGCTTCCCCCGACTGAATATCATCATTTATAACCAAATAAATGAGAAAATAGCAAAAAATAATTTCAGCAACGTCACTTATCTAAAGAATTACCCGTTCCCTTTTCTGACCTTACTGTGCAACTGCAGCCAAATTTTTATCCTCCATATCGCAATAGGATTGATTTTTTCTCCCATAGACATGGGGGAATAAGTCTGCGCTACATTTTCCGGTCACACAAACTGTCGACGAGTATGTAAAATGCAACCGTTCGCCACCATTGCACTACAGTGTTAAAAAATATTGCTGAAAAACCATAATGGCGTTGGGAAGACGCGGAGGGGGTAACACCGTCCGAATTATCATCGAAAAGTTTTAATTTCGATAAAACTGCAACAGGGACTGCGCGTTACTTTTTACGGATGAGATAGCAAATAACAGAACTGTGTAATAAGCTCAGCGAAGATATCCTTCTGTGTCCCGTTGTAAAATGGATCTTGTTCGTTAAATTACGAGACGGTCTCGGGGGAGGGGTGAAGCGAATCTCGATAGGATGGACCCTCGTTCCACCGCAACGCTAATTAAAAACGTTCCGGGGCTTCCGCCCGCTCTTTTTGTCCCTCCGTTTCTTCTCTCCACTTGTTTTTTCCTTCTCCGTCGGAACGGTGTCTCTTGTTCCTTCTCCTATCATTTCCTCACACCCTTTCGCCCTCCCACTTTCTCTTTGTCTTTGCTCACTTTAGTTCCGCATCCGTTTCCACTTTGTCTCACAACGGAACGATAAATATCGTCGGACCGAACTGGTTATACAGACTCGATGGACACATGAAAAAAAGTCAACGAAGAAAACGAATTTAAACGCGAAGGGAGAAAATATATAGTACACACTGTATTCCCATATAACGATATTTATGCGATGGTAGATGCGGACTAATTTTCTTTGTAAGAAAGAAACTCGTGACGAAAAATAAAATATCTCAAAGTGATACGTCTTCTAGCTTTAGGCGCTTGCCAGTACTTGTATGGTCACAAGTGCGAAATAAAACAGATGTTTTTCAATAAGTATTTTATTTTGATTGTTAAGTCATGTAAGTCTCTTCTCAAAAAAGAGACTCACTTGACTTTATTTGAAAAGAGACTTACCTCAGTTTTTTAGGTTTGAGGCACTGAAGGTTTTTAAAAAAGAAATAGTTTGGAGAAGTTTTTTTTTAAACTTCTTTGAGTTTTTGAAACGTTTGAAGTTTGGAGAAGTTAAAAAAAAAAAACTTTTTTGAGTTTTTGAAACGTTTGAAGAGTTTGGAGAAGTTTAAAAAAAAACTTTTTTGAGTTTTTGAAACGTTTGAAGAGTTTGGAGAAGTTTAAAAAAAAAAACTTTTTTGAGTTTTTGAAAAGTTTGGAGAAATTTTTTGACAAACTTCTTTGAGTTTTTGAAAAGTTTGAAGAGTTGGAGAAGTTTTTTGAAAAACTTCTCTGAGTTTTTGAAGAGTTTGAAGAAGTTTTTTAACGTATCTGACCTTTTTTTAAATAGATTGAACTAAGAATCGTCAGGCTGTGTCGGCCTATAGTTGGGGTGATGGGACGTTAGGCTATCAGACCTTTTTAGGTTTGAGTTCTGAGCTTTTTTATTCAAATAGACCCAAATTTAAATTTAAGTTTTTTAAAAAGAGAGCCAAAATGTTATTGAAAATTTCGTCAAAAGAGTGAACGTTTGCAAACAGGGATGAAGCGACCATTTATCGGATTTGTTTTCCACACATAACCTCCATGTTTGTATCTTATATTAAAATAAAAATATTCGTACTTTTCGAATAAATAATACGTTTTATTAATAAATTAAAATGTCAGGTCATTGTGAGAAATCTTTTATAACATCCTCGTGCAATGTTAATATACTTAGAATAAATTAGGTCAACCCAAAATATCCGTACAATCATTCTCGAATCATACTGGAACGGCTGAGGACGGCGCGATTTTTGCACTCACCAAAATTCATTCGATCCTTCGGAATGAATCATTGCTCTTCTCCAGTCATCAGTCACGAATACAACTGTGTAGGAGCGAATATGGCTGAACCTCACTGACCTGAGTGAAATATTCCTTAAAAAAATCACAAAACATAGTCTCACCATATTTTACAAAGCGGCGGACGAAATTTTTTGTAAATCTCGCTGCCCAGCATGGCTGACTAGTAGTTTAATTTACATGCATCCGTCATGCTGTTTGATCGTGACATGATTTAGGCGAATCTACCTTATACAGGGTGTCCTGTTATGAATGGATAATCCTGCAACTGTCAATAGGTCAGATCATGTCCTACTTTATGCTGGAATTTCACTTTAGTAAAAGTCCCACGGTTTTCGAGATAAAAATCATCTGCTTTTGGTTTCTCGCTTGCCATTTCTACAAATTATAACTTTTTAAACCCGGTTTTTATATTTTTTACATATTCGCCACTATGCGTAACCAAACACAAAACACTATAGGACATTAGGGGGTCTTCCCACTTCAGACGCTCAAAAAGGCTATTTACCTGCATTTTTTTGATAGGTTTACATTATAGATGTTGATATAAAAGTTGTTACACCTAATAAATACCCTTTCGAAATACATTCAAATTTTTTATTCATTTAAGTCACGATTCATAGACGCAAATGGTAGTTTAAAAAATTGTAAGTATGCGCTGTTGATGAAATCTCGGAGATGGATGATCCGAAACGAAAAAATCAAACGATTTTAGATTCAGTATGTTAATGGCTATAGCGCATATCATACGATTTTTTCTATATGCAAAAATAACAAAACGGCTGACATTTTTCGAAAAAATCTAAAAGAAGTGTTTTTTTTCATCGTTTTTGGCAAAAAAAATTGTAAATATCAAAATTTAAAAAAAATCCTTGATATGCTATAGCTATAGTTGTAAAGAATATGTGGTTAAAATTTGATAACGATCGGTTCAGTAGTTTCGAAGATTTTATCAACAAGGCGTCGAAAAACGTTGTTTCGAGAAAAACGCGTTTAAGGCGTTACCCCCACTTGTAGCGCAATAAAAGGCCTTTTTCATGAATTTTTTTAAAGAAAACTACAAAACTTTTTTAATCGATCAATGTACCATCTTAAAGAACACATCTTGAAGAACTTTCAGTAATTTTTTTATTGAAAAATATTACATTGTTTAGTGGCAAATGGCCGTCAATGAAATAATGTTTTTATATGCACGGTTTGCGGTGACCAACATTGCGGCGAAGTGGATCATCTGAAAAAAAAATGCGGATGGATTTAGTCAAATATAAGTATAAACTAGTCTTTAATCGAAGGATTTTAAAAAATGTTCATTTTTCACAAAATGGCGGACAGTCAAAGTTATGGTTCGATTTTAACGAAAAAAACGGCCATTTTTTGGCTATAAAACGGCCATTTTTTTCGAAAAAAAAATCGAACGATTAAAGACTACATTTTTATGTATTAAATAAGCCTGCAGAATTTCAAGAAGATCGGTTCATTAGTGTTCGAGTAATCTTGGTCACCGACTTCAGCCATTTTGAGAAAAACGCGTTTAAAGTTTCTCTTTCAACGCTCTTTCAACGCGGATTCTTCTCTTTCAACGCTCATATCTCAGTCAATTTTGTTCGGATCGACTTGAAATTTTCAGCACATATTCTCAGATACTTATACTTCAAAAAAAATGCAATAAAAAAATCGATTTTTTCAAAATAGCAAGTGGGGTAACCCCTTAAAGTTTGTTTGGGTTACATAAATACATCGAATTTAAAAAAAGTGTATTTCGAAAGTGTATCTATTACGTGTAACAACTTTTACATCAATATCTATAATATAAACGTATCAAAAAAATGCATGTAAATAGCCTTTCTTTTGAGCGTCTGAAGTGAGAAGACCCCTTAATAAATTATGCATCAGTGTTGTTTTATCGATCGAAATTTAAACCCTCTATCTCCATTCTGTACAATTTCCCTGATTTAAAAATGTCAGTTCCCGTCACCTCAACATTATTCAACAATCTACGATGTCAGGTCGACATTTGTCATCACGCGAACAAAGACTATCTAACGCGTTTCCTGATCATTCCTCCATACGCGTAACAGCAAAAAAATCAATTCCCTGACACCATTTCCGATGCATCGGAACATGATGATGATCGAAATGCGATCCAAAGCCATCCACCGTTCACCTATTGTCCATTTGGGTGTCCAGAGTCACCCAGACATGTGCGTCCGTTCGCAATAAATAAAAAGAGCCCAATCATTCCCCGGTCTTGCACCATCTCTCGCAATCTCCCTAACGTGCAAACTCGAAATAGAGAAATGACCCACGAGCAGGGAATCAGTCGAGCGGGTCAGCAGCAAAACCTATTTCTCTATTATGGAATTGGACGTGTATTAATGGAGGCGCATGCCGTAAAGCAGAACACTACACACGCTACGCAATATCGCCTACATAGCAATGCACCCCCAACCTCTGACGTTTGATTGGCGCACTAAACAAAGTGCTTGCTAAACCTCATTAGTTCGTACAATGGTACGGGGTGGTTTTTTCGGAAGCGGGCGAAATGGGGGAAAAAACAGGAATGGGATGGAAGAAAGGAAGACAAAGAACAGGCCAGGGTGGAAACATCGTACACTACGTTCCCATTGAGGTCGAGGGGTTAAACCATAGGCGGGTTTCATTGCTCCGAGTCATGGAGGCGCATCGAAAATGTTATTGGAATAAAGCTACCGGGGAACGGTTCACGAGGTAAGGCGGTCGAGATAAGTCCGGTAAAACGCGGGCTAGAGCTTTCCAGCCAGTATATATAGCGGACAAGTGAACGGGAGTAAGAAAAAGCGCGGGGAGGGGGGGGGGAAGGGCTTGCTTGCTCCGCGCAGGTTTTCCTATAGGAGTAAGTTTTGTCCAGAATAAGGGCTGCACGGGCGAGGCCGGTGCTCTGTGTCCGTCGAAGCGGCCAGGCAGTAAATTCGATCGTCGGACGCCCTCAAGCGAGGCAAAATGGCACGGCCTCTGTTTTCTTTTCTTCATTGTATATATATATATATATATATATATATATATATATATATATATATATATATATATATATATATATATATACAATGTATGCTCCACTCGCCATTTGCTGGCAACGTACGTCCCTACACCAACGTTTTTTTATTTTTCTTTCTCACCCCCCTCCCCTCCCGTGCTGCGACATCCTCGCCCCACGCGCTCAGCAAAGTCCACTACGTGGCTTTGCAAATTCTCCCCTTGACCAAGCCCCATTTTTCCTCCCCTTTTTCACCCACTTCAACGTCATCGATTTCGAAGCACTCATACTTTATTTCCCGTCACCAAGTGTAATATGTGCGAAGCGTGTAACCAACCAATCAGAGACGCCCTCGTCGTTATTATAGACTCTCCCAGGAACTTGCTTTGATTCGAAATTCCCAAAAAAATATCCCCTCAATTGAAGCTTGCAACCGATGAACAGTGGGCGAAAATACCGGATCTCCACATCCACGAAACTTATGAGCCTGACTTGCAAAAAATAAATCCAACTTCGCTCATCCGTGGTAAATGATGCGGAACGAAGGTACGTGGTACTTGGACACACGGGCGTTTTTTCCTCATCAGAATGTGAAGGTCCGTCGAAACTCAATCTTCGATTCGGCGCCTTAAAAAAATGATTAGCTTCTTCGGTGCTAACGTTAAGAGCAGAGAGGCTAGGACAAGCATACCGTCGGAATAAGAGGCAATCTAACGAACGGCGACTAGGAGGCAGAGAACGAGACCGAGGAAGGCTGGACCTATATATGTATGTTCTTTCTTGCTCTTGTTATATGTAGGTATGCTTGTGTGCGCTCGCGGACTCTCCCAGGGCGATATTCTCCGTGGTAACGACTGATCCCTCCATTCCCAGTGGCAACGAAAACTCGTAAAACAGCACTTGGAAATTCGCTGCGCCAAGTTAAATTTGATCGGGACGAAGCGCGTGCTTTAGAGACGTGAGAGACGCTGGCATGCTGTGCTTTCTGGTATGCCTTCTAGCTTCACGAACGACCAAGAAGATCGTGGGTGAGCTGCTGTCACCCGCAGGGATCCGTGTCCTTTCTTCTCCTTTTATATGTGTGGGTGCGTGTGCGTCTGCGCGCGCGTGTGTGTGTGTGGATGCGTGTGTGTGTGTGGATGCGTGTGTGTGTGTGTGCGTGCGTGTGTGTGTGTGTGTGTGTGTGTGTGTGTGTGTGTGTGTGTGTGTGTGTGTGTGTGTGTGTGTGTGTGTGTGTGTGTGTGTGTGTGTGTGTGTGTGTGTGTGTGTGTGTGTGTGGGTGTGTGGGTGGGTGGGTGGGGGGGTGGGGGGGTGTGTATAGGTGGGTGGGTGTGTGTGAGAGTGTTCGTGAGTGTGGGTGTGGGTGAGTTTCGTGAGTGTAGGTGTGTGCGAGTGTGAGTGAGTGTGAGTGTCCGTGAGGGTCCGTGAGTGTGGGTGTGTGTGTGGGTGAGTGTGTGTGTGTGTGTGTGTGTGGATGGGTGAGTGAGTGTCTGTGTGTGGATGGGTGGGCGCGTGTAGATGTGTGTGTGGGGGTGTAGGTGTGTGTGTGGGGATGTAGGTGTGTGTGACTGCATACATCCATACCTACCATCTAAGATCCCGCAGTGCAAGATTCACACAAGCCGGGCATCGATGTTTATATGTGATTTCAGAATTACACCGGAATGGCGGTCATTTGTGGTGTTGGTATGTTTGACGATGCGAGAGATGTACGAAGATAGCGAGAGGTATAGAAATTCTTGTGCAAGTCGTGCAGAGAGCTCGCGTGTATCTGTGAATCTCGATGGTTTGCTGGAAGTGTTAATGGTCGTGGACCTGGACGACTAGGGTGATACGAAAAAAGTAGAAGTTCCACGAAGTGCTGGCTTACTGCAGCTTGTGTGCTATGACAGTAGCCTTTTGTTCCTCATTTCCTGGCCTCTTTTCTTACTCTCCGAGGCAGATCTCCCAGGCGTTAAGAAAAAAGGAGGAAAGAGAGGTTATGTACGAAGTGGCATCCCTGAGGTAACGTGACATAGTGTTTTATTTGAAAACGAAGAGATGAGCATCGACTAATGAATTTGAAAGGAAGGCAAGAACGAGAGCAAGCTCGTAATTACTGATATTGGGGCGAGAAATGGCTTAGGTGATCCTGCCATTGTCATGTTACATATCTCATTGACGGCGAGAAGTAATGATGAGCTTGGAGAAAATATATTGGTAAATTAGAGTCTAGGTGAATGTTGATGAATGGTGCTACTTGGTCGCGCGGAATAACTAGAAAATGGAAACTGTGCTTACAGAAGTTGGAGTAGGTCATACTCGATGGCCAATCAGTGTCACTTGGCGAACAATTTCTTCTTACTTGAGTGTCGACGTATCAACCTTCCCAGTTGAAGAATTTTCTTTTACTCCCTACCCGCCGTTCGCAAATCTAACCTAACTTCCTCAATGTCCTGATCACGGTACTATTTACATAGAGAAATTCCATTCGATGTGATCGAAGTGAAAAAATGGACTGGGCAAAAAGCCCGCCATGGAAAGAACACCTAAAGAGTGATCACGATTTCTGTTTCCTCAGTGTCCAAGGTTGTCTTCAGCTGACAGCTCGACGACGACCTCCTATCCCTTCCCATCGCCTTTTTTTCATTTCCCTCGTGTCGTTTAAAGAGAGGGCGAAACCTATGAAGAGAAGCTGAATGATAAGAGAGAGCGAAATGCATCGTGATTCTCTCCCGGCTCAGTGGTTAACTTGGTTGCTTGCTGGGCGACACGACGCTCCTCCACCAAAAGGGGACTTGGCTGAATGCCTCGTACGAAAGAGCTCCGACAAAATCTCTGACCCCCTTCTTCGAGACGGATAAATGTGAAGTTTGGCTCTGAATAGCCGGAGTGTACGGTTTGCTAGACCGGCACCAGGAAAGGCTCGTCACCGTCTTCGATAACTTCCTCGGCTTCTTAGTCACTCCATCTACTTCTCCCTCAGTCTTTCTCTTCATCTTCTTGGCAAAAGAATGACTACGTGGTGAATACGTCTCTGCAAAACCAAAGCTAACCGGATGATCGAATTCGAGAGATTGGATTATTACCGATCACTACATATACAACATGTATACGTATCTGCATTTTTTTTTCTACACATGTCATCGTTCGATTTTGGCATGACACCTTTGTCTATTCAAACGCAACATAGAACTAGTATTTTGGAGAAAAGTGTCTCCAGGTGCTTCCCTATTCTTCACCTCTTATTGTTCCCATTGCCTTCCCTCTTTTGATTTTTTTTTGTAGCTGTCATGCTGTATTACGAAGCACGTTACTTCGGCAACTCGGAGAAAGTCAAGCATCAGCCTTGTCAAAGGAAGAGAATACCAATGAGATGACGACCATAGAGGGCATTGCATAGAAGCCTTATGAATACCGTCTCCCTCACGGGTAATGGTCAATCCTTTTCTGGCTCATGTGCTTGGGGATACGTAGATCTCCAATAGAAGCAAACTTCAAAGTTTTATCAAACTTATTGATGACCATAGAGGATGCCAAATCGTGCCCATGCAATAAAATGATGACAAGCATCATAAAATGAAGGGGTTTTCTTTATTGGCATTTCCTACTCCTTTCATCCAACCGATCGCTGATCCTCGTGACTTTCGAATACACTATTTATAAATACACTATTATATTTCGAGTACACGCAAGGGAATATTCGCCATGTGTTTGAATTCCGCGCGACAGGAATGCATATGCACATTTACGAATGAATACGCATGACGTCGTCTGTACCATAATTATAGGGAGAATTCTGACGAGTTTTCTATCGGTCGCTCGTCAGGGGGTTGCACACATTGGCAAAAGGGTTGTGATAATGATGTCGGTGTACAATTGATCTTTTTTCCCTTTCAAAGCAAAGCGGACAAGAGAGAGAGAGAGAGAGAGAGAGAGAGAGAGAGAGAGAGAGAGATAGCGAGGGAGAGAGAGAGCCGGAGTGGCCTGTACTGCCAATTTCACGACCAATTGGCCAGAGCTGGCGAAAGTCGTTAGTTGCCGATACTGACACGTGGCTACAGCTAACATCATCAAACAATCGGTCTTTCCCATTCTATCGAACCCTCTTCTGACTGGTTCTGTCGACCGCAGTTCGTTAATACTCGCACACGCCTCGCTACCGCTCTAGGACACTCGTCAAAGAAACGAGATTCTCCAATCGTCACCGTGTTGGCTCTTCTACCACAGGTTTTAGTGGAAAAAAAAGCGTGTGGCCCTCAACGTCGTTCAACGAAAAAAAAATCAGAAAAATAGTTATACCAATGCGTTCGTATTGAAATATGGCCAATCATCTGTTCTAATACACGTTTGTCGATTGATCTAGAAATTCGGCTGTCTCTTATCTCATCCCGGCATCTTTTTTCCGTTCCATGGAGTGTACGTCAGATCACTGATATATTCATACGAACCTTTTATAGGAAATGAAAGATTCCATCCCCTTTTCTCACAGCCTTAGACATCAAATTGATACGAGTGGATACGACGTTCGGAAATGGTATATTTCAGGTGGGGATGATATAGAAAACTTGAACAAGCGCGGGCCGGTCACAATGAAAAGAGTCACATCACAGTGTCAGTTGGATTTGAGGAATTTCTGTACTTCACGCTTCGAAACAGTTCGTGCTTTCTGCTCTTCGTTGCTCTTGACCCCTTACCATAATAAAAGAGAATAGTGGTTGCTTAGCTTGAAGGTCCGTTCAAAAATTTAAGATTATGCGATATACACGTAGGCTGAACAATGCATTTTTCACACTCACCCTTTTGTCCGAAGTACAAAATGAGACAAAAGCTGCAGGAACTTGAAGATAAAAAAGAACATCTCATTTTGAACAGGCAAGCCCCAAACGTTCGTAGTCCATTTCGATACAAGCATGATGTAATCAAAGAGACTAGCTAAGGTATTAGAGCATCTGGAATATAATTAATCAATAAAATAAGCAGCTGAACAGAGCAAAGAGTCAGCTATCGTACTCAAGAACCCGCAGTGGTCAGTTGAAGGTGCAAGTGTATGAATTCAACCGACACAAGTCTTTGGAAAACAGATCAAATGAGGGAAATGGGTTTCCTAAGGGCAAATATCGAAAAGAACACTTTATTTTGAGGAGGCAAGTCCCAAACGTTTGTAGTCCATGTTGATTCAAGCATGATGTATTCAAAATGATTAGCTAAAGTATTGGAGAACCTGAAATATAATTAATCTATGAAATAAGCAGCTGAATATAGCAAAGAGTCAACTATTTTACTCAAGAACCCGCAGTGACGGGTTGAAGGTGCGAGTGTACGAATTCAACCGACACAAGTCTTTGGAAAGCAGATCAAATGAGGGAAATGGGTTTCCTAAGGGCAAAGATCGAAAAAACATCTAATTTTAAGCAGGCAAGCCCCAAACGTCTGTAGTCCATTTTGATACAAGCAAGATGTAATTAAAATGACTAACTAAGGTATTAGAGAACCTGGAATAATACTAATCAATAAAATAAGCAGCTGAATAGAGCAAAGAGTCAACTATTGTACGCAAGAACCCACAGTGGCGAGTTGAAGGTGCAAGTGTACGAATTCAACCGACACAAGTCTTTAGAAAGCAGATCATATGAGGGAAATGGGTTGCCTAAGGTTCTTTTCGATCTTTGGATCGAAAAGAACATCTCATTTTGAGCAGGCAACCCCAAACGTTTGTAGTTCATTTTGATAGAAGCATGATGTAATCAAAATTATTGGCTAAGGTATTAGAGCACCTGGAATATAATTCATTAATAGAATAAGCAGTTGAATAGAGCAAAGAATCAACTATTTTACCTCAAGAATCCGCAGTGATGGGTTGCAGGTGCGAGTGTACGAATTCAACCGACACAAGTCCTTGGAAAGCGGATCAAATGGGGGAAATGGGTTTCCTCGCTAGTAGCCGAGCATGGTAACCGAGCAATAAAGACGAACAGCATAGATAGCAGCAGATAGCTGACGTTTCTCAAAATGAGGAAATTGCGTCGAAGTTGATAGGCTCTGCATAAGTAATCACAAATATATGGTAGAGAGCGGTCGAGCTGAAATGAGACTCGTAGGTCCATTACGTTCTTGCGTTTGCTGCAGCATTATGCCTGGGCCTCATCGGGATGCGGGGAAGTAGCAGGGAAATAAACGTTCAAGCCGATAAGGGATCCGAATACCAACACCCCCGGTACTCGGTTTCGGCACACTTTCACCCTCTTTCATCTTTATATCTCTGCTCGTTCCAGCTCTCCATTTCCTCCTCCACTCTCCCTTCAGCGATAGGTTAACGAGGAAAGTTTATTTGCGTATTTATAACCCTGGCCCGTGCACGCGACAGCGTAAGAGAGATACCCCTATCTTAATGCTCCTCCACGATGCTACACTTTATCGTTCTTTATTGGTGCGACTGTGATGCGGACGTGCAACCTCAACGCGAATCATCCACGAATCTCGTCGCAATCTCTGCGTCCTTCAACCGTGTGGCCGCGCAACCCCACTGCTCTCAATGTTGACCGCCGTCCCTTCCTTCACTTCCATCTTCGTTCTACTTTCGCCTCGTTCGCTCTCCAGCCATTCTTCACGCCACGGATAAACTGGCCTTTTCTATATGAGGAATAACGCGATCAATGACCTATAAAAGGGTTTAGGGGTGGCTCCAGGGCTTCGCAAATCGATGACGGAGATCTTAGTGGCCGTACCCGGAGCGGCTTTAAGACCCTTATAAGAACTCCAAGGCCCTTCGAATTATCTCGCCCTCTTGAACCTCAAAGCATAAATAGATGCACGCCAAGTATAACTTCGAACAAAAACTTATATCTGACCCCTGGAAATGATTAGTTGTGAGTGTATGAACAATGGTGGAATGAATGAAAAGAGCGCCACCTACACTGGCATTCGGATATCTCGTGAGGTGATGGTGCTCATCTAGGTATGGGAGAATGACCATAGACGTGAAGAAGACAAGAATGTAAGATTCGCCGACCGAATCAAACTACCCCGATAAAGGGTTTGCAGGGTAACCCTTGCCGACTAACTTACTTAGGTTGGAGGCAAAGCCGGAAGTTGATACGGCTATTAAATTGACTCTCCATGTTCCGAAGACTTCGAAACGTAGTAATAATATAACTCTGCCGGGGTGTTCCGGAGATAATCTCAATAGAGATCCACTTATCGGGGTAATGGCAGTGGCGCGGTTAGTGCTGCGGATGCGGCTCGCGCGGAATAAGGATTCCGTCGGTGCATCGTATTACCTATCCGGGTATCTTTCACCATTGGATTTCGCGCGCAGCCGACGGAGCTTAACAGCGAATTGGTGGAAGAAACCCTCACGTCTGCCTTCTCAGTATCTAAAAAATAATGACTCCCATTTTTTAATCCCATCGGTCACTACTCCCGCCCGCCACATTCATTTCTCGTTCAAACGTCTGCACACAGACTAGAGTCTGAGGTACGTCATACTTCACCCAGGCAGGGCCGAAATTACTCTTGTCGAGAAGCAGCAAACGGACAACGCAATTTGTTCGATCTAGAGGAAGGAAAAAAGATGGTCATTGACGAATCATATATTAGACGAAACTGCTATATGATAAAGATTGACTGAAGGGCATGTAAAACATGCGTTGACTGTGCAGTCCATTTTGAACATTGACGGATGGAATGTCAATGGCGTCATGGTGTAGACCACGGTCCTTCAATCGGTCCATAGTCATGCCCAAATGAAGCACAAGGCTGTGTGCCAAATCTTCTTAGCTGACATCTTGTTTTCGCAAAATGCTAGCCCATCAAAGACTACCTGAAGCATAAACAAATCAAGATGATTCCGAAAGAAAGCCTGGCAGTCCTCGGCTCTGTTATGTTTATATATTTTCATATGTTTCGTCTATTGGAAACCTACCGTCGATTAGGCACATTATTGTTATACGATGGAAATCCAGTCTATTAGTTCTTATTTTTAGTAATTATGACTAAGGTATACCTTTTCGTTGGCACAAGTAGTTTTGTGTCCTTGATGAGCAAAACAGCACAAAAACATGTTTTTCCTAGCAATAAACAATTCTGCTTATTCCGTTAGTTCAACTTGTCATAGGTTCCGGATACACGTGGCATATTAATCCTTGATATTCATCCTTGTCGGTTTAAGCCCGCGATGTTCACAGCGCTCATCAAGTGCGATGCATCAGCCGCATTTTCGCCTCCAATTCATCGCCCGGTGGTAAAGTGCGCACTTGTCTGTTTTACCGGAGAAAAATCAGTCCATGGAGGATTCGAACGTAAGCACGACGATCCGTGGGCTAGAAGAAACTGCGGGTAAAGCTATGTGGTGGATTCCAGGAGCGCCATCGGGAGATAGAGTTAGAGTAGGAGACAGGGAGGCAGAAAGGGTATAGCGAGCGTCGGATGTGGAAGAGTTTCCACGTTGATCGTGGGGACGAGACAGCTCCGACGAGATGCGTCATCTCGTTCGTAAACTGTTCGCGAGTGTCTCATTTTCCTCTCGCCAGCCCCGTCTACGTCCTTTCCAACGACCTCTCTTCCAAAGATAAGATGCGACGAATCTTCGTTCCTCGCTCAGCTACTCCCATGGCTCTCTTATCATCGCACTCCGAGCCGATGTGCACTCAGGGATCTCTGGTGCATCAATATTGCTTCGGGATTCTACATCAGTTCGCGAAATCTGGATCAACAATAGGCAAGAAAAACGACTTGATTTTCCTGCAGGAAAATTCATGGGCTGATATGAATTGAGACAAGGGAGCCTGCCCTCATGCCTTGATGCTCTGACTCATTCTGATTCGTTGACGTTTCGTTCCTGCAGCCAGGCAAGTACCTCGGTACAATCTTATCCAAATTTTCACTCATCAATATTGAATGAAAAATCTTCTCCGCCATATCCACTTGCCGGAGAATAAATTCGTCCGAAGTTCTCGCGTAAGGAAATAGCTTCGATTTCGAATCGATCAGTAAAACGACGCAGCAAAAAGGGACTCGAGTGTGGAAGACAGAGAAACTTTGAGGACGCGCTTCGTTGCTGGATACGAACGCCCTCTCAATCCTAAGTCGGACGAATTCTCATGCGTTTTTGCCAGCGATTCGCTCGAACGATCCGCGCTGGGATGTGGGAGGATGAGGATTGGCGGTTAGTCAGAGGGTTGGGTGGTCGAGAGACGCGAGTTGCAGAATGTGAGAAAGAGGAAGGAGGGTTTGCGCTCGTCTAGGATCGATGGAGATAATGCCCATTACCCCTAATACGAACTCACGCTTTCTCGCTCGCTCTCCCACACCCCCTCGGTAGCCTCAGTCACCTCTCTTCGCATGGGTTCTTGCATCATTCTCCCGAGCTCCCCTCTCAAGTGCGAGTTCCTCTTTCCACTCTATCCCGACCATTCCATTCCGGGTCTGGCTCTCGGTGCGATTTGTAACTGACGCTTTTTAGCCGAAAGCCACAGGCACAACTTACCAAGCTCCCGGGGTTTTCCACCCCGCGCCATCCTATTCCAGCGCAAAAATGCAAGATGGACGGGGCGCAGCGGAGGCAGAGAATGAGACCCAGCCAGCGAGAGGAAGAAAGCATGCTCGTCTATGTGTGCGCGTGGGTGTATCTATTCGTGCAAGTGTCAAGAGGTAGCTGAGAACCTTGAGGCGCCAAAAGCCCAAGATTCCCCAGAATCCATATAACCCAGAGGAGTTGAAAAAAGTTTTATCCGTGATCTACGGTGTATCAATAAGCGATGCCACAGAAGGCGAACATCTAGTACGAACTGAGACTTATGAATTTAACTCCAAAGCTTTCACCACATTGTCACCATCACCATTTGTGATGGTCTAACTGAGCAGGCTTTTGTTATGGTAGAATCATGATTATCAAACTAATCTGGCAGGTGATCATCTAGCTAGGTGCAAGTATTATTATTATCTTTTTATTAGCTCAATAGGACCGAATCTAAGTTCTATTCAGCAGGCCTTTGACATGGTAGAACATGATTGTCAAACTGATCTAGCACGTGATCATCTAGCAATCTAGGTCCTACTGAGCAGGCTTTTGTCCTGGAAGAACCATGACTACCAAACTAATCTAGCAGGTGATCATCTAGCAATCTAGGTCCTATTGAACAGGCGTTTGTCATGGTAGTACATGATTATCAAACTAATCTAGCACAATCAGCAGGTGCGTGGGTTTGTTGGGGTGTTTTGATTTGTCTGGGATTACCTAATGAATTCTTCCTCCGGCCAAATGGATACAGTGCCAAATGATAATGCCAATAAATACAAGATCAAGGGATGATTTTTCCATTCGGAGGACATACCAGCTCACATTCGTAGCCTGCACATTCGTTTTCTTCTGGTTCTCATGGTCCTCAGCCCTCGTCCTGCTGAAGGCGCTTGACAATGATCGCCAAAGTACAACGCGCTCAGCGCTCTTACGCCGAAGGTAACCCCCTGCGTCGCCTATAACATATACCTCGATGACGCTGTCGCACCCGGCCTGTCTTCCACCCTCACCCTCTCGCCCCCTTACTCTTGTGCCACTTGTTCTCTTACTCCGTTTCTGCTCGTTTCGCGAACCTGTTGAGTCTTAGCTGGTGTATGTCTACACCTTCGATATCACCAGTACCTATATGCGATACACGTTACCATTATGGACGAAGAGGAGCACGTCTGGTGAAAGTCGGACGCGTTCCACATCTTTCTTCTTCTGCACTGCCACTTTTCCAGGACAGACCTACTGATGGATGCTCATTTTACAACGACACACGTTGCAGCTCACAGCATAGCCGCGTTCCACGAGTATCATGATTCTATGAAGAAAATAAATAATAAAATAACGACTTAGCAATCTGTAATCAATGATTGTCACGATTGACGATATGTCGATTTGGAAATGTTCCATTGAATCTTCTTTGCTGAATGGTTTCAGATATGTTACGACCATTCTGCTTCCACGTACAAAAACAGTCTCACTATGGTAGGTATTTAATATCACTTTCCTAACTATATCGTGATACGTTGGCGAGACTGCTACGAATATACCCTGATGTTTGTACAACCCGTATACATGTGTACACCGTCAACGTCGGCATTGTAGTCGGCCCAGTAAGCATTTGATACGGCCGGCTTCCTGTCGCTTGCAAATACGCTTTCTCTCTCTCTCTCTCTCTCTCTCTCTTTCTCTCTCTCTCTCTCTCTCTCTCTCTCTCTCATTCACTTAGACTGCGTCCTCTCTTCACGCGTCCAGCCGCCGTTGTTGAAGGCGTCTGGCTACGTATTTGCCACGAATGTATGTAATCGTGGCACTTGCCAGAGCAGAAGCGACGCAAAACGATACCGGCGCTAAAACCACTCGTCGCACACTCTTCTTGTGGCCCGACGTCAACGATACGATACTTGACTGTATCCCTCTTTCGTTTCTACACCTGTATAAATTTTACACTTTGTAAACAATATACATGTGCCTGCGTGGGTTGGTGTGTATGTGATGATTCCGTATGTGTTGCCACTCGTCCACGCTGTTACCTACATGATAGGTTATTGATGGATGCCTTGTTGATGCAAGCAATAAGCATGGGTACATGTTACCGATTGCTGTCCTATGCTGTGTCAATAGATTTATGACCGCTGGGGACATACACGTGGATGAGCGCGATTCGCCTTGATCAGCCTGTTTGAAGAAGAATGAACTGGCGTATGAAAAAACATTGGAGGCACATGAGCGTTTGCATACTAGTTAGGGAATGGTACAGCCCGTGCAGAAATTGTCGTATCGGATTCCCATACTTGATCCTACTTCCTGATGGAGATCCAATGGTTCATCGCATTGGGTGCCTATAGGAAAACGCCACGCGTGTACATTGCATTCCAATCGGAATCACCCAATGAAACCCAATGTACGAATCTAATTTGTGTCCTGAAGGATTCTCACATCACCGAACAAAATCCGATACGATTCTTGATGGAATCCATCCAATTCGGCACGGTGAATGTTCCAAACAGAATATATACAGATGTACAAAATAAGTGGACCTGAAAACATTGTAATTCTCTTCAAATAGTATAAATAGCTTAAAAATATATATCTTTTAAAATGATTTGAAACACATCACTGGAAACCCACTGGAATTATGCAACAACATTTATACAAGAACAATACAGAATCGAGTCCCAATGAGTAAAATAGGCAAAAGTACTATAGGCAAGCTTGACATTCAGTGTATGTCATTTCGCCGAAGTGTAAACAACTTTTTTTCATAGTGTTAAGGGGTCTTCTCACTTTAGACTCTAAAAAATGCTATTTTCATCCATTTTTTTATAGGTTTATATTATAGATATTGATGTAAAAGTTGTTACACTTAATAAATTCGCTTTCAAAATACATTTAAAAAAACTCATTATGTATTTATGTAACCCAAACAAACTTTAAACGCGTTTTTTTCTCGAAACAACGTTTTTTGACAGCTTGTTAATAAAATCTTCGAAACTACTGAACCGATCCTTATGAAATTTCAACCACGTATTCTTTACAACTAAGGCCATATCAAGGATTTTTAAAATTTTGATATTTACCATTTTCTTTGCCAAAACCGATGAAAAAAAACACTTTTTTTAACTAGCATTTTCATCTATAAACAGTGACTTAGATAAATATACTTTTTTTTAATGTCTTTCGAAAGTGTAGTTATTAAGTGTAACAATTTTTGTATTAATATCTATAACATAAACCTATCAAAAAAATTCATGAAAATATCCTTTTTAGCGTTTAAAGTGAGAAGACCCCATGTCAAATTTCGTGCCAAGAAGTATTCGCGATAAATTTTACTGCACTACTTAATTCAAAAAAAATCTGCATCTGAAGCACACAGGATTGTCGTCGATTTCCCCTGAGTGGTGAAAAAATCCAAAGTTAAACATCGTCCCGCGCGATACCTGCAAAATCCCAATCTCACTAAGCTCCCCATTGCCAGGCATTCGTTTCATCATGAGGATTATTCGTGCCTAGGATGCACAGGCTTGCCTCAGTAGTGACCATCATCCGTGAGTTTATCATCGCCATAATTGTCACGACCAACGAATAATTTCGTTCGCCTCGTTGAAGTAATTATTAGGCGACGAACAAGTGTTCACACGGTGGCAGAGGCATCAACGTTAGGCCACGTACGAAGCGTTGAGTCAGTAATCTCGAGAGGCGGCAACAGCAGTGGCAATGTAGCCTGTGGCCTTTATCAGAGAGTCCGCGTAAAAGCAGCGGTGGAACGTGGTTTTATCTGACCGAGTTTAAGCGTACCGCAATCAGGGGCAGCCGTTGACTCGTGACGTTTCCGGTCCTGGTTTCCGGTCCGCCGGACCGCACCGTTTCCGTTCCAACCTCGGCACGAGCCCTGCCCACTGACGATTCTCTTTTCTTCACTGCATATATATATCTCACACACACACACACACACGCAAGTGTACGTACGCACACTTTATGAGAGCAACCAGCAACGTGACCCGCGGTCCGACGCGGGTCCCTACTTTAGTTGTATCGTGACGACTACGCGGAACGCGCCAACTCGCGAAACCACCCACGAGCACCCAAACTTTTACCCGAGTTTTCGTTCTTTCGCCTGTTCATTTCGAAACGCATTTCCCCTATACGCCCGAAGGCAAGACGTGACCGCTGTCAGCCTCTTTGATGACCCGAGTGATCACGTGTGCCACAAATGGAAACGAATTTTGTGCAAACATGAAAGTTCCTATACGTATGTTACCGCGTTGATCTCTTCGCAGCCTGTGTGAAACGCGTCATAAGTTGCAAATTGCGCACGGAGACCGGAAACGAAGATTTACGAGAGAGGCGATGCCGAAACTCTTAAACTTCATCCACTCAACCGAGTAAACATATTGAATCATCTCACACGTTATTGTATACGTGCTGCCTGCTTGTATGCACAAAATGCAGCGCCGTTATGCACCGATTGGGGGATTTAATCGTCTTCGCGCATTTTGGTCGTCATTGAGTGGTTTTTAAGGGCGGTGATTTTCACGATGTTTTTTAACGGAAGATTTCTTCACGCTTTTGTAGACTTGGGGTATTGATAGAAACAAAATAGTCTTTAGAATAGGGTGTTGATTGAACTTGACTTGATTGGAACTTGATTAGAACCAAAATAGTTTTTGGCATAGGGTAATAATAGAACCACAATAGTTTTTAGATTTTTAATTGACCAAAATAGAACCAAAAGTAGTGATGAATTGCTACTTTTGGTTGTTAGATGGTATTTTTGAATTTTTTATACATCTTTAAAAGGGCGGAGGTATGGTACAGTCCTTTAAAAGGGTTGCGGTGGATGTTGTCCGACGGCGTGACACGTAGCGTCGGCGGGATTAATTTGAAAAAAACCAACGAAAATTTTTGTTTTCATTGACGCTTATACGCAGAATATGAACCAAGAAAAAGTGAGAAATGTTGAAAATCGATTGAATGGTACGATTTGGAACGAAAAGATTGAATTGTCCGAAAATAAATGTTTTCATTTTGCAATAAAAAATACTTTTTGTAAATATTCAAAAACATTTAGGGTCTTGTTTTCGACAATAAGGTTGGAAAAATGTATAGCAAAGTTCATCGGAATCGGTCGATTAGTTTTTTAGCAATACGTCACGCCAGTTTTGAAAATGATAAGACCGTGTCATACAGCCGCCATTTTTGAACATTAATAAAAAAAACCATGTAACAGTCAAAAGCAGTACTAAAACATAACCAAAGTCTTAAAAGTTGTGTAGAAATCTTTCCTTTAAAAAAACATCATGAAAATCAGCAAGGTATGTCCCCCCTTAAGGTGAAAGTAAATGGACCGTGTTAAGTGCTCCCTCTTGTTGCGAATATTTACACACACATACTCACATATGTATGTGAATGTGAATCAAGTAACGACTCTCTGATTCAACTAAAAACCGTTTATAGTTCATAGTCATTAGTCATTTTTTCAAAATTCCCATACTATAACAAAAAAGAATCATTGAATGCATGCACTTAGGTACAAGGAACATCACTTAAGTGTTCGCCTTCACTTACATTAAAACTCATATATGTCATAAAGCATTGAAAACTATTAGACGAGTATTTTTTCATCGGCAGAAAAACGGGGAAACCATCCCTTAAAGAAAGGTGTATACAGAGGCGATTTTGCATTTTCGCCCACAACCAGTCCACCGATCGGAATATAACAAATTCCAAAATTCTTCTAATGTAAACCGTTGAAAAATCCACTACAAAAGGATTGAAAACATTTAAATAAGGGGTATCACGCCTTTCTTTGAGGGGCGGTTTCCTTCCTTAAAACCATTTTTCGCCGATTAGAGAAAACCGATGTCTAATTGTTTTCAATGCTTTATCACATATATGAGTTTTAACAAAATTGAAGGCCGACACTCAAGTGATGTTCCTTGTTAGTAACATATTTCATTATTAATAAAAATGAGTGTTAAAAATAACTTTCCACACTCTACCAGTGACGATTCGACAATCACGACCGAACCCTACAATACAAGTAAAATGAAAATCATCCTAGGCTTTCACATTTTCATTTAGATAGGCTTTAAAAAGGCTAAAAAATTTTGAAAAATATTTCAAGGTCATTGTCGAAATCGTATAATCAAAAAACGTTCAGACAAGGCTGAGAAATGGCTGCAATATGAAAACGACATTCCAGACACAATTATTTTTATCGTGTTCTCAAAAACAACCTTTTTCCAATGTCATCAGGAGGGCTAGTTGGTGGTAATGATCTCGAAATGGTTTTTAAAAAAATGTTGGCCATTTTTTGCCAACTGCAGTGTGTATTCTTGTGAAAGAATGATTATCGAAAATGTCTGAAATCCTAATGAAATGCGTAGAGGAAAAAAAAGTAGCGCGAAGGGAGACGCTTTTCCACTGGAATTGACATGAGGCTATTTGTGCAAATTTTGTCATATTTGTTTGGAATCAACACGAGGGTCGCTCGAAGTATAATTTTGTCGACACTCCAACTAAAAACCACCTCGCTATTCCGTCAATGGTAGAACAGTTATGCGCTATCCCGGTGCGAGCTAATACGTGTTTAAATGGAATACGGGATTAACCGTATAGGGTTTCACCCTACAGTTCTCCTGAGTAAACTGGATTAGGCGGAGGCAGTGTTGGTTTATCGGTGTATACGAGTGAACGTGTATTGCATAGTGGACGAGTGTGTGGAGAAGGCTTCAGCGCTACCTGTGAAATTTCAAGGCTCATGTGTGAGCATGTACCTTAAGGGGGGAGATACCTTTAGGCATGGAAAACATCGCGGATTTTCATGATTTTTTGTAAGGGAAAGATTTCTTCACCATTTTTGAGACTTAGGGTTTGTTCTATTACTACTTTTGGTTGTTAGATGGCATTTTGTATTTTTCATTAATCTTTAAAAATGGCGCAGGTATGGCACGATCTTCTAAACGGACCAGGGCGGATGTTGTTAGACGGCGTGACACGTAGCGTCGGCGAGATTAAATTTAAAAAAAACTAACAAATATTTTTATTTCGTTAACACTCATACGCAGAATATGAACCAAGAAAAAGTGAGAAATGTTGAAAATCGTCGAAATGGCACACTTTGAAAGAAAAATATTGAATTTTCTGAAAAAAATAACTACACTTTGCGATAAAGGTATACTTTTTTTAATTGTCAAAAACATTAAGGTTCATGTTTTAGGAAATAAAGTTAGAAAGATTCAAACCAAATTTTATCAGAATCGATTGATTAGTTTTTTAGCTGTACGCCACGACAGTTTTGAAAATGCAGTTTAGAAGCCCGCGCCAAAATGCCGCCATTTTCAAAGACTACTAAAAAAAATACCATGTAACAGCCAAAAGTAGTAATGAAATATACCTCAAGTTTCAAAAATGGCGAATAAATCTTACCTCTTAAGGGGTCTTCTCAGTTTAGACGCTAAAAAAAGGCTTTTTTCATGCATTTTTTGATAGGTTTATATTATAGATATTAATATATAAGTTGTTACACTTATTAAATACACTTTCGAAATACATTTTAATTTTTAAATTTATTTACTTAAGTCACTATTTATAGACAAAAATGGTAGTTTAAAAAATCCTTAAAAAATGGTGGGCCTGCGCTGTTGATGAAATCTCGGAGATGGATCATCCGAAACAAAAAAATCAAACGGTTTTAGCTACAGTATATTAATGGGTATAGCGCATATTATACGATTTTTTATATATGCAAAAATAACAAAATGACGGAAATTTTTTGGAAAAACACAAAAAAACGTGTTTTTTCACCGTTTTTGTCAAACAATAGTAAATATCAAAATTTAAAAAAACCTCGATATGCGCTATATCTATAGTTGTAAAAAATATGTGATTAAAATTTCATAAGGATCTTTTCAGTAGTTTCGAAGATTTTATCAACAACCGTCGAAAAACGTTATTTCGAGAAAAACGCGCTTAAAGTTTGTTTCGGTTACATAAATACATTAAAATTTTTGTTAATGTATTTCGAAAGTGTATTTATTCAGTGTAATAACTTTTATATCAATATCCATAATATAAACCTATCAAAAAAAATCATGAAAATAGCTTTTTTTAGCGTCGAAAGTGAGAAGACCCCTTTAAAAAAGAAACGAAAATCAGCTAAAAAAATTCTCGCCTAAAGGTATATCTCCCCTTAAGAGGGCACAGCACACACACCAAGACATTTACAGGGTGTCCAGGATGGATCGATTTTTGAGTACTGACGTGAACTTTGAAATGTTCTCCACCATGCTTTTCCTCAATCATGTGTACACGGTTAGGAAGAGAAATCCAATGCGACCTTGACTGAGAGCGAAGTGGTAGATTTGCAGAGATCGTATTTCAAGCTGGGTAGTTGATCCAGTCTCAAATTTGGCGTCTCTCTTTCTCTCCCTCTCTCTCCCTCGCTCATTTTCACTCGTCCTCTAGCGTTGAACCGCAGTTCCTCAGAGCGGAAGGATGGCCTAGTGGATACTAGGTCATCCTGTATGACCCAGTGACGCTGTCCAGTCATACGAGCGTGGCCAAGTGCTCATTCGATTTTCTTAGAGTGCACATCTGCACGGGATAGCAAGAAAGCGATTACTAACACTAAGATCTGCCACCCTCCGTCCCTACAGCTGTGTACGCACGCACGGCTTCTCACACGGTAAAGCTTTACACTGCATAGTAACTTCCAGTATACGAGACATCGTTCACCGGGAACCAAAATGGCCGTAGCGCCGGGTAAAAACAAATTGAAAATGGGAAGTGCCGGACGATACTACGGTGCCTATCTCATCTACGACGTTGCAAACTCCTGCCTCGCGGCTCTTCATGCCAAAGTGTCTCCTACGACCCCTGTCACCAGCAACGCTACTCTTGCCGCTGGAATTACGAAAAACGGACAACTATCACCGATTCACGTACAAAATCCTCGTAAGTTTTACAGTGTTGCTATGTATATTTTTTATTATGATCTTCTCTAATTTAATATTGTAATTGCCATCGTTTTCACCCCCAAAGATCGTTTTCACCCTCTATCGATGATTACAGACACATGTCTTCAAATTCACCTCTTCGGTATGACCGTTCTTTCAAACTCGGCATTGGAGGATATAGTATGTACAAGTGAGAACATTCAATCGCCAAATCTTCAAAATTTGCTTGATACGCGATCGTCAAAGGCCAGGATACTTTGATGATCAGGCAGCTGAAAGGCAACCTCAGCTACAACATCAATCATGTTTTGCTCAATGATGTTGTGCGATCCCTTTTTACAGTCCGAAACCTCATACTGCCAATATTATTTGACTGGTACGTCTTATCCATTCCATCATGAATGACACATCACATGATGTGAAAAACGAAAATGTTCTATCGTCCTGGAACCTATCCTGCTTCTATTCCAATTTGTCCAGTGGAATACGACTGGTGGAATTTTTGGTGAATGATGTTTCTTTCTTGATTTGACCATTTGCTCAATGCTATTGTGCGATCCCTTTTTACAGTCCGAAACCTTCATACTGCCAATATTATTTGATTGGTACGTCTTATCCATTCCATCATCAATGACACATCACATGATGTGAAAAACGAAAATGTTCTATCGTCCTGGAAGCTATCCTGCTTCTATTCCAATTTGTCGAGTGGAATGATGTTTCTTTCTTGATTTGACCATTTGCTCAATGCTATTGTGCGATCCCTTATTACAGTCCGAAACCTTCATACTGCCAATATTATTTGATTGGTTGGTCTTATCCATTCCATCATGAATGAAGCATCAGATGAAAGTGAAACACGAAAATGTTCAAACGTCCTGTAACCTTTCCTGCCTCTATTCCAATCTGTCCAGTGGCATACGACTGATTGAATTTTTGGTGAATGATGTTTCCTTCTTGATTTCACTCTTTGCTCAATGATGTTGTGCGCTCCCTTTTTACAGTCCTAAAACTTGATACTGCCAATGTTATTTGACTGGTAGGCCTTACCCATTCCATCATCAATGACACATCAGATGAAAGTGAAACACGAAAATGTTCTAACGTCCTGCAACCTTTCCTGTTTCTATTCCAATTTGTCCAGTGGCATAAAAGTGGTGGAATTTTTGGTATGATGTTTCTTTCTCGCTTTCACTCTTTGCTCAATGATGTTGTGCGATCCCTTTTCACGGTCCTAAATGTTGATACTGCCATTACTATTTGACTGGTAGGTATTATCCATTCCGTCATCAATGACACATCAGATGAAAGTGAAAACCGAAAACGTTCGTGGAACTTTTTCTGCTCCTATTCCAATTTGTCCAGTGGCATACAAGTAATGGAATTTTTGGTAAATGATGTTTCTTTCTTGATTTCACCAGGGCAGGTAAGTATTTCGCCAATACGGCATGTGTAGGTCTGAGTGCATGTAGGTGTGTATGCACCTACATTGCAGTACGTTACTATTAGAGGAATGAGCCGTATTGGAAGCCGCTCTCGAGAAACGTAATGATCGTGCTGCTGGCCGTAATCGTTTGCCCACACGCGCTCCAACTACCTACCTTGCAGAGCAAAGCACAGCCTTCACTGCTGCGATTCGCGTCGAATATGGAACGAAAGTAAAGAACGGATGGAACGCCTGTTCGTACAAGGAGAAGAATGAAGGGAGGCAGGGTGAGCGAGAGAAAGAAACGAAGGGAAAAAACACGAACTACAAAGTACACGTTCACCACCGTTAGTTTTAACCCCGCGTTTACCTCGTAGGGGACTCGCGATCGTTACACGCTTCTCTAAGTGGATTTTCTACGAGTTTGTGCCGTAGTGATCGCGTGTCAACGCTTCTCCAGGCGCGCCTGAACGAGCGACATCGCGCCCTCCACGCGGGCTAGGAATGCAATCGAGGCTTGCTTTCTCTCTCTCTTTCTATGCAGAGTTAGAGGGCCTCATAAAAATATCGTATTTTAGGGTGAAACTTCTATTCGAACGCTAAACGCACCTAATGAAATTGGCTGACGCAACGAACGCTCGGATATTCAAGCATTCCAGGATATTCAACGGTTGATAAGAAAAAGGGATCGTTGACTGCTGAATTTCAAATCAAAGCAGAAAAAAAATGGTCGACAATTTAGTGAGAAAACTTTTGTTTGGCCGAGGTGCGAAAAAAATTCGTTTCATATTATTTTTTTAGGTCCCTATCGATGTACCTTTACCCCCAGAACACAAATACCCCATTCATTTATCCTTTAAATTCTGATTTTCTATTATAAATGGTCGAAAATGTTTGGAACGTCATTAAACTTGATATGCGGCAAAAAAGAAAAAATACATAATCATTCATTTTGCCCCCAACCCCCTTCAGTTTAATGCACCTCTTTCAAATGTGGAGTGAGAAAAATCAAAATCAAGGGTCGGTTCATCCCTTAATTTTGCTGGTTCCAATGTATTCATAGTAGATTTCTGATCATTTTGCGATAGACGAATTTTCGTTTCTGTTTCACTGAAATCGGTGAAACTGCAAAATCAGGCCTTAACAGGCTTCACTCCAAGGGGTGGTTTCACCCCTCCAACCAGTTTTTCCGCCGATAAAATAAATACGTATCTAATAGTTTTTGAAGCTCTACCATATACATGACTTTCACCAAAATCGAAGGCAGACACCAAAGTGATGTTCCTTGTAGGTATGAGTAAGCTGAGCGCGCGTTGAGTGTCGCATTAGCCTAATGCAGCGGCACACAAATCGTCAGTTGCGATGGTGAAATTGTACGAACTGAAGTTCGATTGATTCCTCATCCACCGTGCTCTCCGGATTTCGGACTCGTACGACGACTTTTTCCTCCCAAATTTGAAAAATCGCTGTGAATGATAACCTTTTTAAAACATTGGAAAAGTAAAAAAGAACGCCAAGTAATAAAAAATCCTCCTGAAAGCATTATGGCTTGTTTTGCAATATTAAAAATTCTGATTTATCTCAACATTATTATTATTTTTAAATGGTTTTGTTGTGTTTTTTTTTATTCAAATTTACAAAAGAGTGAAATATATTTTTATAAAATAGCCAAGCAAGATTCCTAGAAATGCTGCAAACGAAATTGTTAAACATTAGAAATACCACTTTCCCAATCACTGTGAATGATAATTTTCCTGTCTTAAATAAAAAGCCATATTCTAAAGGAATAAAAGTCTTTGGATAGAGCCAGTTCAAGTGTATTGAGTTAAAAGTAGACTCCGTTCAACAACTCATATTGTTTGGCTCCAAAAAATCTTGTGATCTCAGCAAAGTAAAAAAATACCCACAACATAATCTCTCAAAAAATACGAACATTCTTTTTCCACTTGAACATCGAGCACAAGGTTAGAATTAATTTTTTTTTTAAGGCAAACTCCGTTCATCAACGAATATTGTTTGGCTCCAAAGAGTGTTGTGACCTCAGTAAAGTCAAAAACTATCCACAAAATAGTCTCTAAAAAAATTCGAAAATTCTTTTTTCACTTGAACATCGAGCATAACGTTAGAATTAATTATTTTTTGAAGGCAGACTCCGTTCATCAACGAATATTGTTTGGCTCCAAAGAGTGTTGTGACCTCAGTAAAGTCAAAAACTATCCACAAAATAGTCTCCAAAAAAATTCGAAAATTCTTTTTTCACTTGAACATCGAGCATAGCGTTAGAATTAATTTTTTTTTGCAGGCAGACTCCGTTCATCAACGAATATTGTTTGAGTTCAAAAAAATGTTGTGATGTCAGTAAAGTCCAAAGCTATTCACAAAATAGTCTCTAAAAAAATACGAAAATTATTCTTCCACCTGAACATCGAACTTAACGTTGGACTTATTTTTTTCTTTTTAAGGCAGACTCCGTTCATCAACGAATATTGTTTAGCTCCCAAAAATGTTGTGATCTCAGTACTGTGAAAAACTATCCACAAAATAGTCTCTAAAAAAAACGAAAATTCTTTTTCCACTCAAACATCGAGCACAACATTGGCATTAACTTTTTTTATCACGCGCAGGCTCAAGATGGTCTTGCAAAGCGAGTGCTGTTTTCCATTAGGCCGTGCTGTTTTTCCATTATCGGCGCTGTTACTCGCAACTGTAATCGTTGTTTCTTCGTTCAGCCCCGAAGTTCCCATGTGTAGACAAGAAGTGTTTATCTCGTGAGGTTTGAGACGAGGATAAGAAAAGCTGAGCTCACGGACCATGTGCACATAGTGTGCAGATGCACAGTACACGTAGGTACCAACGTAACGAGAATGGTAGGGAAGTTTGTAGGAACGTTGAGAGGGGTCGGAAAATAACTCGCAATTTGATAGAGAGCCGGGGGATAGCGTGTCCGTTTTGATTTATAAGAATTAACCACGAAACGAGCCCTCGATCCCCAGTTGTTTCTTGCACCTAATTGAGCCAGCACTCCATACAATTCACCCTCTCCAGCCCTGTACAGTTTTCCAAGCAAAGACCAGAAGTTCCACAAATGTGTACTGTAAACGCCAAGGGTTCGAAGCGCTGCCAACCGCACCACGAAGGATTAGAGGGAACAGCCGATACCGAAGATAAGGCCTAACATTTACTTTCCCGTATCAATAGTAGTCCCCTATCCAAAATGATTCTCATCCATCGTGACGCCCTCACTCTTGGATGGTTGAACGATCGACTCATTGCTAATTCTCATTATCCGATCACCAACGAATCGCTGTTTGCCTTTGTAAACCGTGACACCGAGTATTCCAATACCCTGCAGAATCTTCCTCTCGACCATTCTAGGTAATCAATCAACGTTGGATAAAGAGAAGCTCTGATCCCTCAGATTATAAGGGGCTGATGCAGCCGGAATGTCAACGCTGGAGCATGCAGGGCTTTCAGTTTCCCCCACTGTGGATGTCTTCCACCAGCATGTAGTTGTCTCGGCCACTGCATGATGCTGCCATTTCTACAGTCCTTGATTACAACAGCATCGTGGAGAATTATGGCAGACATGCTAGGCATGTGTGTCAGTAAATTGATGATACTCGAACCTGGGGAAACAAGACCAAGGTCTAGGAAACTCCCCAAAACATCATTTGGTCTAGTCACAAAAAGTGTTGAAGGGCTACACTTAGAGGGACATTTTTCTGGGAAACGGTTGGTGGAAAAGAAATGCATTTTTAAAACGCAAAGATACATATATTGAGAGTCTACAAAAATCACCAAAAAATACAGACAAACAATAAAAACATAGCCGCCGGCAGATGATGACAGTTTGGTCGCGACGTTTGGCGGTGGACACTCCCCGGCTTAAACGGTCCATCCGAAATCTAAAAATGAAACGGGTTATTCAAGTTAACAATAAATACGAGTCGTTGACGATCGTCAATTTTTCAAATCATTTTTTTTAACCACGTGGCGACGAATTGACTGTCGAGCATACAGAAACTATGAAAAAGGTCGTCATTTTTACGTAACTATTAAAAGGACAAGATTGATTTTGAAAAAGTGAGATCGTCGACGACCTTTGAATGTTCCTCATCGTGTTTCCTGTAAATTTGGAAACAATTGATCGAGTGGTTCTCGAGATATCATGTCCACCGACTTTGAAAGCAGTGTTTCGAGACAAACGCGTTTAAAGTTTGAAGTATGGTGAAGCGACCGTTCGCCCGGCCGACTGTTGGAAGCTGTAGCTCATTCAATTTTAGGAATATTTCATTGAAATTTTCAGGAAATATAGCTGAAAGCTACTATCGAAAAAAAAATATTTTTGGAAAATGCAATTTTTTACTCTCCTAGGTAGATGTAGCCCGTTAACGGGTTACCTGGGTTTCGAAGGGCAAAAAATACATGTTTTCTCGCACTTTTCAAATATATAATAAAATAATTATTTTATTCCAACTTTGAGCATATAAAAGTGGAACATTTGATCAACATTTTATACAATTTTCATCCAAAATTATCGCGGTGGTCAGGATGACTCATGATAGCTTTATCTGAAATAAAAAAACCAAATATTTTCTGTTAATAGATGAGTATAGCTTGTGATTGGAAGAAGGATTTGAAAAAAATTGTAATTTGAATTTTTTGGTGGATTTGTATGCAATTTTTTTCTTTGATCACAACTAATTTCAGAAGGCAATGCATGGTCTAGATTTTACCGAAAATCGTACTGAAAACAGTACGATTGTGATAAGTTGTGATAAAAAAAGTTGTGATCAAAGAAGTTGTGATCAAAGAAGTTGTGATCAAAGAAGTTGTGATCAAAGAAGTTGTGATTAAAGAAAAAAATCCTTCTTTCAATTGCTAGTCAATACTATCTAGAATCAGTGTGCAAAATTTCAACAAGATCGGTGCATTAGTTTTTGACAAATCGTGTCCACCGACTTCAAAAATACAGTTTTGAGGAATAAGCGTTTAAAGTTTGAAATAGGAGGAGAAACGGAGAAATGTTTTCTTTACTTTCATGTAATCATCGATTCCAGTACTTTTGGGAAAATATTCTTGACATGTTGTACTATTAAATTTTTTTAATAGATTTGTGGAATAGTACATTTTTAAATAGATTTGTGGAAATTTCAAAACCCATGTAACCCCTTAATTGAATCGAATGCTTGACAAAAGCGTCGTCTCGAAGCTCCACTGACTCTTCGCTTTAATTAATAATTGATAAATATTGTTTCTGAAAAAATGGATTTTTTGAAAATTTGAAATCCATGTAACCTCTTAATTCAATCGAATACGTGAAAAAGCGCCTTTTCGAAGCCCTACTGGCTCTTTGGTTTATCGTTTCATATGCCCGAAGTGTATTTTCGCATGACGCGCTCGGGTAGAAAGGCAGAAGCTCGGGTTCAGTACCGAACGAGCAACGCGCATTCGCCTCTTTTTCTCAACCGCCCGCTTTCACGATTTTCCTCGCGCACGACGGCCCTGTTTCCTTTTCTCGCTTTTCCTTCGTGTTTTTTTTCCGCCTCTCCCTGCTTCCACAATCAGCCACTCGCTAGCTTTTTACCGAGGCATGCACGAATATGCTGAAAGTACATGGCATGTCGCTAAACGGAAAGGATCGATGCGCTGCATTTGCCCGTTGCACACTTGCCGTGTGTTGGAGTCACGGGAGGCACCCTTCGATTTTCAGGCTTGATAACGTACGGCACGTATACCTCGCTCACACATACGTCCACACTATTCTACATACGGAGTTACAGTCGTTGCAAAAAACCAGACGGCCTTTCAAGCTTGTTGCCGATTGTTTTATGTATGATATTACTCAATTGTGGATGTGTCGTGATCGATTCGCTGATCACCGCGAAATACACCGTGGGTAAAGTCACATCCATTTGCCTAATTGCAATGTTAAGGCCTTAGACGACAGCAACGGGTATAAAATCATGTGCGAATTTAACATATTTTTTTTCGTATGAAAAAGTGATTCACTCATAAAATTAATTACACTTTAATTAACTACATTTAGTATGAATATCAAGCTGATAGAAAATATATATGTTTTTTTTTTCGATGTACAAAATCGCCGACTACTCGAAACTTCTCGAAACAGCTTTTTTCCAATTGGCGTGACAAATAACTTCGACAATTTTCACTCGATTTACTTCGAATTTAAAAGTCATGTTCCTAATTACATTTCACAGAGAAGTACGTACGGAATTTCTGATTAATCGAAAACTATTCATTTTATGAGCAGTTTATGAGCATTTATAAAGAAATTTTTCACTGAAAATTCATTTCTTTGGTTCAAATACCTACAACTTTTAAATAAAACAATATTTTTTAAATTCCGTACGTAATTCTGTACGTATTCCAATGTAGATTGGCGAGATTTTTTGTTTCTTGTTCTAGGTAAAAAATTGTGGATGCTAAATGTCACGCCGCGGAGCGGAAAAAAGATGAAAAAAAGAAAATATTAGTAATCGGCCATCTTGTACATCGAAAAAAATATATATATATTTTCTAACAGCTTGATGTACATACTAAATAGATGTGTAATTAATTTTATGAGTGAATCACTTTTTCATACGAAAAAAATTGTTAAATGCGCAAATTATTTTATACCCGTTACTGTGGCCTCAAGGTAGAACGAGCGCGCGCTCTTGATTTCTATAAATTTTGTTCAAATTTCAACCAGTCATTGTTCATATCATTATGCGTGTTTGAGGGAAATTTCGGAACAGTCGATTATTTAGATTGGAAGATAATGGGTTTTGAAATTGCAACTTTAAACACTGCAGGGTCTGCATTGACCGAAAGTCAGGTCACATAATTCGTCGTACCATTTTATTGATTTTTAAATTTTGAAAAAAAAATTATGTTTAGACAGCAAACTAGTTAGGAAAAGAGTGAAAAAAGTTTGGAGTGGCTTTACTATTCAGTTTTGGTAAAAACGTTCAGTAATGATAGAATAATTCTCCGTAAAAAATATTTGTTCCCTATAATAAGGAAACATATGGCAACACCGCAGAACAGTATTGTTTAATATTGCGAGAAAAAAAAATTATCGTCTTCCTGAAGTTAAAAAATTTTGTTGTAAAAAAATATTTGCATCATAAATATAAATATTTTATAATGTTTATGTTATCTTCATTAACACATAAAAGTGTTGGTTAATTCATAACTAATTACAAAACTGTGTTCGATTAAACATTACTTCCAAATAAAAATTTGTGTTGCAGTATTATTTTTAAATGGCGCCCAAACTTACGTCATTGGATACATGGAACGATGCGATGTTGCCTTATTTCTTCTTACAGGGGACAAATATTTTTTAGGGAAAATTATTCTGTCTAAATTTCAATGCAGACCCTGCAGTGTTAAAAGTTGCAATTTTAAAACCCATTATCTCCCAATCTAAATGGTCTAAAATTAAAATTTTAGCTCTCGTTAAAACCAAGGGGCCGGGTTGAAATTCCGAACTTTTAATGGTCAGAACGCTCAAAACTCTGAAAGAATAGTACCCCGAAAGATCAAAACGCCAAAAGAATTGTACACAAAAGACCAAAACTCCGAAAATCTTAACACCGTCAAAATAATTCGACTATGGAAGTTTTAAAAGTTTCAAAATTTTCAATAAATCGACGAATTATTTCAAGATTTTTTATCTATTAAGAAGTGATGAGCGTCAATTTTAACATTTGTTTAAACAACGTTATACCTTCTACATCATTTACAGTCAACTGTGTAGACTTTCGTTGACATGATCTCAACATGAGGGCCGGGTTGAAATTCCGAAATTTGAATGCGCCGACGGTTTAGAATTCCTAATTTTAATGTACCCAAATTACAAGTTCCGTCAAGATTATGCCAGTCTACACAGTTGACTGTAAATGATGCAGAACGTTCAACATTGTCTAGACAAATTTCAAAATTGACGTAAAATCACGTCGCAAAAAAAAAAATCTTGAAATAATTCGTCGATTTATTGCAAATTTTGAAACTTTTAAAACTCCCATAGCCGAGTTATTTTGACGGTGTTCAGATTTTCAGAGTTTCGGTCTTTCGTGTGAAATTCTCTCGCTTGATCTTTCGGGGTAGTATATTTTCGGAGTTTTGAGCATTCTGATCATTCAACGTTGGGAATTTCAACTCTGCCTCGTTCAGATTTTCAGAGTTTTGGTCTTTCGGGTAAAATTCTTTCGGAGTAGTATTCTTTCGAAGTTTTGAGCATTCTGATCATTCAAAATTCGGAATTTCAACCGGGCCCAAAACCAATTATAGATGTTCTGGTTAAAACCAATTTTAAGTCTGGTTAAAATTTAAACGAAATCTATAAAAATCAAAAACTCGCTCTCTCCACCTTAAGGCCTTATATACGCGATTTCGCCGATTTTCGGAGGTACTTTTCTAGACGCGGTTAAAAAAAATAACGCATATATTGACAACATTTTTTTTTACAGATCATTTATGCACATGGTTGAGTATATGTAAAAAAAAAAATCAGAAATATTAACAAATGGCGGAAATATAACAGAATAGAGCAATATATTTTTTTGCGCGCGCGTTGATGGTGATAGTTCTCGGCATCGATGTGGGTGTCTGAAAAAAATGAACATATTTATGCAAAACAAAATTATGCAAAAAATAAACATATTTATGCAAAATTGCATAATGAATGTATCGTCATTGTGAACCAACATTATTATTTTTAAAAAATTATTATAATTAAAATTTGAAACTTAAATTTTTTTACTCAATTTTCTGTCGGTATTTTATTTTTTATATCTTTTTGTGTCATTGAAATTTTTGTTTCTGTGGTTCACACGATAGGTGATGATACTAAGAATATGTTGTAAAGATTTCAAAGCGATCTGAACCTCCGTTCAAGAGTTAGAACTATCACAAGGTTCGAAAAAGTGAATGGTGGAAATATGTTATATCTCCGCCATTTGTTAATATTTCTGATTTTTTTACATATACTTAATCATGTGCATAAATGATCTTTAAAAAAAATGTTGTCAATATACGCGTCATTTTTAGCCGCGACGAGAAAAGTACCTTCGAAAATCGGCGAAATCGCGTATATAAGGCATTAAGGGGCCAGTCCACTTTGGAGCCACGAAAAAAGGCTATGTGGCGATATTTTTTTCGGCATTTAATAAAAGATATGCATATAAAAGTTGTTGGGCTTGATAAATAAAGTCTTGAAATACATTTTTTTATATATTTCATTTCTATTTATTTATAAGTTCAAGAAATATAGTTTAACGTAACGCCTCAAAAATAGGTGGGCTAGATAGCTCCATCACAACTCGGCAACGGCTTGTCCGGAACAAAAAATCAAAGTCCATTAGATTCAGTATGACACCAGCTACAAAATGACCCTCGGATATGAAGTTTTGTCAAAAAATAAAAAAAATGGCAGATGAAAAACGAAAATAGTTTTTGAAAACGCGTTTTTTTTTGCAGTTTTTTGCAAAGCAAAGAGTGAAAAAGAAATTTTTTAAACCATCGAGGATCTGGTTGCGAATCATGTCTACAATATGTTATTTAAATTTCACGAGAATCGTTTTATTAGTTTTAGAGATACGATGGAGCTAGATTTTGAAAACGTTGTTTCGAGAAAAACGCGTTTGAAGTTTATACTATGAAAAACTCTTGCCTAAACTCAATCGGCAATTCCTGCACCGTACAAAATCCCTTCTGATTGCTCATCATCGTCAAATTCTTCAAGTCTTGCTTGCTTTCGATTTTTTTTTTTATTTTCAAACTGGACTGGCCCCTTAAGGTCCTTGTAAGTCTCAAACACGGTGAAGGCATATTCGTCTTTGAGGCGTTACCCCCACTTGTAGCGCAAAAAAAGGCCTTTTTCATGAATTTTTTTAAAGAAAACTACAAAACTTTTTTAATCGATCAATATACCATCTTAAAGAACACATCTTGAAGAACTTTCAGTAATTTTTTTTATTGAAAAATATTACACTGTTTAGTGGCAAATGGCCGTCAATGAAATAATGTTTTTATATACACGGTTTGCGGTGACCAACATTGCGGCGAAGTGGATCATCTGAAAAAAAAATGCGGATGGATTTAGTCAAATATAAGTATAAACTAGTCTTTAATCGAAGGATTTTAAAAAATATTCATTTTTCACAAAATGGCGGACAGTCAAAGTTAATGGTTCGATTTTAACGAAAAAAAACGGCCGTTTTTTGGCTATAAAACGGCCATTTTTTTCGAAAAAAAGATCGAACGATTAAAGTCTACATTTTTATGTATTAAATAAGCCTGCAAAATTTCAAGAAGATCGGTTCATTAGTGTTCGAGTAATCTTGGTCACCGACTTCAGAAATGCCATTTTGAGAAAAACGCGTTTAAAGTTTCTCTTTCAACGCTCATATCTCAGTCAATTTTGTTCGGATCGACTTGAAATTTTCAGGACATATTCTCAGATCCCTATACTTAAAAAAAATGTAACAAAATTTTTTTTTTTTCAAAATCGCAAGTGGGGGTAACCCCTTAAAAAAACCCTAAAAATCAGCAAATATTTTCCTCGCCAAAGGTATCTAAAATATTGTCCATAAAAACAAACGCATTGAAAAATGAAATCGTATTTCGTTGATAGCGTTATTATAAACAACGACAATGCATGGAGGGTTCACAATTGAGGGAAGTCCATCCTACGCGCATTGGAAGAGGCGAGTGTCTTTGAAGGGACCTTCTTCTACGGATCCGATGTAGTTAACCAGGACGGATCGAATCGTCTCGCCTGTTATCTTAATTAAAACCGAAGTAGATGAAGTTGAAGGAGGCATCGTTGCCGGAGAGTTATACGCTGGAACTGGAGAAACGGAGTGTGCGGGTGCTCGTAAAGAGTCTTGCTTTGATTGCAGAAACAATACCTCGTTAACTTCGAAGTCAGCGATCTAGTGACGACAACACTACTAGAGAACGCCGACGTCGACACTCCTCCTCGTGTTACTCTTTTGCCTCTCCTGTACGCGAGGCCTTTCTGGCTCCCTCACCGTCTCTCGTCGTCGAGGCTCTAGGCGTCAATTCGCCCCCGCACCCACCTACACCGCGATACGCATAAATGTAGCACGGGCAATTCCGTTCACCTGCACGTGTGGGCCCGTCCGGGTGTTTGTAATTGCGCAGTTTGTGGCTTATTCCGCCTAGCTAGCTGCAAAGCTACAGGTATTGTATTGCTCGGATTTGATAAACCACCTTGGCAATACCGCGGACCGAGAGCAAGACGGCTAGGCTCGAAGAGTTGAATATAAATAAATTGCAAGAGTGAAAGAAGATGGAGAATGTGGAGTAGGAGGATGAAGTGCCCAAATTATATCTCCCACTATGCATTTTCACGATTATTTTGACTAATTCATGGATAATCTGTTGAGTATTCAAAATAATCTTGCGGAAAACTAGTTTAGGAGTACGAGTTTTTTTTTTAGTGATTTTTGTGATTTTTTTTTACAAGGAATGAATGAATAGAATTTATTCAAACTTTGGGAATGTTTTATACATATTTTCAAACAAATATTTTAATTTTTATGGATCATTCATGAAAAATATGGAACATATAACCTGCGGCTGATCAGACTTTGCTGGTTGTGGGCACTCTGGAGGCCACAATTTTCATCGGAAATCAATACGATTTGAAGATTACTTTGAGAACATGTTTTCCTTCTATGTGAACCTAACTCTGATGGAAAAATTGGAAATTGCAATTTTTAGAGGTGTTTAAGGGGAGGGTGGGGGTTTCAGCGTGAAAAAAAAACACTTTTTTGCGAATTTTTTTCATCTATATGGATAGAGTAAATTTATTGAAACCTTTTGTACATTGTTAAGTGTCATTTCAAGAACATTCCGTGAAATCTGTACGCGAAAATATCCACGAACAAGCCGGTGACAAAGATTTTCCAAGAACGCCTTTGGAAAAACACGATTTGCGGTGTTCACTGTATCTCAGCTGGAAATTATCTGAAATCAAGTACCTTTGAAATTTAGTCAAAGTATCATCAAATCCTCCCCCCAACGGTCTTTGATCATTTTTATTTTTCATTTCGAAATTTTTGGTGGTCATGTAAAGTGAAAAGTGCTATTTTTCACGGAAAATTCCGCCATTTTGGGGGTGGAAAATCCCCTTAATGTAAAAAAAAAATTCAAACTAACCGTTGGGGGTAGGTATTTTATATGTAGAAAGTGTGTACCAAGTTTGAAATAAATCGGCCATGTAGTTTCCAATTGGCAGTGAACACGGACTTTGAAAAAGTGGTTTCGAGAAAAACGCGTTTGAAGTTTAGAGAAGTCGAAGCTACCGTGTAGAGGAGCGGGACTAAATAGTCAATAACTTCGAGAGTTTTTCTCTGATTGACTTGAAATTTCGGGATTATATTCTTGAAATGTTTAACTATAAGAAAAGACGAAAGAAATCGATTTTTCAAAAGTTCCAACGCCTACCCTCCCCTTAAACAAAAGGGTATTTTTTTGCCATTATTTTACAACATTTTTCCTATAAAAAATATACTTTAAATAATTATATTACCCCAAATTTAGGTTCATGTAGAGCGTAATTATACAAAGAAACTAGCTATCACTTTAGAAATCTAGGTTAGATACTTTTTGAGCTAGAGTGTACATAAATTGAAAAAAGACGTTTCAAGAAACACGCGATTGAACAAAATTACCGAAAACAAAAAATTCAAGGCACTAATGAGTTATTTATACTGCAAATTTAGTAAAATTAGACAATTTTGCGTTTTCTCTGTAAAGTCACGGCTACAAAAATTCTTCTCCTAGTCACATTTTTCCAAGTTTTATCATTAATATTATCTTTAAACATTCGGTGGCCCCTGTTTTCATTGTCGTTGTGGAATGTTTAGAATGTTTTACACGCAAAGGGCAGTTTATATCAGACATCTAGAGTTATTTAGTGTATAAATTATTAGACAGAAATGTGGCCAACGTGTCATCTCCATAAAGTACCGTATAAATGAGACGATTTATAGAGTCGTACTTTTTCGTTAAAAGTTCGGTAGTTGGCTTGAAATATTATCAGTATACTGGGATGTATTTTTATTCAATTATAGACGAAAATTAGTGAATTGTTAAATATTTGGGTTCGTGAAAAGAATACCTTTCATAGAAATTAACATAAGATCTTTTTTCATAAAGTTTCCTTAAGGGGTCTTCTCACTTTAGACGCTAAAAAAGGTTATTTTCATGAATTTTTATGATAGGTTTATATCATAGATATTGATATAAAAGTTGTTACACTTAAGGGGAGATATACACCTAGGAGCCGGAAAAAAGGTCATTTTTGTGAATTTTTCAAGGAAAACTATTTGAAATTTCGGTTTGGGGTTTTAATTTTTGAAAAGTATATACATTCAAAAATATGTTTAATCTTCTTTATTTAAAAATATAAAAAATATACAAGGATATTGTATGATCCTTTGAGCGTCGTAAAAAAATCTGCGTATACTGTACCCACTGGTGTTTCTTAAAAAATCATCTGAAAAAAAAAACGAAAAAGATTATTAAATTAGATACTATAATCTAGTACTGGTCATAGCCGATTTTGAAAATATCGATTTATGACAAAATGGCGGACGTTTGAACATAAATAGTGATTTTTGGGCCAAAAAATAGTTATTATTTTGCCTATAAAACAAAAACTGAGTAACGGAAAAAAAATCCTATGACAAGTACTAGATAATGTTGTATAGACTAACCACAAAAAACCTCAAGGCAATCGGTTCATTGGTTTTCGAGAAATTTTGGGTACCGATTTGAAAAACGTGGTTTTGAGAAAAACGCGTTTGAAAATTTGGGAATGAATAAATCATGAAATTTGTCAACTTACATGGAATCATCGATACCAGGCCCATAGTGTAGGTCTTCTACGGTCGACGGAATGTTCGCAGCTTCTAAATCAATTTTTTCGACCATCTAGGTGTATATCTCCCCTTAATAAATACACTTTCGAAATACGTTTTAGAAAAAAAAGTCACTATATATAGACGAACTACGAAAATGGTAGTTAAAAAAATTTCCTAAAAAAATGGTACGTCTGCGCTGTTTATGAAATCTCGGAGATGGATCATCCTTTTTTATGGATCATTTTAGATGGATCATCATTTTTTATATATGCAAAAATAACAAAATGGCGAAAATAAAAAAAAAACGTTTTTCCACCGTTTTTGGCAAAAAAATAGTTAATATCAAAATTTAAAAAAATCGTTGATGTGCGCTATCGCTATAGTTGTAAAGAATATGTGGTTAATATTTCATAAGGATCGGTAGTTTCGAAGATTTTATCAACAAGCCGTCGAAAAACGTTTTTTCGAGAAAAACGCGTTTAAAGTTTGTTTTCGTTACATAAATACATTTAAAAAAAATTCCAGGTATTTCGAAAGTGTATTTATTAAGTGTAACAACTTTTATATCAATATCTATAATATAAACCTATCAAAAAAAATCATGAAAATAGCCTTTTTTAGCGTCTAGAGTGAGAAGACCCCTTAACATTTAAGGTTGAAAAGAAGACTTTTGTAATAAAATAAATACCCGGGTGTATTTAAAAAAAAACTGGGTCAAAAAAATTATCATTTGTACAAACGGCATGCCAAAAACCAAAAGCAGATGGTTTTTATCTCGAAACCAGGATTATTCATTCATGACAGGACACCCTGTATATAGTTTAATTATGAAGCTGTGGATATGTCACCCACCCCAGCCAACCGCCTCCATCCGTGTTTCGAAAGCGACCAATACAGCAAGCGCAAAGACACTTACATTTGTCGAGGTTTATTGTACGAATAGACTTATCCTCCACAACTGCACTCAAGCCATTCGACATCAAGATCGATGAAGAGAAAAGAGGCCCGAGAGGATGAAACTGAGAGAGTCGTAGTCGACGTCCAGAATTCTCCTAACGATCGTTCCCGCAGCCGCGATCTATTATTTTCTCCGTGCGAAATCTTTGCTGCTTTTTCTCTCCTTTTTTCTGTTCCGTTCTCTATCTATACGGACGTCTACGTGTATCGATCACTCTCCCGTTTGGCACGGCAACCCGTTACAAATGATAAAGCCCTCCCGGGTTATCTCGCATCTCTTGACCCTGCCCAATTAAGCGAACTAATAATGCAACGATACACGTTTACAGTTGCTCTACTTTATGTCCGCATGCGAAAAAAAGGGAGCACAAGATGGAGCAATCATCCTCGGAAGAAAAAAAAACATACATACCTGCATCAACTGTCGAGTCTCGCGATAACGATTGCGATAAAATGTTACTTTATTTATCGTGTAACTGAAGGAACGTTTCCGCGAGAATTGGGTGCTGAATTGTACAAGGGATCAATCGATATTTCAACGTATCCTTTGGAGTTTAATTCATTGATTGAATAATATTCAATGACTTCCATTCCATGCTATAATAATATTTTTTTTCAATTTTATTTATATAAGTAACATAAGTATTGTAATAAATAATATTCATATCAGTAAAATGTAAATATTATAATGAATAATATTGATACAAATTAAATAAACATATTATTATGAATAACATTGATATGAATAAAATCTAAATATTATTAGAAAGAATTTTAAAATAAGTAAAATGTAAGTATTATTGTAACGTTACTAATTGTATCATGCATTATTACTATAATAATAAATATTATTTTTATGTTATTTTACTATTTTACATCGTACATTCTGGTATATTCTACTAAAGGGGAGATCCCTTTAAGCAGACGGAAATAAGCGAGTTTTCAAGATTTGTTTGTGTCCGACCTACTTATTATACATAGTTAACATTTTATGTATATATTATTACATCTTTGTATTTTTTAAAAAATTTCAAAATATTTTTAAATGGCAACTGTAAATGGCCGTTTAAAAATATTTTCAAAAAATGTCGAAACTAAGAAGATGTAATAATATGTACATAACATTTTAACTATGTATAATAAGTAGTTCGTACACAAACGAGTCTTGAACATTCGCTTCAGAGGCAGTTGTCACCTGAGTTGTTCCACGGCGTACATCCTAGCGTCCGGTGCATTGATCTGGAACATCAGAGTCAAGAAGTTTTAGATTCCGAAGATCTACACGCTCTATGTAAACCAAAAAAATCCAAAGAAAAGTAAAAATTTGAAGAATAATACGTGTTGGAAAAAAAGGTATATTTTTCATGAAGTTTTTACTATACCAATTGTATATTGAGACAGTAGTTTTTCAAAATAGTTTTCAAGGAATTTTAGGGTCACATAGATCGTGATCATGTTATCTAAACGTGTTTGAAATTTGAAAATGATCGATCAGATAGTTTTTGATTTATCTTGTACGAAGGTGACGAAAAAGTGGTTTTCAGGAAAACACAAGTTTCAAAACTCAAAAATGTTGTGACTAAATGACCCACTGATTAGTCTGCGATACAGAGGCCATAAAACAGTCCCTCAGCTTCCTCGTAGAGTTCATTTTCGGCCATAAGTTCTTCTGTACGTTATAAAAGAATCTCCCCCCTTAAACATTTAATCCATTACTTACCTTTGGGTATTGAAACCCCTCAATTTTAACGCACGTTAAGGGGGAGTACAATTTGATGGCGGGTATCGATAACAACAGAATCACCAAACAATCCCGTTGAAAATATCGTGAAAGGCTCAAGCGTCACTTGTTAATTTTTGCTACTACCGCAAGAAGAAGCGCAGTTCTGCTATAGTCGACTCTGCGTAGCTGACCTCGTGTCTAGCGTGTCTTTTCCCACCATGCGCCGTCACACATCGATCCGGGCCGTATATAGCGGGGACTCTTGCGTAAATCGAAGTTTCCTAAATCGAGGTCCCGGAGTAAATACAAAGTTACCGAGAATGAACAGCCAACCTAAAACGAAATTTCTCCATTTTTCACCGTATTCTAAATTGAAGCACCTTTCCCAGTACAATTTGGGTAATTGACCGGCCCATTTTGCGCGTTCGATGTATTTGGAAAATATGACATCTGCTTTCATCTTCATCTCTGTTCATCGTGTTCCGCTAGCCTGGTTAGCATTATCGCGTCCCTTTAAGGAGGCTGGAACGTTAGCCACAATCCACAATTAAATTTGAAAAAAAATAATATGTTATCGTCCGGACTATACTGAGTCTTTACGATTTTTTGAATTTTTTTCACCACAAAACACTCGAGATAAAAAATAGTTTGATGTATACTATTTTACGTGCGGTGAGATGGGCAACACGTTCATGCTACGGATCATGTAATTTTTTCGGCTATTTAGCACGAAGATGAACAATTTTTAACAACGGATTAACGCAAAGTAAACCTACGCAAAAGTTAAAAAAAAAATTCATCTTGCCCATTGTAAACCATATATATTTAATATTGAGCCATCAAGGCTTGATGAAAGATTGCGAATCTTGGTTGGTGAATGAAGAGCATTGCTGCCAACCTTAAAGTTTTACATGCAAAAGTTTTTCTTAAACGTAACAAAAATTTAAAATGCATAATTTTGCCCTTTAGTTATACATTCTATAAAAAAATAGCTTCTACAGAATAAATCTATACGTCGTATGCATTTTGTGAGGTTTATTAAAAAAAAAAATTCATAAGTCGTCATTTGACTCAACTGAACCGCTCCGACCTACTTAAGGGGTTACCCCCACATGCGATTTTGAAAAAATCGATTTTTTTTTGCATTTTTTTGAAGTATAAGTATCTGAGAATATGTCCTGAAAATTTCAAGTCGATCCGAACAAAATTGACTGAGATATGAGCGTTGAAAGAGAAGAATCCGCGTTGAAAGAGCATTGAAAGAGAAACTTTAAACGCGTTTTTCTCAAAATGGCATTTCTGAAGTCGGTGACCAAGATTACTCGAACACTAATGAACCGATCTTCTTGAAATTTTGCAGGCTTATTTAATACATAAAAATGTAGACTTTAATCGTTCGATTTTTTTTTCGAAAAAAAATGGCCGTTTTATAGCCAAAAACGGCCGTTTTTTTTCGTTAAAATCGAACCATTAACTTTGACTGTCCGCCATTTTGTGAAAAATGAATATTTGTTAAAATCCTTCGATTAAAGACTAGTTTATACTTATATTTGACTAAATCCATCCGCATTTTTTTCTTCAGATGATCCACTTGGCCGCAATGTTGGTCACCGCAAACCGTGTATATAAAAACATTATTTCATTGACGGCCATTTGCCACTAAACAATGTAATATTTTTCAACAAAAAAATTACTGAAAGTTCTTCAAGATGTGTTCTTTAAGATGGTGTATTGATCGATTAAAAAAGTTTTGTAGTTTTCTTTAAAAAAAATTCATGAAAAAGGCCTTTTTTTGCGCTACAAGTGGGGGTAACGCCTTAAGGCTTTGGCAATTATCTGACCCAACTCGCGCCACAAATGCCGTCTTTCTGATGCATTTCGTAGGAGCAAGCTTTCGTAGGCCAGACTTTACCAACGGCGTGCTGCCCTTACGTCTTCACCTTTCGCAGGCTTTTTCCATATCTCTCTCTCTCTCTCTTGCTTTCTCTCCTCCTCTCTGTCGAGCTTTGTACGCTCGCTTAATTACCAAAGCAGTTATCTCTTAATTGTTAATTTAGCGCGTTACGTAATTCTGAGGAGAGCACGGGGCATACAGTCTGCCAAGTACAGCGAAGAGAAGCAATGAGGGCACGGTGCAGTCAGATGGGAAGAACCACAGTAAGGGAAGAAAGACGAAAATGAGAATGGAATTTCGAGGTGAAAAAGAGAGAGGCATAGAGAGGCAGAGAGAGAGAGAGAGAGAGACAGAGAGAGAGAGAGAGAGAGGAGAGAGAGAGACAGAGAGAGAGAGAGAGGAGAGAGAGAGAGAGAGAGAGAGGGACCAAGAAAAACAGCGGAAAACACACCGGTCCCGTGAGGAAATGAGATTCTACACGGGAAACGAGCGTAAAAATAGTCCTCGTTACGAATTAGCAAAGAGCCATCTGTTCTGCCCTTCGCGAAATGTTTCGCTGATCATTAATCCACCCTTTATCACAAACTCACGTAATATTCAGAAAATAATTGGTTAAACTTTAAAATAATACAACTCTTTAAGATATTTCCATTTGAAATTGGCAAAACAACCAACAAACTACAAAACAAATTTGCCCACTCATTTCAAATTTCAACAAACTCTATTTGAGGGGTTAGGCTACTGTGACAAGCTGAAAATCGAGGTTTTTTTAAATTATTTTTTAAGGAATGAGTAAGACGATTGTAAATTCGTTCGGACATTTATTTGTATACAGATTAACAAAATTGTGCATCAAATTTCATTAAAAATTATTAATAATTCAAGAAGATATAAACAATCTCGTGAAGGACCTTTGAACGTGAGGAACTCAACGGTGTACTTGATTTTGGCCACCCGGTTGGTCTGAAACAAAAACAACGATTTTTTCATTGAAATATATAATATTGGCTGAGACTTGACCGAGCTTTTTTCCGTTAGCGCCTTTCAGTCATCAATAATAGATTTTTGAACTTTTTTTTTATTTATCGATGAGAAGTGACATGATTATCGTCGATAAATAATGAAAAAAAAGTTAAGAATATAAACGTCCATCAAGACTAAACTACTATTGCACTGAATGCGTGTACCAAATATCAAGTCAATCTGTTTATTGAATGTCGAGAAATCGTGTACACCGTTTTGAAAAACATGGTTTCGAGAAAAACGCGTTTAAGGGGCACCACTAGTGGCACTTAGAAAAATCGTTTTGTTGCATTTTTCGATAGTCTATAGTCTATACCTTCAAGTATACCTTACTACTATACCATACTTTATCCTTACACCTTATACTTTATACTTTATTTATTATACCTTATACTTTTATCGATTTATAACAATAAACTCAATATTTTTATCTTTGAACGCGTTTTTCTCAAAACGACATTTTTCAAATTTGCTGCAGTTCTAACTAATACAAATCATCCGATCGACTTGAATCTTGTTTTACCGTATTTAGTATTTGTTACTTCGTACAATGACTTTCCAGGTTTTTTTATTGTATAAAAAAATGTCAATTTGCCATGTAAAAAACCATCAGATTTTCAAGCGTAATTTGGAAGGTTTTTATGTTTAACTCCGCCATTTTGTAGGTTTTTGATTTTTTTCACAATCTTGCGTCATTGTACGGGCAATACCTTCTAGTTTAACGGACTATTTTTTTTCGGGCACTCCGAAGGCCGCAATCACTGCAGCAGTGGGAAACCTTATTTTTTGAGACTCGAGAGACGACGCATAAGTAGCTGAAAATCGAATATTTTCATACAAAAAAATTACTGTATATACATAATTTATACACAAATATATCGTCAATTTTTTTAAACATTCGAAACAATACTTTTATCTCAATAAATTCCCAAAAATCACCTTTTTGGGCAGTTCTATCGTTGTGATCACAAGTTTACCTTCAATCTGCGATTCCTGCACCATATGTTGGACCTTCTCCTCGTCAATTTGCGTTGCCTCCAACGACAAACAAGTGTTGGGCATTTTCACAGTAGCCTAATTCCTTAAATTAATGAACAAATTGATTTCTGATTTCTTACCCGTATCACCACTTTAGTCAATGTGATGTTTCCATTGCATTATGAAATCACATCACATTGCATTTCATTCGTTTAGTATTCACTGACAATCCGCACTCGTTATTTTTCCTTGTCCCTCTCCACCTTCCTCCCTCTCTATCCCTTTCTCTTTTTTTTATTTGTTTCCTGTAGCCGTAAACTCTTAGGAAGAAAGCTACGACGTAGGCTAGAGAGGGTGAGGGTGGAGGGAAAGGGAGGTAAGGGAAGCGAGAGTATACTGCACTTTTGTGTGGATGGAGAAAAGAGAAGAATGTCTCGGTCGCGTACGGCCCAGCGTCCACTCTCTGAGGCGCCGGAGCTTGCAAGCTTCCCAGCTTGATGCTTCTACTTCCTGGCCACCCCTGTTTCCCTGCCTGAGTGATATTTTGCCACTTAATCCTCTCGCGAAGTGGGGTTGGCACCCTACTGAATCTACGTGCATGCGAAGCCATGAATTTCAGTGGTCAAGATGATGTATAGCCTGCCATCATCGCTCAGCATCAATCTTATCCTCAAATGAAATATAAGGGTGCAACAGAGCGATCGATAAGCTCTCGTTAATAAACGTGGGAGCATTTGTTCCTTTTCATTGGTCCGACAGTGTTATAAATATTCAACGTAAAATTTGTTCAAACTAATGAGCAAATGTTTGAACGTCTGCAAAGCTCTCAATGTTGAAGGGGGTGGGTAGTTGTAAAAGTCGAAAAATCACTTTTTTCAAAACCAATATTTTTTGACAGTATATCATATTATAAATGTCCCCTGATAGTTTCAAGCTGGTCGGATCAAAATTGACACGTTTATTAGCTATTGACAGTTTTATTAGCTATTGACAGGTTTTGACAGGTTTATTTTTTAAATTTATCTCCACAACCGTGAGGCCGACAAAAATGTTGTAGGGAGCTTTTTTGTAGTTGATACAATTCTCCACAACTTTTATCCATAACTTTTTCCGCTGATATTAATCCTCTCATTTTTTAAATCTTTTTTCTTTATAACTTTTGTATTATTAATATTAACGCAAAAAGTTATTGATCGATGTTATGGAGAATTGTATCAACTACAAAAAAGCTCTCTCAAAAATTTTTGTCGGCCTCACGGTTATGGAGATAAATTTAAAAAACCCAGCTCTTCAAAACGAATGAGGTTTGAGAGTAATGATGATTGATAATATCGAAATAATCATTGAAAAACTTGACAATATAATAAAAAAGAGACTACTGCTCGACATAAAATTATTAACAATTTTTTTAACACCGACGTAATCCATTCACCTTCCACTACCTCCCTTCACAACGCTGAAAAATCAATAAAAACAACCCGATTAAAAAAATGGTTAAATTGTTTACAACAAAATGCTCTATAAAAATGGTAAGAAGCATTTTTATCGTCAGATTTCAAATTAATTAATAATCTTGCCTTAAAGTTTTTTATCCCTTTCTTTTTCATCTTTTTTGTTTATAAGTTTTATATTATTAACATTAGCGAAAAAAGTTGTGAGAGAAAGTTATGGATCATTGTATCAACTACGAAAAAACTCTACAAAAATTTTGTCAGCCTCACGGTTACGGAGATAAATTTTAAAAAACTAAACCACCCTTAATTTCAAGATGGCGGCCGTTCTAACACCCTTAACGTCCCGGAAACCGAGTTTTACACTCATAGCCAACCCCCCTACGAAATGAGAAAAAAATAGCGTTCTACTCAAAATGTTCACTAGGCCTTTTTTGAAGCACCATTTGACCATACTACACGAGAGCACTGTGCTCGCACACACTGTTTAATAGCTAAGCTAATAATTCATCTTACCCCGCGTATTCGTCTGGAGTTCCCCTACCCAATTTTTGTAGCAATTTATCACGATTTTCTATTTTTTCAATCCCAAAAATGAGCTGTTTTCGACTATTACAACTAGCATAATCCGATTGAAAAAAAAAACATTCCGTGTGGATTACATGCATTTGGAAAACTCAGCCATGTGCATCTTTCATGCTGCACCCTCCAAACAATAAATGTCAGATTGAGTTGAAAAGAGGGGGAAAAAAAATAAATCGTATCAGGCAATCATGAAAGCAGTACGTTTTGTTGAGCACGCTAAACCGAACATATATATCCCAAAGCAGTTGGGATATATTTGACTCAACGTTACGTCAAAGAAGGCTGCATGGACATTTTTGCACAAGTGACAAAAAAAACCGATGGCCAGTTCAACTCAGAAAAAAATTACGAAACAATCCACTGCGATATTCCACGAGGGCATAATTGCCTTCATTGTGTTCAGCTTTCAATGAAAAAGACCATAGCCCAGAGTGGGAGCAGAGTGTTCAGGGTGACGGGATCTAAAAAGAATTTCGCGTATCCCATTTTCGGTATTGCGATTCGCTCTGCCCCTTGCTCCAGTGGCCATTACCGACTGCAATACTCCGTTATAAAATTGGAGGAATGCAACGGCGACGACGACGACGACGACGCCATCACATGATTCGCATTAGCCGCTGAGCGTGCTGGCGTACTGGAAAATGCGCGCACAAGCTAATTACAGGACGACACGAATACCTCTAATTACTTTTATTCCAGTTCCAGGGAAATTTGTTGGAGCACAGGGGATTTGCCTGAGGAGTGGAGAGACCGAGAGAAAAGTGGAAAGAGAAAAAGAGCGAGCGTGCAAGCACATGTGCAGCATTGTCGGTGCCTTTTTTAGCATAGTGCTTCTTTTTTCCGGATGCACGTAGTACGTCTATGTGTGTTAGTGGATAGAGTCGTGCATTTTAAGGGGTTGGTTGCAAAAGCCGAAAAATTACTTTTTTCGAAACCAATATATTTTGACAGTATATCATCGTCTAAATGTTCCCTGAAAATTTCAAGGCGATCGGATCGAAATTGACAAGTTTATAGACTGTTATTTTGACGCCCGTCGGAACGCTCGGAGCGCCGTTGGAAACTTTAAACGCGTTTTTCGCGAAAGTACTTTTTCAATGTTTGGGAGAAAAATATCTCAAAAACTACTGCCTCGATTTTTTTGAAATTTTTTGGGAAATTTTTCTAAATGTGAAAATGAAGTTTTTGATCGAAGGATTTTTTTCCCGATACCTACTTTCAATTTGATGAACGAAAAATCCCCATTTTTTCCGAAAATCAACACTCACATTGAACACGCGCTATTTTTTTAAATTTGATATTTCGGAAATTCCTTCGATTAATCATAGGATAAGCTAATTGAGTAGGAGAGACAGCAAAAAATCAAACAGACTCCGTTAGTAAACAAAGACTGTTTGATTTTTTAATATTAGATACTACGGACGTCGGCTGTAAATCGATTGTAATTCAATTATTTTATACGAAAAAATTACAAGGTGTTCTTCAGATAATACTTTTCAAAAACCTAATTTTTGTAGAAATTTATCATGATTTTGTATTTAAGAAATCCCAAAAAAATTAGCTGTTTTCGACTGTTACAAGGAAAAAAATGGCTGGTTTTCATGATTTTTTTTAAGGGAAGATTTCTTCACTATTTTTTAGACTTAGTATCATACATTACTACTTTTGACTGTTACGTGGTATTTTTTTCTTTTTATTAATCTATAAAAATGGCGGAGGTATGGCACGGTCTTCTAAATGGGTTGCGACGGATGTTGTTAGACGGTGTGACACGTAGCGTCGGTGGGATTAATCTGAAATACAACCAACGAATGATTTTCTTTCATTAAAACTCATACGCAGAATATGAACAAAGAAAAAGTGAGAAATGTTGAAAATCGATGAAATGGTACGCTTTGAAACAAAAAAAAAAAATTCCGTAAAAAATGGTTATGATATGCAATAAAAAAATGAGGACTTTTTTAATTTTCAAAAAAAAATAATGATAATGGATAAGGGTAGAAAGAGTAGAAATAAGGGTAGGACTTATACCAAATTTCATCAGAATCGGTCGACTAGTTTTTTAGCTATACGTCACGCCAGTTTTGAATATGCACTTCAGAAGGCTGTGCCATGCCTCCGCCATTTTTAATGATTAATAAATAAATAAAAATACCATGTAAAAGCCAAAAGTAGTAATAAAGCATACCCTAAGTCTCAAAAATGATGCAGAAATCTTTTCGTTAGAACAAACATCATGGAAATCAGCTATTTTTTCCTCGCCTAAAGGTATCCGCCCCCTTAATTGAAGCAGCAAAATGTCTTGAAAACGGCAAGACCAACCGAGCTCACCATCAGCTCACCGATCAAAAACACCTTTGTGCAAATGTAAGCATAATTATCAAAAGTCCATTTCAATGAGCGCCTTTTCATCAACAATTCCTAGTCCAAAATTCAAGCAGCGTTCTCAATACAAGCATCTACGTCAAAGTCCAACACCATGCAGACATAACGAGTTCAAAATGGATACACGATAGGTAGCTCTGCACCTAAAGAAACACAATTGATCGGCAAGCTCTTGTCGATTCCGTGCAGTGGCCAAGGGCATTTTCCAGCCTCGTTAAACTCCGGTATACTAATGAGTTGTCTCGATAATCAAAGCCCCCGATGGATGTTCGTCAATGGCAGGATCACCTTGTCGATAATAACGCGTCTCGGTGCTCCATTCTATCATTATTTCCCGTTCGGAGGGTGTTCTCGAGAGCGAGCGAGTGGGCGACGATAGGTAATGCCTCCTAAACACGTACACAGCAGCCTGATGAAACGGATAGCAAGCTTCTGCAATTTCCTTCCCTCCATGCACCAACCTCCGTTATCCTTTTATTAGCTTCTTATTCTCTGCGCCACGTCGAGAAACCGTGCGAGATACGTTCACCCAGAGTACAGTGTGTAGAAGCTCGTACAGTTAAATGGCGATGCTGTTGAAGCCTTTCGTGGAAGTCGCTTGTAGACTTCCGCCAAGTTAATTCCTGTCGACGCAGCCCCTTGCGCCGTTTCCCATCTCCGTACGGAGTTCCTAGGTCGCGCTCTGTACTTATTCTCATGAGTCAAGTTTCACTCCGGTGCAGTTCGTTGTGACCCGGTGTGCCGTACGAGACCCCTCGGTACTCTTCTTCAACTTCAGGCTGGTACCGTGAAAATAACCCGCCACGCAGTCCTCAGTAGTGTCGAGTTCTCTCCATCTCTCACCCCTTTTCGCGCACTATTTTGCAAGCGTGTGCACAGAAATCGTTCCCTCGAACGGGAGATTAGGCCAAGCTGAAGTTTTCCCCACCCGGGAAACTAGGGGTGGAAAGTGACAGCAGACCGTCTGGTGAATGTATGCCGTAGAAAAGAAAGAGGCAGCTTGAAAACCGCCTGGCAAAGTTCGCTGACGAGTCCCGTCTCGGAAAACAATCGGGGTGAATGACGGGGAGGGTATGGGGTAGGGGTGCCAGAGCTCGAAGCCCTGCATACAACTCACACGACCTCAACGAGGAAAAGACGCGCTCGTGCTCCGGAGGCAGGACGGTATGCAGACTGTGGCTGGGCAAAGGCAACGACGAGGCTGGGTAATTCAAACAAGGCTAACCCCGAAGTGAGCCGGGGACCGGATCCATAAATCGGTAAAACGAGAGCAAAGCGACTAGATTGAAGAAAGTTGAGGAGGAGAGATAGGAAGTCATAGGCGTCCCTTGGAATACGAAATGAGAAGGAGCGCCGAGAGGGAAAGGGACGAACTGCATGATGCTCTCACCCCGGAGGTGAACGATGAGGCAGGATGAGAGACCCGGTAGCATGAACGTAGCAACTCCTTCGTATGAGTGAGAACTTGGAAGAGAAGTGGCCAGAGCATGGAAACGAGAACGTCATGGAGGCGAACGGAGGCTGATTCGAGGAGCCACGGTCCACATATTCCTATCGAGTGTTACAGCTCGACCTCTAATATCATACCCTATCACCTCTTGCCCCGTGGCCTTCCAAGGTAGAGAATGGAAAAGAGGACGAAAATCATTCGCTCTTCCTCCACTCTGGCCTCTTCTGGCTTTTTCCTTTCGCTCCTATCCTGCCACCGTTTCACGTACACCCCAATTTTCTCGGGGATCACTCGAGTGGCTGGCTCACCATCGAATAACGCGATATCGGGAAAGTTGCGAAGGCTGATCCGATGCTTCACTGTACATCGACATTGGCGTTTTCGATGATTGTTCGATCCCACCGAGCCACCCTAGCCCCTCAACCGGTATGTAGCCAAAGCAGGATATAGGAGGAACAGAAGCTCACCTTGTCTTGTACGTTCGGTATATGTCTTGGAGTCTAGTAGTACTAGATCTGTTTGACACTTTCTTCCTGCTGAAACTTTTTCCCTTCAAGTCGCATTTCCCTAATCCATAGTTGCGTCGTGTCGTATCTATTCGATATGACGAAAAGAGGATGATGAGAGACGTATCATCGGAAAACACACACCCACAGGCGTACATAGGTATAGTGATGTTTGTTTCTATGATCGCGGAGCGCGGAATGTAACTTTTTCGAATATGTGATACGTCGAATCGTGGGCAAGTTGTTGAACATTCGCTTCTCCTGTATCGTAGGACGTTTTCACAAGCTTCCAGCAAGGCAACAGGTACTTCCGGTCTTTCTTCGTAATATCCGGCGATGTTTAAGCTCGGTGTGGAAAAAGGAATGGTATTGAAGACGTTTAGGGCTGGGAGAATCGTCAAGCACTTGTATTAAGGGGTTTATTAAGGGGTTATGACTAGTTGTAAAAGTCGAAAAATCACTTTTTACGAAGCCAATATATTTGGACGATATATCATCTTGTAAATGATCCCTGAACATTTAAACCCCTTCGTTGGCATTGACGCAATAGTGCGTCAACCTTTATTTCCCTATTAAACTTACTCTGATTTGAAATCGGAGTCTCACTGGGGGGTTTTTAGGCTCGCTGAATCCGAATTTGAAGTCAAAATTTGGAAATTCAAAATGGCGGACAAAAATCAAAAACTTTACTCGATTTAGATGAAAATTAGTACTCCGGGATTTTTGAGGTCGCTTATTACGAATCTGAAATTAAAATTTGAAAATGCAAAATGGCGGATGTAGGATGGCGAACCGAAATTGAAAATTTTACTCGAATCAATCTGTATTTGTATTTTCATTCGACATATTTGTTCGTCATTGTGAATTCCTGAATTTTGAGTTCAGATTCGTAATCAGCACCCTTAAAAATCCCAGAGTACAAGTTTTCAGGATAAAAAAAAAATGTTATCCTGAATCCGCTTTTTTTCTCGAAATTATGTTTTCAAAGTTGGTGAGCAAAACATCTCAAAAATGCATCGATCTTTTTTATTTTTTTTAGGGCTTTTTCTAGATGCAATAATATTGTACTTGATAGGAGAATTTTTTTCCGATGTGTACTTTCGATTTGATAAACCAAAAATGCACTTTTTCTGCAAAAATCGAGACTCTCACTTTGAACTCGCGCCGTTTTTTGTTTAGTTTGATTTTTCGGAAACTCTTTTTAACCATAGGATAAACTAATATACTAACGAAGTCAGTTTGATTTTTTGAGATAGTTTGATTCGATATAAAGTACGTTTTTGAGAGGTGCTTTCTGGACATCGGCTGTGAATCGATTATAATTGAATATTTTCACACAAAATAATTACAGAGTGTTCTTCGTATATTACTTTTCTTCTTTTTATTTTAAAAAGTAACTTCACATGTCACTTTTTCTTCTTTTTACTTTACTTGTCTTCATATGTTACTTTTCTTCTTTCTAAAATTCTTCGTATGATACTTTTTCAAACACACAATTTTTGTGCAATTTCATCATCACGATTTTCAAAAAAAAAACCCAATAAAAGGCGTCGAACCTTGAGAACTAAATAGACCGTAGGAGGAAACGATGAGAGAAATTCCAAGTCGTCGGTTCGATAAAGACAAAGGAGAGATAGAATGAGGAGGCTGGGGGAAAAATGGACAGATATATAAATAGGGAAGATCAAAGCTTGGGCGTCAGGGGTGCAGGTGGAAGGCGAAGGAGAAAGCGAGCAAGCTGGATAAACGGCAAGGGACGTAGAGATGGGAAAGCTAGAAAAATGGACAACGATGACAATAGGGACATGAAGAAAGAGAAAGGAAGGATGCAGATAGGGAAGGGCCAAAAGAGGTGCATGGAGTGTGAAGGAGAAACGAAGAGACCGAGTGGACGACGTTTGTCGATGTCACCATTGTCATTGGAAGCTGGATAGGTCGTGGAACCGGCGAACCAAAGACTCGAGGCGAGTCCTGAGAAGGGTTGATGGGGAAGAAGCGAGATATTATAGAGCATGGGGCGAGCAGAGTCAACGTCTCGAAATCTCGTATAACCGCGATTCGACGGTGCGAGTTCAGCAGACGAGAGCAACTGAACGGTTCAATGGGAGGAACGAAGACTCTACGACTAATTGAGAGAAGAGTCCTGCTCTTGGGAATGGCCTGGATTGACTCAGCTCGACAACGACGTGGACGGGGAAGAAAAGACTGGTGTTGAAACGACGATTGTACGGAATAACCTTGGCCCGATTCCACCCTCAACTTTATCCCATGATACTTGAGTTTCAGGATAAGGTTTCGAACCCCCCACCTCCCGATCGATCTGAAATTTTGCACAAACTTTCCTTTTAATATTTTCAAGACAACCCTTAAGGGAAGGTTCTGCCTTGTTGGGCCAAAGAATGTTCGATTTTTCACCAATTTTTTATGCGAAAAGTATTAAATATAGAATGTTGATGTTTGGTATGTTGACTAAGCGGTCTTTATTGAACATCAAAATATTTTTTAAAGTTTGACAGAACACGGTGGTGGGAGTGGGAGGAGCCACGTATGTCGGTGCGCGGGCGATGGCATTCTTCGCTTGCGGAAGTCCTAAGTCCCGGACAGGTGATCTGAAGCAAAAAAATCAAACATATTTTTACCATGTACAATATTGTGTATAAGTTGATCTGGAATCAAAAAGAAAAATTGAAAAATAAAAAAAATAGTGGGCGATCGGTAGGAAGTTTGCTTTTTTCTCAAAAATTTTCGCAGTTTTTTGCTCACTATTTTTTTGTCCTTAAGGAGAAATCTCCTTGAGGAGATTTCTGGCGACACGCAATAGTTTTTGGGTTTGGGTTTGTTTGGGTATTTTTATTTGAATAAAATAGACATTTCGATAACATATGTAGGTAAGAACCTATTTTTAAAAAACTAAAAAATTCAATATCTCGAAAACTATTGCGTCGCGAAAAATCCCTTAAGAAGTTGTCTTAAAATATTAAAAGGAAGGTTTGTGCAAAATTTCAGCTCGATTGGAGGGGAAGGGGGGGGGGGTTGGAACCTTACTCAAGTTTTACTTCAGTCGAGTCGGTTCGCTATCCGGAATCCTCTCACGAGCACACTTCCTTCTTATTCTTCACGTACTGTGATATGTAACTAACTACACTTTTCCGTGACCCTAGTCTTCCTTACTTTTCCAACCACCTTTCATTCAGTTTACTTTCCTAAATATCTACTGGTATTTCGAGGCACTCTCTGTTTCTGGCAGGAAAAAGGGAAATCGTCTTGGCGTACAGTACAGCACAATGAAGGATCGTATTTCGTTGAATTCATTGGATGGTTCCAGTTGAGCAGAACATTTTTATTATTTTTTAACGTCAAAGTAAAAAGTTTGAGTTTTTTAATGACGAAGAGGTTTTTTTAAGGCGTTACCCCCACTTGTAGCGCAAAAAAAAGGCCTTTTTCATAATTTTTTTTTAAGAAAACTACAAAACTTTTTTAATCGATCAATATACCATCTTAAAGAACACATCTTGAAGAACTTCCAGTAATTTTTTTATTGAAAAATATTACATTGTTTAGTGGCAAATGGCCGTCAATGAAATAATGTTTTTATATACACGGTTTGCAGTGACCAACATTGCGGCGAAGTGGATCATCTGAAAAAAAAAATGCGGATGGATTTAGTCAAATATAAGTATAAACAAGTCTTTAATCGAAGGATTTTAAAAAATATTCATTTTTCACAAAATGGCGGACAGTCAAAGTTAATGGTTCGATTTTAACGAAAAAAAACGGCCGTTTTTTGGCTATACAACGGCCATTTTTTTCGAAAAAAAAAATCGACCGATTAAAGACTACATTTTTATGTATTAAATAAGCCTGCAAAATTTCAAGAAGATCGGTTCATTAGTGTTCGAGTAATCTTGGTCACCGACTTCAGAAATGCCATTTTGAGAAAAACGCGTTTAAAGTTTCTCTTTCAACGCGGATTCTTCTCTTTCAACGCTTATATCTCAGTCAATTTTGTTCGGATCGACTTGAAATTTTCAGGACATATTCTCAGATACTTATACTTCAAAAAAATGTAATAAAAAAGTCGATTTTTTCAAAATCGCAAGTGGGGGTAACCCCTTAAACGTGGAAATTAATCATGCGTATTTATGACGTTCGCGCATTTAAAAAATAGAACTCGAAATTCTAAAAATATCGTTTTAAAAACGAATTATAAAAATAATTTGTTTATAATGAAAATTAACTAATATTTCATAATCTTGTAATTATAAAATATTAATTTCATAATTTCAAGTCGAAATTACTAAATATTAAATAGAAAATTATAATATATTAATTTATTATTCTTAATTATAAAATATGAATTCGAAAACTATCAAATGTTAAATTATAAAATAGTGATTTACAATTTCACGTTAGTTATATTTTATCCTTTTTAACGATTCATTTGATCTTTTGAGATACTTGCATTAATATTTTATAATTTCGACTCGAAATAATAAAATTATAAAATATCAATATAAAATATAAACTAAATGTAATTAGGAAAAAAAAATAATTTTTCTAATTTCGAGCCAAGTCACAGCAAAACCCAATTCGAACTCAAACCTAATATAGAAGATTGATAAGTCGACGATGTTACCACGGAAGCTCTCCTCCAATTCAGAATGCATCCAGCATAACATTTTTCCTCGTGTATCGACGTAAAATACTGCAAGCACATCTGCAACAAACGGATGACTTTCCTTCTCCCTCACACATGCAGAAATAAATTCTTATTGGATGTAACCAGAAGAACGACTGCTATTCGGTTCAGGTGGAATTGAACCAAGTTTTTTTTAATGAGAAAAGAATTCCACCGCCCTGCCACAGGCCCTTAAAATACGACTCTCCGTCTCCGCGCGAATACTTCGAGGGTAAACATTCCTATTTTCCAGGACTGGTTCAAGCTATAAATTTCAATCACTTTTTCTAGAATTTCTAACTGAGAGGGTCGCCGAGCACGAAGATGAAAACTAATTTCGCGCGTTTTGTCCGGCAGTTGATAGATAGAGTGGAAGAGTTATAGGTTATGTGTCCGAATACGATAGAGATACATCGCGTAGGGTGGCCCGTTTCCAGCATCCATGTGCGATGACACATCGGATGCTGGAAAAGAGAGAGAGAGAGAGAGAGAGAGAGAGAGAGAGAGGAAGAGTTGACTTCCATGTTCCTCTAGCTCCTCGAATCAATATCATAAATTCCCGTTGACGTAATTTGACTTACCGCTATGCTTCTCCCTTTTATTACATCTCCTGTCACGGCATGTAGCCGAGGAATGAGCCTCCAGCACATTCACCAGCGGTCATCCTTTGTTATTTCTTTACTTCTATTAATTTATTACTATTATTATTTTATTCCATTATTTTGCTGTATAAACATTATTCCCGTGACTTGATTTTTGGTCTGCGCTGCTTTTTCTCGATCACGCATCTTTTGCGCCAGGTAAATCCGAAATTCTCGAATCCTACGAATTATTTTGACCGTCCGATTGCGCTCACGAGACCGAAGAGTTCCCAATACCACGAGCACCGTGTTGGTGAGAAATTAAATGCTGGACTCCATAATTAGTTCATGTTCCTCTCTCTTGGGAATACCATGACGGCCCAATCAGTTGCTAGGCTAGTCATCTAGCACGGCGGCCCTCCAATGTGTTGTTGAGGGGTGAGATAGCTCTAGGCAAGGAAAAAATGGCTGAGTTTCATGATTTTTTTTTAAGGCACGAATTCTGTGCCGTTTTTGAGACTAAGGTTTTAAGGGGTTACTCCAGAGGCCGAAAAAACAGGCTTTTTGGGGATTTTTTTCTCAGAAAAACTACAAAATGAATCGAGATTACAAAAAGGGTGTTTATCATACATATCAGTGACTGTATACAACAACTTTTTTGAAGCGGTTCATTTCAAAATGGCGGCTGTGCAGCGTTTATCTTAAAACTGCGTTTTTCAAGTTGGCCGGAAACATAACTCAGACAATTTTCAACCGATTTACTGTTGAATATATCTGGAAAAATACATTGTCTATGGAAGTATGGACTTTTTTTTATATTGCATGGTTCATTTGTTATTAACAATTATCAGACGAAATTTTTCACTCTCCAAAAATGTGCCTAAAAAATCGCCAGATAATTGTTAATAACAAATTAACTATGCAATATTTAAAAAAATCCTACGTACTTCCATAGACAATGTATTCTTCAAGATATATTCAACGTTTCAAGTGAATCGGTTTAAAATTGTCTGAGTTATGTTTCCGGCCAACTTAAAAAATGCAGTTTTGAGATAAACGCTGCACAGCCGCCATTTTGAAACTAATCACTTCAAAAAATTATCGTATGCAGTCATGTATGATAAACGCCCATTTTGTAATCTCGAATTATTTTGTAGTTTTTCTGAAAAAAAACCCAAAAAGCCTATTTTTAAGGCCTTTTTTCTAATTTCTAAGGCCTTATTACTACTTTTAGCTGTTACGTGGTATTTAAAAAAAATGTATTCCACTTCAATAATGGCGGAGGTATGGCACGGTCTTTCAAACGGGCTGCGACGGATGTTGTCGGACGGCGTGACACGCAGCGTCGGCGGGGTTAATGTGAAAAAAAACCAACGAAGATTTTTCTTTCATTAACACTCATACGTAGAATATGAACCAAGAAAAAGTTACAAATGTTGAAAATTGATGAAATGGTACGCTGTGAAACAAAAAGATTGAATTTTCCGAAAAAAAAATGGCTACACTGTAATAAAAAGATACTTTTTAAAAATGTTCAAAAATTTTTAGAGTCATGTTTTAGATAATAAGATTAGAAACATTCATACCAAATTTCATCAGAATCGGTCGATTTCTTTTTCAGCTATATGTCACGCCAGTTTTGAAAATGCAGTTTAAAAGACCGTGCCATGCCACCGCCATCTTCAAAGATCAATAAAAAGAAGAAACTCCCTGTAACAGCCAAGGGTAGTAATAAAACATTCCCTAAGTCTCAAAAAAGGTGAACAAATCTTTCCTTTAAAAAAAATCATGAAAATCAGCAAGTTATTTCCTCGCCCGAATGTATCTTCCCCTCAAGTCTTCCAATGGCAAATACAAACGGACGAACTTGTCTGAGTTCCTTTACATTGCATTACAACGCACCCCGTATAGGTGGACATAGAAATTTGGGCAATCAATAAGAGCGACCCGGTGAGCGAACACACGGGTGATGAAAGTCAAATATTTTTAAGCCCCTGGTCTACCACATGACAAAACCATCAGAACGTCCCTCTTGGTATGAGTTGTGTAATACATTTCACGATAGCGAAAGCGAACGTTCGGCGAATGTGTGTGTGTGTGCACACACCCTCAAAGAGCGACGGGTACGAGGGTGGGTCGCCCTGATCAGTAAATGGATCGGTCGCGCATAGCAAATGGATCGACCAATATTTGCCGGCTGTCAGCATGCAATCAAACGGACAAGGAAAGAGAGTGGCAATAGAGTCAGGGCTGGAGAACGAAGGAGCGTTGGAGCGAGGGAGAGAAGAAAGGCAAGCCCGAACGATGTACGAACTCGGGCAACCCGGACCCTAAACAATAGTCAGCCGAATGTGACGTCCTGATCATTTGAGAACATGGCATCTTCAGCATCAACGCTCCCATAGAATCGTTAGCGAACTATACATTTCAGAGTTTTTGTCGTCTTTGTATGGAACACGATGGAATAAACCTCGAAAGAAAAATCAAAAAATCACATCATTGAAGATGAATTGTAAATAATTTTTTGAAAGATCGAGCGCGAATCGAAAAGCAAGAACATCTAAGTTTTCCCTGAAATATTTTTTCACGGACGTACACCTAGATGGAATTTTTGAAAATATATATTCTTACAAGGAACATCCCTAAGGGGACACCCTTCGATTTTGGTGAAATTTGGATATGTTATAAAGCACCGAAAAGTAAGTGATACTTTTTTTATCGGCGGAAAAACGGTTTTAAGGGCTGAAGAGCACCCCCAAAAACGGGGATGTTTTTCGTTTTTCGTCGATAACGTTTTAACGGTACGAGATATTGAAAAATTTCAAATTGCAACAATGTTTATTTTATCGTGTACTATACATTGGAGATGAGAACGATAACGTTATCGACGAAAAAAGAAAAACACCCCTATTTTCGAGGCTTCGTTTCACCCCTTTAAACCCTTTTTCCGCCGATAAAAAAAATACGTATCGATTACTTTTCGGTGCTTTATAACATATCGAAATTTCAAGAAAATCGAAGGGTGTCACCTGAGGGATGTTCCTTGTTAGTTTTCGACGGATTCTCAAAATATAACAGTTAAAAAATGTTCTCTAAATTTGAAGCCTAAGCGTTCAAAATTGAGGAAGTTATGGGCGTTTGTAGATAGGTTTCGGTAAACGGGGTACTTCAAGGGGTTATATACAGTCAGGAGGCCCAAAAAGATCGGTTTTTCGATAACTTTTCTTGAGAAAACCTTTAAATCTATTAACGTAAAAAATTGTACACATATTATAGTAACTTTTAACTGTATTTTAACATTTTTTTATTTGTAAAAAGAATCATTTTGAACGATATCTTTGTACTGGATCACCTAAAATGAAAAAAAAAAACAAAAAAAATTCGGTAATATAATGGATTATCTTGTAATTGATCGAAGGAATAAGCAAAATAATAATTTTTGACAAAAATGTAGGCCTTAAATTGTTTATGAAATCGAAAATATTTATCGGTGAAAAAAAAAACTTCGATTAATTACTAAAACATATACTTGAAAAGATTGTGTTAAAACTTGAGACTGATCGGTCCAGCCGTTGCCGAGAAATCTTGCTCACCGACTTTAAAAACACAGTTTTGTGAAAAAGGCGTTTAAACTTTCAAAAGCACTTTCGAACGCTTTGACACGTCATTACAAATGTGCGTGTAAATTCGAGAATATTCGCCAGATTGACAATAAATTTTCTGTGTATGTACTTAAGTATATGTACATTACGAAAAAAAAAATAATAAAAAATCGATTATTCGAAAATTTTTATTGTATTTAACCCCTTAATGGCGCATCCAATTGCTTGCTTGAGCTTCGGAATGGTCTGTATATCATTGGCAGATATTTTTCCTATTTCTCTATATTTTCTATATACTCTATAAATATTTATAGATTCTCTATAAATATTTTTCAATACAAAAAAAGTAAAACATTCTTAAGGCAGTAGTCTGCTTTAGAAGCCGAAAAAAAGCGTTTTTGCAGCAATTTTTTCGAAAGGGAAGGAAATGATTGCGGTAAACGAAATTTTGAGACGATAGTGTATTATATTCAAGCTTTAAAAAACAATTTTTATTATTAAAAAATATTGAAATTTTTCAAAGTTGTCCTTTCTGGGGCCCCTGGAGTCTGCACTTGTAAATCGGTGCCGGTGATGGAGGTCGTGCGATTCATCTGAAACAGTCGAACCAATTTTTTTTTAGTTTTTATAAGTTCCGTTTCTATATGAACTAAAAAAATACCGAAGAAATGATGAAATTCCAAATTTTTTCGAAGTTTGAAAACAAAAATTCACTTTTTTGAAAAAAAAAATTCACTTTAAATTGCAAAACAAGTAATTTAAATAGTACTTTTGTCCAACTTTTTTAGTTCAAATAGAAGATAATTTAATACTGAAGCTAGATCACTTCGATTTTTTTCGATTGGGCATATGTTTTTGCTATCGCCGGCACCGTTTTCTAAAACTTGTGAAAATGAAAACTCAAGAAAACGGGCTTCAAAGTTTTCGGTGCAAAAAAATATAAGTTTTTGGATACTTACACTAATTAGATGTTAATCAGCTATCCCCGGGCCATACAATAATCCTTCCTCTTCTTCAAATCGATCTTTTGAAGCCTGTAAAGCAGACTACTGCCTTAATACCATACTCTTCAAGGTAGAAAAAAAAAATTGAAAAACCGCATACGTTTTCCCATTAAAAATTCACGAAAATTCCTGCTTTCCAGCCACGAGCTAAGTGCAACCCTTTCAAAAGGTAAATGAATTTTTTTCCAAATATCCATGTATCGCCACTTTTCTCCAACTAATTTCGACCCTTCTCGAATAAAGCGAATTTTCCGAGACTCGCGTCTCCGGTCCCTGCGAATCGGCTCGGCGTCGCTTCAATTTTCCATTGCCGAGCAATCAATTTCAGCTTTCTCTCGCAGCAATTAGAAGCTCGATATCAAAAGCCTCGTACAAAAAAAAACTACCCTCTGTACAACGGCAGAAGCTCTTTCGCGATAACGCCGTACTTTTTGGGACGAGAACGAAGCGCGATGCGGGCGTGGGATGGTCCGTGCCCGCAGCTTTCGACTCGTGCGATTGTGCGAGGCAGTTCTCGCAGCGTGCGAGAGGGCGGGCTGAGAGTTCCACGCGTTAGCACTCACAGGTAAAGTGTAGAAAGCTGCACCCCTGGTTCTTTCATGATCAATTGCAACCCTTTCTCTCTTTATCCCATTGCTATCGCTTTCGCTCGTTTTGGGAATACACAGGGTACGATATTATACCGCTTATACCATTGCACGACAGGTCTCACCGGCTGCGACCTATATTCCACTCATTTTCAGGGAATTAATATTTCAGCCGCGGCTTTGTTACGCTCGAGTTAATTTCGATTTGGCCACGTTTCAGTTTTCCGGCTCGTTCTCGCTCTCTCTCTGACCTTTTTCTCTCTCTCTCTCTCTCTCTCTCTCTCTCTCTCTCTCTGCGTACACAAATGCAGAAACTCACACCCGCACGATCACACACACACACACCCGCGTGATCACACACACCTGCGCGATCACACACACCATCACACACACCATCACCCACCCGCGTGATCGCACACATCATCACACACACACACACACACACACACACACACACACACACACACACACACACACACACACACACACACACACACCATCACACACATACACACACACCATCACACACCCGCGCGATCACACACACCATCACACCCGCGCGATCACACACACCACCACACACCCGCGCGATCACACACACCATCACGCACACACACACCCGCGCGATCACAGACACCATCACATACACACACACCCGCACGCTCACACACACTCTCAAATACGAGAGCGCGCGCACACACACCTACACATTCGTTTGTTTCATCCCTCCCGCGGCCCAACTCACAAAATTCACCCTCGTCTTTCACTCTCTCGGTTGCACTCTCGGGGCTCCATCGCCGATTAAGCCGTTACCCGTGAAAAGCAGCGAGCACCCGTGCGCACTCGTACGCGACGCGCGTGCATAATTTATTTTATCCGTGCAGCTCTCTCCCCATGGCCCACCGCCGGCTCATATAACCCGTGGAGAGAGAGGAGAGAGAGAGAGAGGGTGAAAGTACCCCGGTGCTGCTATTATAGCGGTGCTCTATCGTTTACAATGTTTCGCCAGATAAATTCGTGCTATTGCATCCGGAACGATATTATTCCTATGTAATGGTTTTTGGTGTTGGGAAGAGAAGGTAGCCAGATGAAGAGGGGCAGAGGAAGGAAACGGATTAGCCAGGGTGAGCGAAGGCCTGCGGGCTTGCCGGTGACAAATCCAATGCAAGGCCGGATTGTGCAATTTGATATGCATATGTATAAGTAATTCGGGAAAAATATCAACCCTCTGGATGTTTTATTCGTACTGGCCGAGTGGATTGTGAAAAGGAAATGTCAACGGCGTTTGCTGTTGGAGGACGTTTATTTGGCGAGGGCCAGAGTTTATCATCGCCTGGCAGAAAGTTCATCATCACCTGTCGTAGGGATCGAATTGGGTTCTTATACTTGTCCCTGCTGCGTGAAAGGCGTTCAATGGGGCATCGCATTGGATCCTTGTACGTTGGATTCTAATAGGGATTCCTCCTTGGAACCCAATGTCATATTGGAATCACATCGGTAAATCGAGAACTAAAGCTTTAAGTGGTTCCAACTCCAACGAATCCGTGGGACCACGGAACTACTGAAGACATATATTACACCGGAATTCTACACATACTACACTTTTTTGTGGACATTCCATGTAGAAATTGTCGTAGGGATCCAAATGCATTTCCATATTTGTACCTGCTCAGTGGTGGAGATTCAATTGGCCATCGCATTGGATCCTTATCTGAGATGTCACGCTCGGACATTGGATTCTGATCGGGGTTCCCCATTGGAATGTACGAATCCAATTTGAATCGTAAAATTCCACATTGTTAAACAAAATCCGAAAGGATTCTTGATGGATCCCATCGGATTTAGTACGTTGAGTCTTCTAAATCAAATATAGAGATGTACAAAATGAGTAGATCTTGAAAAAGTATAAAACGCTCGAAAAAGTATATCTTAAAAACAGATTTCAATCACATCACTGGAAATCAACTGTACTTGTTGTTCGATATTTATTTCACTGCACTTTGGCATGATGTCATTATACATGTGCACGCTTACGAAGCGTGCAGGTTGTATTTCAACACGCCGAGTTTTTTCTCCTGACTTTTCACATATTTTCGATTCGAACGTGGTAAGAATTCTCAAATGACGTTGATCGGGAAACAGTTCAGAATCCAATTGGATCCCAATGAGGACTCCCTATGGACGGTGTCCCTGACAAATCTCTGTAGAGATGCGGACGCATTTTGGGACTCCCAAACAAATTTGTGCACGGAATTACGAAAGCATATTTTTTTTCCGAGGTCCAACAAATTCCGATTAAGGGGTTAGGCCACAGTAACGGGTATAAAATCATGTGCGAATTCAACAATTTTTTTCGTATGAAAAAGTGATTCACTCATAAAATTAATTACACATCTATTTAGTATAAATTTCAAGCTGTTAAATTTATTTTCGATGTACAAAATGGCCGACTACTCGAAACTTCTCGAAACAGCTTTTTTTCAATTGGCGTGACAAATAACTTCAATAATTTTCACTCGATTTACTTCAAATTTAAAAATTATGTTCCTAATTGCATTTCGCAGAGAAGTGCGTACGGAATTTCTGATTAATCGAAAACTTTTCATTTTATGAGCAGTTATAACGAAATTTTTCACTGAAAATTCATTTCACACCGCGGAGCGCCTAAAAAAAGATAACAAAAGAAAATATTAGTAGTCGGCCTTTTTGTACATCGAAAAAAAATCTAACTTGATATTCATACTAAACAGATGAGTAATTAATTTTATGAGAGAATCACTTTTTCATACGAAAAAAAATTGTTAAATTCGCACATGATTTTATACCCGTTACTGTGGCCTAAGGCCTCAAGAATTTCAAATAAAAAATGCTCTAACTACGTCAAAGGGGGAATAGCGTGGAATCCGCTTGGATTCCAATGTGGATTCCCTAGGCCTATCCAATCTCCATAGGGATGTAGTAGAATTTGGGGTCAGCCCAACAAATTTCTGCACGGTTAGCATTTATTTTCAGTAGCCGGCCGGAAACGGTGACGATGTTCTTGTATACCGTAAAGAGATGGACATCTCTGTCATATGGTCCACTTTGAGGGTCGACACGTCATTACTAGAGCCCTCCATTTCAGTCATCCTTGCCGTTACCGTTCTTTTTCCCACAATCATGAGCCACCAAAAATAAAAAAAGTCCATAGCCCCTTTTCCCGACGCTTTTTCGACCCTCATCCCTCTAACAATTGTCCTCCCCTTCACCTTGTCATGCACGCATTGCTACGCGATCGCGTGCGATTTTGACTGGATCTTACGACGAGAAAACGGTATGAAGCGAGAAAACGCAACGAACGCGAAATGAGGAGAGTGGATGGGAAATAGCTTCGGTAGTACGCGCAAAATAGAAAAGAGTAAGAGCGAGTGAGGCCGAACGTTACTAACCGGCTTGAGCCACCCACGCCTCCTACACTTCCATCCCCGCAATTCTCTGTCGTATCCACCGCTGAATACTTCGAGCTTTTTCTTCCCACCCGCTCGAGATTTAACTATGCAGAGGCTCCCAACTTCGTTATTCCATCTCGGACGCAAGAAGAAAATTAAAAAAAAAAACTACGGATGAAGTTGCGGATAAAAACAGTAAGGATGGCTGAAAGTCCTCTCGAAATTCGAAGAGGTCTTATCATGAAAATACTCTGTCGAATTTCTTAAAGCGCCAACGCTCAGGCTTCCTCAACCTTTTTTTATCGGAAGGCTGAGTCATCAAAAACTTACGGAATAATACGGGACGAGTTTTTCCAACCTTTTATCGAGAATTAATTTCCAACACCCAAACTTACAATTTACGCAAGAATATTACACTGTCATCGGTAATCGCTTCCGAGTTCATCGCCTTTCGCTATTCACTCATTTTTTATCTGGACGTTAATTGAATATTCTGAAAGTAGAAGGGAAAATCGAGAACAATGTCGAGGCTTCGAGAATATAGAATCATTGTTAATAAATATATATGCGGGAAAATAAATAAAATGAAAAACAATTTCACGCGACATGTGAGCTTTGTTCCAATATAATATTTTGGTAATTATGCAGTTTGAGGACTTTTCCGAAAAACGAAGGAAATATTTTTTTCTTGTCATGAGCTGCTTGGTCACCACTATTGATATTCCGTCGGGGAAGGCTGACCTTTTTTTACTAATTCCATAAGTTATGGGGTTTGGAAATTCCTGGAAACACGTAATAAAATAGGACATTTTTAAATATTTTGACGCCTGTATTGGGGGGGGGGGGGGGGGGAATTATAAAAGAAGCCTTCCTAAATATAATGCTGAAGAGAAATCGCGGGCTTTCCCCCTCGCTGTTTGGGTTTGTGTGGGCTGTTATTAGGGCCCCCAAAACGATCAACGTAATACAATTGTAGTTCATTTTTAAATATTTAGAACCTACGTTGTGGGTCTTTGGGGCAGGGGGGTTGCACCCTCCGGACCCCCTGCGTGGCCGCATCAGGCAAAACAGAGGGGGTGCAGGGGGTATTTAGAAAAGTTTCTTTTATAAATCCCCCCACTTGCCACATCCAATATAGGTGTTCCCAAAATGTTCGAAAATACACTACTTTATGACGTGTTTTCGTAAATTTCAAAACCCTATACTTTTTTATGGAAGGGTGACCACAGCGATTTATTTTCGGGATTGCATTTAGAAAGGCTTCATTTGTAAATGCCCCCACTCCCCACCCTCAATATAGGCGGCGAAATATTTAAGAAATGCCCTATTTTATCACGTGTTTCCGCGAACTTCAAAACCCCATGACTTATGGAATTAATGGAAAGTGTCAGCCTCCCCTAACGGAATATCACTCAATATAATGGAATAAACGAGTTCGCGGTGAAAACGAAAAAATGTCCCGTCGGTTTTCGGAAAAGTCCTCAAACTGCATAATGTGCTTTTTTGGGGAACAAGTTGCCGACTAAAAATAGTTTTATTTTCTACCAATAGGTGGCATTGATTACGGAAAAAAATGTCATCAGTGTAGCGTCTATAAAAACCGTTGACATCGAACTCGGACTCGGACAATTTTCGTCTAATCGACTTCAAATTTTAACTGTAGCTTCTTATATTGCTTCAACAGTCAAGTGCGAGCGCTTTTTTCGATTAATTGGAAATTGTAAAAATGTATCACTTTTTATATTAAAATTATGGTCGAAAAAACGAACTTTTTTTCGAACTAGTCTCTATTTTTTTCATTGTTTTTTAATGTCCTCGACTGTTAAAACTGATATAATTAACGAAAATATTTCACTCTTAGTTCCAGGAATAAATTGACGACAATTCTACTGCGTACCACGGAGAGGGTTGGCTGAAGACCTGTAGTGCTATAGCGGCTCGTGCGCCGCCATTTTGTATTCTTTTGACAAATTATTTGTTTTACATACTTCAATATATACCTGATGAAGCCTGAAAGGACTTTCGGCCATACATACAGTGAGTTTTGATGAGAATTTTGAGTAGTTTGCGATAAATTAAAATATTACATTTAACTACAATTAAAATATTACATTTAACGAAATATTATATTGAATTAAAATAGTACATTTAACGACATTAAAATATTTAAAAAATCAACCGTATTGAAGATACTAAGAACATTGGTTTTGAGTAATAAGAATGCCAAAAAAATTATAAATAAATAGTTTAAACAAAAATTTGTTCAAAAAACTCCGGTAAACTTGATTTTTTATGACATTAAATTAATTATGATATTTTTCTGAATACACATGATTTTTTCAAAGAACTGGCTCTCTATTTCGAAAATCCCGATTTTGGAATTTTTCAGAGACTGTACCTCTGACACTGTCCGTTCAATACCCCGGACACTTCTTGGATTTAATATGGAACATTGCTCCAAAAACATATTGAAAATGTGTGACTCTTCATCCATTTTTTAAATTAAAAAAATTAAAACGAAAACAGAAAGAAAATTCTACAAAAATTCATACCTATTCAGACAAATCTACGAATTTATTTTATAATATAAAAAAAGTAGTTCACCGGACATTTGTTGAACAATATTTTTTTCAACAATTTAATTATCACTTTTTTGCACTATTATTACCGGAATTAATGTTCTGAGCAACTTCAACGTGGTTGATTTTTTTAATTTTTAATCTCATCGCAAAGTACTCAAAATTCTTGCCGAAACTCACATTTGGTAGGGAATGTACGGGCAATACATTCTTAAGAATCACAGCCAAGAATCACTTCGTTCCCCATTGTTCCATTTTCATCAGCGTTAACAGCATAAACGCCACGTTGGTAATCATGCTCAGGAGACTGCTATTACAAGGTTACGATCGCATATTGGAAAATATTTCCATTGGCCCGTGTCCAAAGTCGATCGAATGACTTTCGTTACCGCGATATTGGGACTTTAATTCAATAATTTATTCCATCGGTATATGACAAATGAGCCTGGATAATATCGAACGAGACTCCATAAAGCCGAATTTATCGTTCGACCTGATCTCCACCCCTGTACAACTCGCGCCTCACTCTAGCCCCCCAGAAAAAGCCTAAATCCGTCGTACTTTTTTATTTCGTAAAATTGACGAACTTTTTTTCCGTCTATTTTTGACGAAACGTCTGACTTCTTTCCGCCCTCGTATCTCAGTGTTCACCCGTACACGCGGAGGCGCCTATCGGTAATCGCGAAGCTGAGAGCGGTGTGCATAGACTTATCGCATATTGGGCGACGGATTTTGCGGACCATTAAACCGGAGTTGAGCGGGGGGCGTTGGAGCTTGACTATAATAATAAATCGAGGAGCGTGTTAGGTTGTCGGGGGATGCCAGCTTTCGAATCGAGCGGAACTATATAGGGAAAAGTGCCGAAAGGGAAAAACGATGAGGGTGGATAGTGGATATACAGGGTGTCCGAGAACTGAATGCGTTCCCTGAAATGGGGGGTTGGGGGTGAAATTCTGAGTCTATTGATATAAGCATGTGTGGGTCTCAGATCAACCCCTGAATTATTATTAATTATTGAAGGCGGGCCAATCAGGTGCGCCCGATAAGCTAGCGTACGCCGGTGAGCGATACGCTGGCTTATCGGGCGCACCTGATAGGCCCGCCTTTAAAAATGAATAATAATTCAGGGGTTGATCTGAGACCTACACATGCTTATATCAATCGACTCAGAATTTCACCCCCAACCCGCCATTTCAGGGAACGCATTCAGCCCTGGGTCACCCTGTACAGGGTGTCCTGTAATTAATGGATAATCCTGCAACTGTCGATGGGTCAAATCATGTCCCACTATATGCTGGAATTTCAGTTTAGTAACAGTCCCATGGTTTTCGAGATAAAAATCATCTGCTTTTGGTTCTTCGCATGCCATTTCTACAAATTATAACTTTTTCGTTTTATCTAGAAAAGTCTTCTTTTCAACCTTAAATGTTAAGGAAACTTGAGAAAAAAAAATCTTATGCCGAATTTTCATACAAACCAATTCGAACGTCTGACTTTGACAGGCTGCGGTGTAAAAAAATGGTAAATGACCTGCCCAATCCCCCAAAAAATTGTGTTGCTCCATGCGCCAAACACCCTGTATACGTAAGATCGACCGGGCATCCCTGTGTCGCCATGAAGCTTTTCTCTGCCGATTTTTCCATGCCGTCCTCGTGCGCTCTATAGATCGTATTCGTGTGGAAAAGGGTGATGCCACTGCTATCCTAGTTGTTGGGCATGGTGGAAAAAACAGCGGCCAGCTTCGCTACGTGTCGTTGAATTTAAATGTCTGCTTAGTACTGTTCCGGCTGTTGTACCGTAAGCGTGGTGCACACGATCATACCGTACATACCGAGCGAAACCGGCAGCTTTCACCAAGTGTACAATCGCATTTCGGCCATCCGTATACGGATGTACACACTAGCCTTGTTTCCCTCAAATGCACGTAACAATCCTCCACCGTACACTCGCGCTATTAATCATGCATACAAAAACGTGTTGACCGATCATTTTTTACACTCTCTGTTTGCTTATTGCCGGCAAGGATCACATTTTTCAGTTCGAACGGTTTCACGCACAGAGTCTCGTCTCGTCCGCTCGGTTGAGGATTCCGCGTCACATTGAAGGACACTTGCACGTGTTCCAACCCATACTGGAAAACATATGGTTTTAGGGATGTACGAAAAATCCGAATTGCACTATTTTACTTTTATTTTTTTTTTAATGAAAATTTCTAATTTATGCGAATTTCATACGAATTTTGAACTTGGGGTTGCTGGAATTTTTTACTATGGCTTTTGGTAACGTGGCATAACGATATTGTAATAGTTTTTACGATGGAATGTAGTTATTCCTTAAGGGAGGACACCACTGTAACGAGTCGAAAAAATAGGTTGGTTTTTCGGATTTTTTTGTCGACGAGGTTATTTCATGGGATTTGGAAAAAAAAAGTATGTTATTAAGCATATATTGAACTCATCTTGTGTAAATTTTTATTGAAAAAAAAATGAAAATTAACAACATTAATGAGGTATAATAGAACCTCTGTATAAAAACACGTGGCCGGAGGGCCGGATCGATAACTTGACGATGGTTGGTCTGAACAATGAAAATGTTTTAACATCCGTATAATTGTAATTCGCGTTCTACGTAGCCGTTTTTTCGAATAAAAAAATCACAAAATGACGGGTGTTAAAAAAGGTGCAATTTTGACGATTTTTTTTTTTAGATTCAGGTTCTTAAAAAATACTAAATTTTAGGAAAAAAAAACATGTACCTACGCCGATAGCTACTAGAATTACAGAAATGTTGTCGAGAAAAGTCGTTTCAAGAAAAAGCGCGCTTGAAATATTTAGTATACGTAAATCGTTGCGCTACCCGCTCTCACTAAATCGTCCGTAACATGGTAAATTTTCAATACTATAAATTGAATTTTTTTCACATATTCTTAAATACGAATGTTTTGAAAAAATGCAAAAAAAAATGATTTTTTTATCCGTCACAGTGGTGCCCTTAAAAAATGAACGTTTTAGGGAAAAATGATGCACGATCCACGCAACGCTGCCATTTAAATTGAGGCAAATGTGTGGCTCCGTACCCAGTGATAAAATGACTATGTGCTGTCGTAAAAAAATCCCTGGACCCTATCGTTTTTTACATTGATCCTGACGATAAGGTTCCATGCTGCGATAACGGAAATTTTTCCGCATGAAATTCTCCCCATCCAGCTGTCATGTAAATCACACTTTTTTCCACATCCTCGACGAGGTACCTGAATTAGTAAGCTTTTCCAAGCTAGAGAGCGATGACTATGCTGGCGTGGTCCTGACCTAAAAGATTTTCATTTTGCACAAAAAGAGACATATGGATAGTAGATTTTTTCACTGGAGACCTGATTGACGACGGGGGGAATGAAACGATCGTCAGCTCATCATGAACAAATCGATTTCCACCCAGCTCTTGCCGGCCTTGATTCGCACAACGAGTGCGTTACGGTATGAACGATTGAACAGCCAGTCCACTTTGGAGCCACGAAAAAAAGCCTATTTTCGCGATTTTTTTTTTTGAGGATTTTATAAAAAATATGAACATAAAAGTTGTCGGGCTTGATAAATAAAGTCTCAAAATACATTTTTGAAAAATTTTTATTCATTTTTAAGTACAAAAACTATAGTTTAACGTAACGCCTCGAAAATAGGTGAGCTAGGTAGCTCCATCACAACTCGGCAACGGCCTGTCTGAAACAAAAAAATCAGATCCATTAGATTCAGTATGACACCAGCTACGAAATGACCCTCGGATATAAAGTTTTGTCAAAAAATAAAAAAATAGCAGATGAAAAACGAAAAAAGTTTAAAAAAACGCGTTTTTTCGCAGTTTTTCGCAAAAAAAAGAGTAAAAATCAAAATTTAAAAACCATCGTGGTTCATCTTGTTGCAAATCATGTTTACAATATGTGGTTTAAATTTCAAGAGAATCGGTTTATTAGTTTTAGAGATGCGATGGAGATTTTGAAAACGTTGTTTCGAGAAAAACGCGTTTGAAGTTCATACTATGAAAAACTCTTACCTAAACTCAATCGGCAATTCCTGCACCGTACAAAATCCCTTCTGATTGCTCATCATCGTCGATTTCTTCAAGTCTTGCTAGCTGTCGATTTTTTGAAATTTTCAAAGTGGACTGGCCCCTTAACTGGGACATATGTTTTCCCAGCCGAAATTTAAAAATCTTTCCAGACTGGGACAGCATATGCCCCGTCAGGTGTGAAAGGGTTAAACGCGTTTTTTCTCGAAACGTTTTTCGACGGTTTGTTGATGAAATCTTCAAAACTACTGAACCGATCCTTATCAAATTTTAACCACATATTCTCTACAACTATAGCTATAGGGCATATCGAGGATTTTTTAAAATTTTGATATTTACTTTCTTTGCCAAAAATTGTGAAAAAAAAAACACTTTTTTTGTTTTTTCCAAAAATGTCCGCCATTTTGTTATTTTTGCATATATCGAAAATCGTATGACATGCGCTATAGCAATTAACATACTGAATCTAAAACCGTTTGATTTTTTTGTTCCGGATAATCCATCTCCGAGATTTCATCAAGAGCGCAGACCTACAATTTTTTCAGGGAATTTTCTTAACTACCATTTTCGTCTATAAATAATGACTTAAATAAATAATTAAAAAAAAAGTATTTCGAAAGGGTATTTATTAAGTGTAACAACTTTATGTCAATATCTATAATATAAACCTATCAAAAAAAATCATGAAAATAGCCTTTAGCGTGTAAAGTAAGAAGACCCCTTAAAGCCGTTTATCCGCTGATAAAAAAAAAATGTCGGTTCGCTTAGTTTTCCATGCTTCCCAGCATATATAAGTTTCAACAAAATCGAAGGACGACACCTGAGGGATGTTCCTCGTGGAACGGAAAACGGAAAAAAAAATTAAAATTCCACGGAAAACAATGAAAAATCGGAGTGGGAACTACAGACGATGTTATCCAGTAACTACCTTGAGGTATACAGTCTCTGCGGAAATACCTATAATTCCTACGAACTGTACACGCCACTATTTAGTTAGGGGTGTTAGCAGAGTTTCCTCCGACTCCGTAGACATATATGTCGAGTGGGAAAGGAAACTACCCCCGTGGAGGCTCCCCCGAGGTACCGTCGATCGAATCAAGGCTCCGGCGAAACACGAGCAAGTGCGAGACGAACGGTGAACGAACAAGCGAGAAACGAAAGATAGCCAACGAGCGAACAGAGTGAGGAGTGAACCGACCCTAGGGCCATCAACATCTTCGGGGCCAATACCGTAATTAATCGCAAGTCGATGAATATGAAATCCGAGGTCCCGATTCGCCCCACGGCTTACGAAGAGGGTCGGACAAGCACGGCCAAAGCTAAGGGCACGGGGCTGCCTTCGTGTATGTGCTTCCAAGAAGGGACTACAGCCAAGTGGTATCAGACGGAGAGATGTTTGTGCGCGGCCAGTCCTATATCGCTCGTGGAGGGTGAAGGAGGGCTGTTCGCGGAGTTTGCACAAATCGGACTAACTCAACTAAGAGCATCTCGGCATCCCACCAGGCCACCTCAGACAGATTTTCTCCAGTCTGTGGAACCTTTATCGAGAATTAATACCTGGGAGCACGTTCAACTGCGCATCTCTGTGCTCCTGCGAGACTACTTGTTTATCCTGTTACACTGCTCCTCATGGACGACCAGATGGAAGCAAATGTTGGTACCATGGTGAAAAGTAGTGGAAATATTCTAAACAAACGCAGAGCATTTTACGCCTAGGCGACCATTTTCCAAAATACCGGTTTTTTGTTTTCGAAGAATTTTCGTAGCATTTCAGAAATATTCTATGAAAATGTCCAGTCGATATGTTCAACATTGAGGGAATTATGGGCTAGATCTTATAGGCTACATCTGCCTAGAGGCTCAAAAAAAGGCCAAATTCCGATTTTTTTTCTTCTAGGAAACAGTTGGTGAAAAAGAAACGCATTTTTTTTAACACAAAGGTACATATATTGAGGGCCTGAAAAGAATCACCAAAGAATATGGAAAATTTTTCTTGTTTTTCTGTATGTTTTGGTGATTCTTTTTTTGCTCTCGACGTGGCCGCCGGCGGATGATGACATTTTTTTTCCAACATTTGGCGGTGGACACTCTTCAGATTAAACGGTCCATCTGAAATCCAAAAAATGAACGAGTTATTCGATTTAACAATATATACAGTCGTTGCCGATGGTCGATTTTTTTAAATCATTTTTTAGGGTAAAGTGGCGAAGAATTCCAACTCCCCGTGCGGAAATTGAGTTGGGGCTGTGATCGGGCCCCAATAATATTCCCCTAACTTTATTCGGGCCCTAATCTGGAAGCCACATGAGGGCCGTTAGCGGCCGGTCACACTTTGTCAACAAGGGCCCTTAAAGGCGCAACGACCGGGGCCTTATAAGTTGCCTCAATGAAGCCTCATCAATACCATTTTAGCGCCCTGCAAATGCCTCAACGGCGCCTCATCATAACCATTTCAGCGCCATAAAATATCCGTATCAGTGGATATACGTGTATGTTAAATGCGTCAGGGTATATCTGTATTTGTTTTTATGTAATTGTTCATATGCATAGGTGTGGGCGTGAGTACATGTGTATGTATGTGTGCGCGCGTAGAAATGTGATTGCGTATTTGCATGTGAGCCTTTATGACAAACTACCATGACAAAATGAATACGAAAAAATAATCCATTCTAAGGAATGGATGTGTAGTAGAAATAAAAAAAATATATGGGTCTACTGAATCACTAGAATCTATTTCCATTGAGGGAAAAAACTGGAAAACAAAGACCAGTTTATTTACTTATCCTACACAGTCAGATAAAGTTTATGAATGGGGAATATCAGCGAAGTCTTCAGAAGAAATAATTTTCCCTATGATGAGTATTGAGCGGAAATTAGTTGCTATAAAAATGTCGAGAAAACTGGTTGAGACTGTTTACACTTATGCGCTCCATGTATGAGTGAAACCATGAGTAATTGTTTGTGTCTATGTAAAATGTTTCTTTAATTTGATAAATAAATACTGTCTGATGTTTGTCTGCATATTTGTGTTCATCGTTGATTTTTTTTTGCTAATGCCCTTACGCTTTTTCCCAATTTGCGTTCGATAATATTATTCGATCGAAGTATATAATCGATTTGAATAATTGAAATGCCATCAACCATGTAGCCTAAGCTATTTATACTGGTTTATCGCTATAATAGTCAGATCTGGGCCTATTGTGGAGATCCCTACTTGTTTATCCCTATACTGGCAAAGTCTGGGCCTATTGTGGAAATCCCTACAGGTTGATCTCTATAATGGCCAAGTCGGGTCCTTTTGTGGGAATCCCTACAAGTTTATCCCGATAATGGCCAAGTCTGGGCCCATTGTGGAAATCCCTACTAGGGAAAGCACTAGGAAAGCCCTGAAAGGCCCTTATTTTTATTAGGGATGCCCTATCAGTTTTCCGCACGGGTCGAACAAACAAAATCTATGAAAAAAGTATTTTCTATGAAAATATATTTTTATGCATTTTTTTAGTAGGTTTATATTATAAATATTGATATAAGAGTTGTTACACTTAATAAACACACTTTCGACCTACACAAAAACAATTTTTTTACTCATTTAATTCACTATTTATAGACGAAAATGGTAGTTAAAAAAATGTCCTAAAAAAATTGTAGGTCTGCGCTGTTGATGAAATCTCGGGGATGGATCATCCGAAACAAACAAATCAAACGGTTTTAGATTCAGTATGTTAATGACTATAGCGCATACGATTTTCGATATATGCAAAAATAACAAAATGGGGGACATTTTTCGAAAAAAAACAAAAAAAAAACTTTTTCACCGTTTTCGGCCAAAAAAGTAAATATAAAATTTTTAAAAAATCCTTGATATGCGCTATAGCTATAGTTGTAAAGAATATGTTGTTAGAATTTTACAAGGATCGGTTCAGTAGTTTCGAAGATTTTATCAACAAGCCGTCGACAAACGTTGTTTCGAGAAAAACGCGTTTAAAGTTTGTTTGGGTTACATAAATACATAAAAAAAAATTTTAATATATTTCGATCGTGTATTTATTAAGTGTAACAACTTTTGTATCAATATCTATAATATCAGCGTATCAAAAAAATTCATCAAAATAGCCTTTTTAGCGTTTAAAGTGAAAAGACCCCTTAAGCAGTAAAATTCCATCAGCATGCGATATATTCATGATGAAATAATAAAGACCTGAATGAGGAAGAGAGCTCGTAGAAAAAAAAAAGGTAAAAGCCTCGGTTGCCTTGACAACAAGTTACTGTCCTCCCACACACAGGATCGGCGCATGTACGCCAAGTTATATCGTGCATCTCCACAGGCAAATTGATGGGCATCGCTCGTCGGTATTTATCGAATTATAGATTAATTGAGGGAAATAATCGAGCGAGGGTTCGTTGGCACGGAAAATCAAAGCTTTGTGCGACAGGGCTAATAACGCCAGCGAGCCAACTATACATCCAACATCGAACTACATCTCGATCGGCGATAGACTCTCTGCTCTGTATTGTCCGAGGCGAGGGTGTTGGTGCCGCGCACCCACGTAGACGGGTGAGGCAGAGGGACCAAGGACGGGCGTTTTATGCGTGCATGCCGGAGTTAGAAATATATGATATACAAAAAGAAGAGAAATCTTTCATAATCCAGAACCGGCAGTCCAAAAACGTTTAAGGAATTAGGCCACTCTAGAGGCTTTTTGGGGATTTTTTTTCAGAAAAACTACACAATAAATCGAGATTACAAAAAAGGTGTTTATCATACATATCAGTGACTGTATACAATAATTTTTTTGAAGCGATTCATTAAAAAATGGCGGCTGTGCAGTGTTTGTCTCAAAACTGCATTTTTTAAGTTGGCCGGAAACATAACTCAGACAATTTTCAACTGATTCACTTGAAATGTTGAATATATATTGAAAAATACATTGTCTATGGAAGTACGTAGGATTTTTTTTCATATTGCATAGTTCTTTTGTTATTAACAATTATCTGACGATAATTTTCACTTTCCAAAAATTTGACTAAAGAAAAGCCTATCTTTCGGCCTCTAGACTGGCCTAAGGCCTTAATTTCCAAAAACACATAATCCGAAAACTTCTATTAGGAAAAGATCCTTGTACTGAAATATTCCAGGCATAATATCCTGGAACGATGGTCAAATGGCGTTATACGGATTTCTCTTCAGGGGGTAGATCACTTTCGTCGAGGAAAAAATGGCTGGTTTTCGTGATTTTTATTTCAATGAAAGATTTTCTCATCATTTTTAAGACTTAGGGTATGCTTCATTACTATTTTTCGCTGTCACCTGGTATTTGTTTATTTTTCTATAATCGTTATAAATGGCGGAGGTATGGCACGGTCTTCTAAACGGGTTGCGGCGGATGTTGCCACACGGCGTGACACGTAGCGTCGATGGGATTAATCTGGAAATAAACCAACGAAGATTTTTATTTTATTGACACTCATACGCAGAATATGAACCAAGAATATATGAGAAATGTTGAAAATCTATGAAATGATACGCTTTGAAACAAAGAGATTGAATTTTCCGAAAAAATGGCTACATTTTGCCATAAAAGAATACTTTTTTTTTCATTTTCAAAAAAATGTATGGTCATGATTTAGACAATAAGATTAGAAAGATGATTTTATATGCAGAAATTGTGTATAGGAATTGTATGTTTTGGATATAATTTGTATAGGATATATATATGTAGAATTTCCTGTTATGAATGGATAGTCCTCCAACCGTCGATAGGTCAGATCATGTACCATATGCTGGAATTTAAGTTTAGTAAAAGTCTCACGGTTTTCAAGATTTTGGGCTTTATGTTATTTTTTTTAATAATCTGCTTTTGCTTTTCCGCATGCCATTTCTACAAATGGTACAAATCGACAATAACTAAGCAATTTTTTAAAGTAATTGGCACGATATGCATAGTAGATTTTTTGACACCGCAGGCTATCGAAGTCAGATGTTGAAATTGGTTTGTATGAACATTCTGCATAAGATCTTTGTTCATAAAGTTTCTTTAACATTTAAAGTTAAAAAGAAGACTTTTCTAGATAAAAAAATAACCAAGAGTCTTTAAAAAAAACCAGGTCAAAAAAAGTTTTCATTTGTCGAAATGGCATGCCGAAAACCAAAAGCAGATGATTTTTATCTCGAAAACCGTGGGACTTGTACTGAACGGAAATTCCAGCATACATTAGGACATGATCTGACCTATCGACAGTTGCAGGATTACCCATTCATAACAAGACACCCTGCATATATATGTTATACTTTTTCCATATGATTTTGCTGTATTGAATCAGCGGCATTACTTCATCAAGGCTCATGTTAGACGCTCGCTGAACTTGCAGAATCATAAGGAGTTGATCACACAACATTTTTGAACCGTTTGAAAGCATTAGGAATGATTTTTAAAAAATAAACCAATAATTTTCACGATACAAACAGCGAGAACTTATTCAACATCCCAATACAATGGAATACATGTCGAGTATGCCTTCCACCAGCAGCCTTAGCCCGATGCTGATCAGGTGAAGGTTATGTCTAACGATAGCCGCCAGGCTGTCCAGTTCCAAAGCAGAAAGCAGTTCCCTGGCGGCCGTGGAACTGTACGACTCCATCTTCTATTGATGTTCCGAGGCGCGATGAATCTGCACTCACTATGCTGCATCGTACCCCTATATGTACCGTTAAGCCGCCCCGCTCGTAGGTCGACGATACACGTGTAGGTTATTCGACTGGGTACATCGCCCCTGAGGGCTCACTTGATAAATTCTAACCGTTACGTTGATGCTCAGTGCCTCTGCGTTTCCATGCACAGTATCCGCTGTTCTTCCGCGTGATTTTTCTCCCTGCTTGACGAGATCGACGAGCCTCGCCAGCGGATGCCAAGCGCGAGCAGGCTGGCGTGCTCTTTTTTTCGTGCAATCCGAGCCCCTTTTAGTCCAAAAACTTTCATTATTTCCGATGATGCTCCAAAGTGCCCTACCCCTGATGTTTGATATCTTAAAAATGATTCATCAGATCGTATCAACGCACATCCGCAAAGAGGAAAATGAAAACTCGCCACCAGACTAAACGTGGCAACAGCCTGGCTGGATGATGTGCTATTTTTACGACCCAACAAGGCGCCGTGCTGAACAAGACATCGCATTAAACACCATTTTGTTCATACCAGATGCGTGTATACAGGGTGTACCTTTATGTGTACATTATGAATCGTTCATCCTGCAGCTGTCGATAGCTCAGATCGTGTCCTACTATATTCTGGAATTTCAGTTTAGTAAAAGTCCCACGGTTCTCGAGATAACAATCATCTGCATTTCGTTTTTCGCATGCCATTTCTACAAATGATAACTTTCTTCGACCAGGTTGTTTAAAAAATACTCTTAATTATTTGTTCGATCTACAAAAGTCTCCTTTTTTACCTTAAATGTTAAGGAAAGTTTATGAAAAAAGATCTTATGCAAAATTTTCATCCAAACCAATTCGAAAATCTGACTTTTATAGCGTGCGGTATATAAAAAATAACATAAAGCCCAAAATCTGGAAAGCCGCGGTACTTTTCCTAAACCGAAATTCAAACATGCAGGGTGTCTCAGAACTGATGATGGTCCCTGAAATGGGGGTTGGGGGTGAAATTCTGAGCCGATTGATACAAGCATGTATGGGTCTCAGATCAACCCCTGAATTATTATTGATTTTTAAAGGCGGGCCAATCAGGTGCGTCCGATGAGTCAGCGTAACGCTCACCGACGTACGCCCATCGCATCTGATTGGCCCGCCTTTAAAAATCAATAATAATTCAGGGCTTCATCTGAGACCCATACATGCTTATATCAATCGACTCAGAATTTCACCACCAACCCCCCCCATTTCAGGGACTACCGTCAGTTCTGGGACACCCTGTACAGTAGGACATAATCTGACCTATCGACAGTTGCAGGCTTATACATCCATAACAGGACGCCCTGTATACGTAGATGTATCAATATGCGCAGCACAATGGAGAAAATCTTTTTTTCCACTATTAGCTGAGTCATCGCTTTCTAGCGTTAATGATACGGGAAAAATTGATCGTTTGTTTCATCGCATCGGCATTTTAGCTCCCTCACGCCCATTATTTTGCTCATCCTCGTTCACGCTCCAATCACTTCCAGCACTCGTGGCATCGGGATATATACGCGGTCGAACGAATACAGACGGTGCGAAGCCTCGCAAAGCGCTATATCCAAAGTCACGTGACACTGCATTGATCGGAAAAGACGCTTACGCCCGGTTTTACCTGGCTAATCGCATTAACTTCAGTCCCGACGCGATTTTTAATTCCATTATTAACCCTCGCAAGAGCGAAAGGGAGCAAGAGAGTGACGGAAGAGGACCAACGAGGTGAGTTTGAGCGAACGGGTGTGCATGTGTACGTGGGTGAGTGTGCGATAGGCCGAATGTGATGGAAGCACCGTGATACGCCGGCGAGGTACACAGAGGACGTTTTGATTTACCACGACGAGAGGGTGCGCAGGGTCTCTGCTCGTTCGTCGCTTTGTTCGCGATTGCAACGATTCCGTGACAGATACATCAGTCAAATTTTCAACACTCAGCCCCAACGTTCTTTTGTTCGAGGAGGCCGAGAAAAAAGCAGATAAAAATGACGATGCACGGGGACAAAAGGGAAAAAAACATGTTTTGGACCTTTGTTTGGGTTTGTTTGGGTTATAGGAAAGTTACAGGCTTGCAGCAACGATAAGAGGAATGCTCGCCGATTATCTCGTGGACCATTATTGAACCGACGTCCCTGAGCCTGTAGCCTCCCAATGGCAAATTCGAAGCCCGGAAATGCCCACCACCTGATCTATCCCTACTTCTGCATGGGATCCACCTACCGTTACACTGACGGAAAAATACTATTGATTTTATCTAACCGTGATTATTTGATTTTTTAATTTGAATTAACTAGTTTTTTTCGTGAAATCAATTTTTTTCTATTGCACTTTATTATTTGAATTATTTATTTTAAATATATTGATTTATTCAAAACAAAATCTATTTAATATCGTCTAATAATTAAATATTTTATTTAATCCTAGCCAATTCAGTTGAATCCACTAAATGTATGTATTTCTTTTTTTTCTATTTGATTCAACCAATGGTCTGTCTTTATAGCAACACACACATCAAAGGCGGGCGGTGTAGAGAGCGGGTGGGGGTACAGACGGTCGAGAGAGGGGAATTATATATAGGACATTCCACGAGATATCACCTAGCCCGTGACCCCGATAATTTTTTGTTTTCCTGTTTTTTTTTGTCAAATTGTAGCCCATGAAAGGAATATCCACACCAATTTTTAGATTTTTATCTCGTACACTTCGATTTACAGTGTATATTGTAAGCAAATACAGATTTATTTGAATCGAATTTTTATGTATTGAATTTGAATATATTTTATATGTAAAAAGAATAGCTGAAACAAATTAAAAAATATCTTCGAAAAAAATAAGATCGTAGTAGGCCGTGAGATAAGGAAAAAACCTATTTAATTCAAATATATGCTTTTAAAATTAAATCTATTTTTGTGGCAGTGCAGCGAAGATTTGCAAGGAGAGAGCGAATTATTCGGAAGTATTTAAATAACCAGAGTGCGCCAGATGAGCATACAAGCCAGCGATGTTACGTGGCTGCAGCTTTTTTAGCTTGTGAATTTTTCGCTCCCTCTCCTCTTTCGCCCCCTTTCCTACTGACTATTGCTCTTCCTCTCTGCCGTATTCTCCGTTTAGCTAGACGATCCTTTTTCCTCTTGGTTCTTTTTTTTCGTCGCCACCGGTACGATTTTTCATGCTGATTTTTTTGTCCACTATCGGCCGATGCCCCAAATTCAGCAGCGCCGAAATCGCGCATTGAGGGGGATGAAACCATCAATTTGCTACGCCGGCGCACGGTTAAGGGAATGAGCGAGGACAACGTATCTGCATATTCAATTCCGTTTCTCTTTTCGCATCGGACGCTCACGATACTTTAGCCCTCGACCGTCCTACTGTCGAATGCATCCAATCGTATAGTCCAATAGAGATTGTAACGATCTCTGAAGAGGGACATCGGCTGTAAATCGATCATGATTAAATATTTTTACACCAAAAAATTACAGAGTATTCTTTAGGTGATGCTTTTTTAAATACCTAATTTTTCTCAAATTTATCATCATGATTTCCTTAAAAAAAAATCAGCTCTTTTCGACTGTAACAACTGAGCATAACTCCTTAATCCTTATAATTATTCCAATGTGTTATCCTACTTATTTACATGATAATTGATTGCATAAGCGGTTTTCATGTTCTGGGTATACGCAATTATCATTAGTCCAATGAAAAGTATCAGGTGGAGTAAACGTGGAAGTTGTCAAGGGGTTGTCGAGAGTTGTCGCGCTTGTTTGCGTGATATTTCGTTTTGTTTCTCAGCAGTCGTATGGCCCAGTATGCAGTACTTAACGAGAAATAAAAACAGCGAAAGAGCCTAAGAGCTGAACTTCAATCTAGCAAGAGTTAATTACCATTGTGCGTTCCGCTATGGAGTTGGAGGGTGAAGTAAAAAGTGTAGAAATATACGGTGGTTTGTTGAGAAAAGAGTGTTTGCCAGTTCCACAGCGATTATGCACACAATACGACAAGTAACCAGAATGGCGAAATTCCATTTTTTTCATAATTTTCCGCTGTTTCGAAGCGCGTTTCCAATTAGTTTTTCCTTTTTACCCAGGCTAACACTCCTCCTGTAACCTGTTCTTTTGCATACGGACCTTATTCATCGTTCGCTCCACTAATGATCTTGAACTTAAGCAGGAGATTCATATAAGCCTGCTTTCCCGCCAAGTGGTTGTGCTCTAAGCGATAATGAGTCCCATTGGGACAACGAAAAGCGTATTCTACCCCATTCCGGATGATAAAAGTGCACCAAGGGGTAGGATTTTTGGGTGGATGAGGGAGAGTAGAACGTGAGAGCAAAAACGATGAGGCCTAGAAAAATCTAGAGAGTAGGCAACTTATATGTGTAGATAGATATGACACCTTTCAGCATGATCGATTCCGTTCCACCCTTCATCTCGAAGGTCTTCCAACCGCGCAGAAAGTCAATGACCGTTGAGATAGACGGAATAGGGAGAGATAAAGCGGGAATGGTGGAGTTGAAGACGACAAACCTTTGACATGTCATCATCAATTGGCCAGGAATAATGTTCCAGGTTTACTTGGAAACGCCCATCGTAGCATGGAATCACATAGCAGGGCGTTGGTAGCTCGTATAGTTTACATAGAGGTGGCCTTGAAAATTATCTTCAAGGATACCTAGATCTAGACCAAGACCTGAACTGCTTACATCGACACCTAGACTAAGAAAGAGAGATGCGTGCTGGAAAGACAACTAGACTGATACCTAGGCTAAAAAAGGAAGATACGTGTTAGAAGCACACCTAGAATAGATACCTAGGCTAAGAAAGGGAGATGCATGTTAGGAAGACACCTGGACTAGATACCTAGACTAAGGCACCTAAACTAGATACCTAGACTAAGAAAGGGAGATGCATGTTAGAAAGACACCTAGACTAGATACCTAGACTAAGAAAGGGAGATGCGTGTTAGAAAGACACCTAGACTAAAAAAGGGAGATGCGTGTTAGAAAGACACCTAGACTAGATACTTAGACTACGAAAGGGAGATGCGTGTAAGAAGCACACCTAGGCTAGATACCAAGACTAAGAAAGAGAGATGCGTGTTGGAAAGACACCTAGACTAAGACATCTAAACTAGATACTCAGATTAAGATTCCTAGACTAAGAAAGGGAGATGCATGTTAGAAAGACACCCAGACTAGATACCTAGACTAAGAACGGGAGGTGCGTATTAGCTTACCGGTGGTATCAGAAAGGGGATCCCTTTGGGGAGTGAGAGCATGGAAAACAGTTGGTGTATAGTTAAGAGAATAACGATGTGTAGGTGAAGCGAGCGAACCAGAATATTACCTCTGCTAGAGGTTTCCGGATGGAATTCATAACAGCAGAGGTGCGTGCGTAACCCTCGCCTATCAAGGCCTCGAGTAGGTGAGTTGTCAATACAGTGGTCGATCTCGCAAGCACGCCACATCGGCTGACGGCATTGATACCATTTGCTCGGGCTGTAACAAGGCCGTTACATGCTACCCAATTATGGATCTCAGGTAACACGGATTCGGGAAACCGGATGCCACGATTTAGCTTAGGTATCACACTTGATATTCAAATCTATATATAGCGTATATGTATCCACTGAGTACATACTTGGTTTCGGCTTGGACCGCATATATGCATCGTAACCCGATTTGCTGCCAGTGTTCGGACACACAGTCACAACCAAGAATTTCCACGTAGCGAACTCCCACCCCTGCCAATCGACGGCTGTTCCTCCATGAAGTTGCGACCCAATGTACCCTGCGCTCTGCAAATATGGCGCAGACTGCAGCAGTATCTTACCTTTCTAGAGACGTCGCGACGAGAGCAGCAGAACTTGCGAGTTTGAGTGGACTAGTTACAAAGACGAGACAGGCGTTGCGTTGACTTTCAGCAACCCCTATTCATCCGGCTTGAACGACGATTCATCCCCTCACGGTTCGTCTCATCAATGATTTTCTTTTTTCCTCTTCCTCCCTGTCGTCTGAGCGGGAAAACGCCTCTACCTCACCCCTTCGCCCACACACTCACATATACGATAACACTTGCCGACTTCAGAGCACCGCACTGACGACAATCACGCCTTGGGCCGCGCCGTTACGGCGGGGCATTGCGGGGCCACAGAAAGCCCAGCAGACCGGTGGTTAGTTTTCGAATTTGCGAGAACATGGAGAGAGTGAGAGAGAGAAAGAGAGATAGACGAAAAGACTGGGTGTTGGACGCGGATAATAGTTATTCGTTCCAGTTCCAGATCTCTGGCGCAATAGCTCGCTGGCCCCGGTTGAATTGTGCACCACCGCCGAACTCTCTCCTTCCCCTTGGCTTAACCACCCCTTTGCCCACCACCAAGGCGCTACCGGGTTCCTAAATCATCAGATAATTACTTTGGTAATTAATTACAACTCTGTTGGGCCGTGAATCCACCGCTGTCCCCGCACAGTAGCAAAGGGTATGCAAGCGAGCTCACTAACAAGTAAGCCCGTTCACTGCGTCTCTTCTGTCTTTTTCTCTTTCTCTGCACCCCACCCACCCCTGTTTCGATCCATCTCTCTCTCTTAGGTCTTTGCTGTTCGCCATCTTTCCCTCTCTATATTACACACGCCTTCCGGTTTCTAGGCTAGTCAGCAAATGACGCGGTCTTCATCCGAAGGTTCCTCTCTCGCTTGGAACCTTCCACCATACCGCACTACCCCTTTCTCGTCCGATTCTCCGCCAGGACTGAAGAGAGAAAAAGAGAGCAACCTACTTTCCATTATTAATCCCATTAGAAATCACTCGTCAACTTGGCTCTAGCTATTCGCACCCCCCATTGCCACCACACATCGCCACAGCCGTCGCTGATGGATGGTCACAAGTTCTTCGGGTTGGAATTTTCTACTTGTGCACCAATGGAAGACGAAAACTTTTAAACGACACCTGAAAGCTTACTAAATTATCACGATATTCGACGAGTTCAAATTTTAACCGGTAAATCATTCGTATTCATAATCAGAAATGTATATTGAAGCTACATGTATGCTTGTACATGCTTTCAACAAAATTGAAGCTCCAGAAGCAGAATCACTCACTAGGCTTGTCGCAAACTCCAATGACATCGCGAAAATATGGATGTATTGAAAGCATGTATAGAAGAGCGATAAGCATAAGTGCTTTTGCACCAGTGTCTAGTAAGAAGATTATCAAAAGCCTCCTATAAATGGACCATCGCATTAAATTTCAATAAAAGAAAGTTAAGACAACAACTTACTCACAAGGAACATCACTTTGGTGTCCTCCTCCGACTTTGTTGGAACTTTTTTATGTGAAAGAGTATCGAAAACTAAAAGACACGTATTTTTTTATCGGCGGAAAAATGGTTTTAAGGGGCGAAACGCACCCTCAAAAATGGGGATGTTTTTCGTTTTTCGTCGATAACGTTTTAACGGTAGGAGATATTAAAAAATTTCAAATTGCAACAATGTTTATTTTTTTGTATACTATACATTGGGAATGAGAACGATAACGTTATCGAAGAAAAATGAAAAACACCCCTATTTTCGAGGATGCGTTTCACCCCTTAAAACCGTTTCTCCGCCGATAAAAAAAAATACGTGTCTCTTAGTTTTTGATACTCTTCCACATAAAAAAGTCTCACCAAAATCGGAGGACACCAAAGTGATGTTCCTTGTCAGTAATTGGAAAACCTACATGTTTGAGCCGATTGAAAAAACAATCTTTCGAGACCCGACTCTGTAGTTCTTTCCTAATCGTTTACCGATTGTAGTCGTCCCTCGAATAGTGATTTCCCGGAGGAAAAAGTAGAGTCAGTGGCGCCCCGTTTAACGATCCGAAAACCGGACAGTCTATTCATCAGTCACGCAACGATTTCTCCGTAGTCAGGGGGCCAAGCGGTCACTTTCCCCGTCCCCTAGGGACGAGACGCGTGTAAGTCCTGCGGAATGGAGTGATTACTCCGGCCATTAGTTAATTGTAATTTTCGAAACGGAAATTCGAGCACTAATCGACGACGCTTCGACCTCAAAAACTCCTTTAGTTTCCGAACCAATCCTCCATTATACTCCGATCGCGCATTCGATAGGATTTCATCCGGTAGCATGCAAAGCTCGTCTCGGAAGATTGCAGTTGGTGGTTAGCTGGTAGATTTCCCTATAACCAAAGGAGACGTCAGAAGATGCCTCGCTCCGTCCAAGGGGTGCCTTTCCCGAGTCATTTCGTTGATCCTCGAGGCTGCGTAGTTCCGGATGTACGGTTGAAGAGAGGATAAGTTCGACAACTGCCACACGCGCTCTGCTGGGCCCCTGATCAATGCTATCCATCTTGTCGCGAAAAGCCCAACAGGACGGGGACGGGCACACCCTCTTGGATATCTCATGCTCCTGTCTGCTTCACCTCGACGTATCTCACCCTCTTCGCCCTTCTCGTCTGCTGTCCTCGCGGGTTTCGCCCCATCATCCAACATAGAGATCGGCGCGCATACCACTTCGCCATCGTGCTTGGCTGCCCGTTACATCCGGCGTATAGGTGTACACACTCGCTCGTTAAGCGAGGCTCTCTATCGTTAGGGCTAGGTCGTTAGGTTGGATGGCCATTTGCAGTCCTCGGATTTCCACCGTTTCACGACGGGAGAGGTTGATGATACCGGCTCGGTGATGCTCGCAGTTGTGTGCGCCAATGCGCTGAGGGAAAACACGAGAGGAATGGAGTGGGACCGAGGGCCGGAGAACGAATACCCACCTATATATGTATTCCTTTAACGATATGCACTTACTGTCCATACACGTATATTCGATCGAGTTTTTGACGCGCCCGCGAACGAGGCCGTTGCGGTTGGATCGTAAACGCAACGGCCCTACTTGGCCAACTCTCTCGTGTGTGTCGCACCACCTAAGCTCACTAGCCTCTGGCTCCCCGATAACAGCTTTTGTTATTTTTAATTATATATGCCAGGGACGCAATAAAAAAACGGTGGAATATTTATAGCCAGCGCGGTTACAGCGCGGTTATGGATGCGTCGAGAAGGGAGAGTCAACCTCAACGTATGAGGCCTCGTATCAGGGGCTTGGTAATCGTCAAAAGAGCAGCACGACGGAGTGGAACTGCATGAACCGTGGCACGTCGATAAGCAGAAGGGACGAGAGCCATGCGTGTATGTGAACAAATAACGTCCACGATACGTGTATATACGGAAAGACAGAGAGAGGCAAAGAGAAGCCGGAGACGAGAAGGAGTAAAATCGACGATGGAAGCGGTGACTGGCGTCTTCTCCGAGGCGATAATGTTGCAAATTTATATTCCAAAGGCGAACGGGCAAAGCTGCTGAATGTGCACTCTTGGCCGCACGAACGGGGCGGGTAAACGGTAACCCAGGATGCTGGCTTCTCAGCACCACATACAGGGCACATGCCTTCACACTCTTTTTCCATCCTCTCTCTTTCTTCCTCTTCATCCAGCTTCCAGCTTTTTCCAGCCGACGAGGGTTCACTCGTTTCACACTGCGCACGCGGACGTCCCTCTCTTTCTTCGTACATAAAGTTCACCCTAACTCTTTCTATAACAAAGTCTGCATTCTGCACCTAGCCGAGCTTTCTCCGTACCGCTACGTTCTTTCTCTCTTACCCTAACCCCGTACTCCTTCTTCGGTTCCGCGCGTTCAACCGCACGCTGAGTCTAACCATGCCTACCACTGCCACTCACAAATTGACGGCCAATTTTTCACCCAGAGTCTCGAGGAATGCTCTCGTTCCCTCTCGATCGCGAGCCCGTCTTCAACTGCCTTACTCTCCTTTCGTACGATTCCATACAGCTGGAGAGTCGTACCGGCTATACCGTTTCCCTAGGCACACGTTTCTCTCGTTCTCTCGCTCACTCTTTTCTCACTATTCATCCGGAAGCTGAGAGAAGGAATGACTCACTCGCTTGCAACCCTGCTGCAATCCTTCCCGCCCATATACCCTCCATCCCTTATGTCCTACCCTCTTTCTCTTATGCTCGTTCTTGTCTATAATATATAACTCGGCGTTTTTCTCCACCGCACACGTAGTCGTTTCTTCGAGACTCTCGAATCGATCCCCGCCCCGAGAATAAAACGATGGAAGAGACCGCTGCCAGAAGGGGAGAGAGAGAGAGAGGCTGCAAGCGTTGGGATCCTTTACGACTGTCTCGATCGGCTGTGCCACGTTCGTGCACCAACCGGATGAAACGCGACGAGGACACGAAAGAACCAACGGGAAACCAAAAGGAGCAAACTATAACTCATGTGAAGATGGCCACCGCATTTGGTACAACGATAATGCCTAACTGCGCCAATAAATTGAGGCCTTAGGCCACTCTGAAGGCCGAAAAAATAGGCTTTTTGGGGATTTTTTTTTTCAGAAAAAGTACAAAATAAATCGAGTTTACAAAAAAGGGTGTTTATTGTACGTATCAGTGACTGTGTGCAATAATTTTTTTGGAGCGATTAATTTCAAAATGGCGGCTGTGCAGCGCTTTCGCGATGACGTCTCCGTTTTTCCAGCGTCCATGGCTGGACAAACAGCTCCTGTAATTTTTTAATTATAATGAGCCAATGAATTTTTTTCGATTGTATACAATAACTGCTATAGAAGTACGTAGGATTATTTTGATATATTGATTTTTGGCGAAAGGGCGCACTTCTAAAGTGGGAAGTGAAAAATTTGCCTAAAAAATCGTCAGATAATTGTTAATAACAAATGAACTATGCAATATAAAAAAAAATCCTACGTACTTCCAGAGACAATGTACTTTGCAAGATATATTCAACATTTCAAGGGAATCGGTTGATAATTGTCTGGGTTATGTTTCCGGCCAACTTAAAAAATGCAGTTTTGAGATAAACGCGTTTGAAGTTTTGAGTAGCTCGCTGCGGACCAGGCGGTCTTGTACTAAAATTCTAAAACCGAGTACTTAGAGATTTTTCCCGGCCATAATCTTTTGGGGACATTATTTTCGAGGTCCCAGGGGACCATTAAAAAAAGATTGATTTTTTGAAAATTCTAGAGTGGCCTAACCCCTTAAAGGGCCTGTCTTATTTCTCAGGTCGCCAGTAGTTTTTTTTAATTAGCCTGGTAAATCAAATTTAATGATCGGGGTGGATGACGCCATGAGGGATGACGAAAAAATAAATATTGACAACCATCGATAAAGTAAAAAAGGAAGAAAAATAGTTGCGGAAAAATCATCGTACTGCTCTTCACGCAGAAAGGTCTCCATTTCAACAAATATGAAGTAACGACGCGTTATCAAAAGCTTTTGAGGAATCTTTGAGTGCCTGAATGATTTATGCTCCAGTGTGATCGAAATGATTCATAAATCAAATAAACTCTCAAAGGCCCGATCGGATTTGGATATTCCCAGCCGGAAGGGAGATGACGTGATGTGATTCATCTTTTCTTGATTTTTTTTTTTAGATTTTCGACGCGAAATCCCCTTTTCAATCTCGCGAGGGAAAATGCCGAGGGGCCTCTGCACACTCTGGCTCGTATATATATTCAGGGTTTTCTCGATCGTCCGAAGCAGCGTATGCTGAGCCTGGCTTATCCCCTGTTCGCGGTGGGGTTGTTGAAGGTGCCCGAATGTTACACGACTGATGGCGGAACACACACACATACACACACACTTGCTGAATAGAAACTGTACGGCGTCGTCTTTCTGCAAAAGCGGATAGCGGTCTGTCATGAACCACGAGTTTTTATAGCCAGACTCCTTGCTCCGTTTGCAGATCGATAGGAGCAAGGGAGAACGAGGCGGGAGAGATGAGGGTTATTCCGACGTTTGGGTGTTGAAAAGGGTGGCGAGTCTGTAACATTGGAGCGGGTGGAAATACTATCCGGACGCTCAAGAAGCATGCTTGCCGGACTTCCAGCTAGCCGATGGCTTGAAGGGAGCTAGAGAGAAAGAGGTCGAGAAGTAGGTGGACGCCACTTTGCGCTGCATCGACATGAATTTGTATCCCCAGGGCTATAGATGAAGAGGTGACCTTCGATAGAAAAGGTGAAACCAACTGCCCATTGAAGATTTCATCTGCTCGCACGAAAATTCATCATGTTGCAGTGTCAATTCTAAACCGATTGTAGACATCATGTTTTAGCTCATCAAAAAAGAATTAGCATCAACGAAGTAGATATTGAATCGTAGATGCAAATTGCTGTTAAAAAAAGGATACCCTTTCTTGCACTGACCGAAAATTTGATTTCCTGTCCGGCGATCAATTTTTTTCATTTGTCAGTTTTCATTCGTTGTTCATTTTCCTTAACCTACGGTTTTCGTTAGTTACGAACGAAAATTGGTTTATGAACGAGAACTGGGTGGCGAGTTGAAATTAACTTCGAATTTATCAAATTCCGTTAGTTCTGATTCGATTAGATGATGAAAACTTTTGACGGCACTTTCTTTTTTTAAGCAACCCCCAGGAACTAAGTTACTGCCACTTACAAGCGTGTAGGAAGTCGATATACATGTATATGTTGAAGAAAATACATTTTGAGGACCCTCCTCGAGACAGTCAGATGTGCTAATAGCCAACATTACGCGGATACAACGGGTCAAAATCTACCCTTCCGCATATACATATGAATAAAGCGTGTCAGACAGTTGAGGAAGTGAGAGGGTAAGCAAGCTCGACTCTCGAGCACATAGTACAGGGTCAAGCAATGATCGATACTCGTCACCTCGAGTCCTGCTGGCACAAAACCCAGCAAACATTTGCCGAGTAATCGTTGATCGGTCGACTAGGTAGAATATACAAACGTGTCCAAGGTTCTTACGAGATAAGGCTAATTTTTCGATACGAGCAAAGCAAACATCAGCAGTCACCCCTCCCTTCGAATATGACTCGTACCACGAGACAACTTACTTTCGTAATTCCTATTTTATTCGACAGCTTTTCTCTCATAGCGTTCACACCGCGTAAAAGAAAACGTTGGTGAAGATTGATCGTAGAACTTCTACGTACAAATGAATCGACAAAATCTAAAATAAGTGCTAAAATCTACACCACTTGTAACTTTGATGCTCAGATTTCTAATCCTCTGCAATGAGCTCGTTCCTAATAAAGCCAATCACTTGATTCGTCCACCACAAGGGGAAATATTGATGAGCATGCAAAAAAAAGTGCAGACGTTACTCATTTTGGCTTGTTTCTGGCACAAAATGGCAGGCATTCACTTGCACGAATTCGGAGTTTGAGGAACAGGAATCCTAAATCTTAACTTCCGGGTGTCTTTGTTCTGAAGTCCATACGATATGCCGGTATTGATGGTTTGTTCATTTTCAGCTTCTGTTGTGAATACAGGGAACGTAGAGACATTGAACAATAACAATAACCGTGTTTGTTTACGATCAAAAGTGTTGCAAACGGAAAAAAAAAAATCTAGACGATTTGATCTAGGGAAATTTACGATTTGGTAGAGAACCAATTACATGGCTACGATACCTAAAAAAATTAAGCTGACGGACGTAATTGGAAGACCAGCAAATAATAGATTCTCTCTATCATTGACAGCTCTCTCACTTTCTCTCAGCTAACTTTTACGTTTCTCGTACTAACGGTTTTTTTTATTCGTGTCTTATGTCCAAAGATGAGTCTACGAATTTTGTTAATCGTAGGTATTATTGGTGATCATCAATGCAGCAGCGCTGAAAAAATACATTAGACAAGTCTTTGGTCTTTTGTATGAGCCAATAAACAAAACCTACTGACCGTGTAGTTTTGAGTTGAAGGATGTTCATGAAAATGATAGTTGTCTCGGTATTCAAAAAAATCAAGTGCTAACTTTAACGCCATGTATCACATGCTGCAAACTTTCATCGCGGTCACGACGCTATTGCAGAATTCGTAGTTTTTGGCTACGAGCCGCCGCAAACTACCACCAGATGTCGCAGCAGCCGTCTGCTACTTACACTACACAAAGAGCAGAGGCCCAATGGGCGACGGTTGCTGCAAGTTCGTGTGCGATGCGTGTATGTGTGTACACGTTCACCATGTGGGATCGCCGCCAGGCGGAAAACTGATGCACTAGATTTTATGCAAAAAAAAACTGTGAACCACATTTTTGCAATCTTCTTTGCATAAAATCAGTTGAAACAGCGTCCAAAATGTGTTTTTTCACTGTCGAGAGCCTAACGGTCTTGAAATGTGCATGAATTCAATGCATCAGTTGGTAATTCACAATTCATCCCATAGTAACTACAATCTGTGAATTTTTTTTCTTCACAATTTCAAAAAAAGTCTACCATCAGGCTCTTTCTGCAACGAACATCGCATGTACACGATAAATTTCGTCTCGACTGATTGTATTGTTTGGTCGAATCAAGAGTGCAAAATTTCGATGTGCCTTAACCAAAGGCGAGAAAAAATCACGTATTTTCAGCGCTTCAATTTCAGAGAGATCGAGAGAAAAGAACCAGAACGATATTCTTCCACGGTTGAGTGGCATACCTCGTCAGTCTGGCGTACTAGGCTAGAATCCGAGCATTAGTTTGGCAAGGGCTCCTCTGTGACGGTTTCAAAGTGAGTTTGCCGATGTGTACCTATGAATTGTCGACATGTACACATGGAGCAATGCTTTACCTCGTATCCATAATGCGATGAGCTTAGCGCTGCGAGTGCTATAGTTACACATGCGAAGACTCTGCATAGGGAACGTGTGCCTATCGCGTATAAGTACACCCAACAGTCACCCACACACATACACCTACCCATATACACACATACACACACCCACACCTACAAACAAACACCCACCTATACACACACACCTACACACACACACCTACACACACACACACCTACACACACACACACACCTATGCACACACACCTACACACACACACCTACACACACACCCACACACACACACCTACACACACACACACACACACACACACACCTACACACACACACACACACACACACACACACACACACACACACACACACACACACACCTACACAGCCATGTATATATGCGAATGGTACACCCGTTGAGAAGCGGAAGCGAAGCGGGCAGATTGAGGCTTAGCGCGACGGCAAACAGCATCAATTTGGCATGGCGCCACCACGCACGCTGATGGATACACGACTGATAGTACGACACGAGAGTCCACACCCATATAGATGAAGGTTGCAGAGAGAGAGAGAGAGAGAGAGAGAGAGAGAGAGCGAGAGAGAGAGAGAGAGAGAGAGAGAGAGAGAGAGAAAGGAAGGATGAAGAAAGACGGAGAAACCGAGAGAGACAGAGAATTTTCAATGTCCCTCGCGATATGCCTACTCTTGACGTCCCCGCGCCCACAGAGCTGCCACGCTCTACATGCACGTACGTATATATGGGAGAACGATTTAATTAAGCCAATTTGATGATGTCTCCATTCGCGTATGTGTATCCGTATGTGGTTGGGTGATGGGTACACCTACCCGTCTAGATCAGGCAGTTGAATCTCGGCTCCCTGCGAATGGGTTGACGCTACGAGCCTTTTTGTATTACACGTACGTGTATGTATACACAAACGTGTACAGGCCCATGTACGGAAGAGATCCCATTACCGTCGGAACAGCCGAAATTGCCAGCGTTACGAGTAGCGAGAGAGTAAAACGGCGATTTATCAGCGCGTCAACACTAACGTATAAGTGGATACGTTGGACGTATACGTGTTTTGAGCCCTACGGCACGGATCTTGAATTACATGGGGGTACTTTGGTAGAATTGTATGAGGGATGCCAAAGTCTTTTGTTGGACACGTTGAGCATCAATGTACGGCGCCATGGTCCAGTCTATTTTTTAGCGTTTGTCGGCTGGTCAAAAGTGTCAACCTAAGTTCGCAAGTGTGGAACCATCTTGGAACTTTCAAGTTTGGGTCCTTTAAAAAACGTGATGATCGTTCGCCACCTTTTTTTGGGTACACTTAAAATGAAGGAAAGCCAAAATAATTTTACCGACCATCGTTTTTGCCTAATTTCTCCACAACGGTGCGTATAATCGTGCAGTGCTGCTATCGATATTGTTGAATGTGAAATTATGAATAATTATCGTGGGAAACTTTTTTGTAATATCATCATTTTCCGAGATCTACGAGTCAGGAAAATTTATCGTAATTAAAATCTTTTGTACACCACCCATGAGACTTAACCTACGGTCATTTTGTGGTTATTACAAGCTCATCGTTTTCAACGTCGATAGTTCATCGGTACGATATTCGGTGACATCTTCGAGCTCGACGATTTCATCGGTAACGGTCTTCTGGTCGATATGATTATCGAATTCTCGCCGTTCGTATGGGCGCGTCATCGCACCTCAACAGATCGAACATAAAATGGACCATTTCCAGGCATATTTTCGACTGCTGCAAGATGTTCCGTAATTACCTTGGCATTTGCTTCCAATCAATTTGGGGAAAGCTGGCGGTGTAAGAAGATTGTGATTCGCATGGGCGCGAGCTCGTGTGGCCTTTGCCATCACCATTCTTCCGGACCCTTGTGGACATCTAGCCAAGCTTGAATTTGGTGATGGGTCCGCAGCGAGTGCGAGCACGGTGCCGCTTCTGTCAGGGACAGCGAACCCAAGTTGATACGTGAGTGCGTCTGTGCGTATGCGTGAGTGCATTCGAATGCAGCCGTGCAGAAATTGTCGTAGCGATCCGATTGGATTCCCATTCTTGTCCCTACTTCCTGATAGAAATCCAATGGGTCATCGCGGTGGATCCCTTTACTAAAACATCACGCTCGTACGCTGAATTCCAATCGGTAGTCTCCACTGGAATCCAATATACGAATCCAATTTGATTGCTGAAGGATTCCCATATTATCGAAGAGAATCCGATACAATTCTTGATGGATCCCATCGCATTCTGTACGGTGAATTTTCTTAACAAAGTATATAGACTTACGAAATGAGTGGATCTTGGAAAAGTATAAATCTTGTCTTAATAAAGTATAAATCACTTTAAAACAATATTATAATAATCTATTTGAATCACATCACTGAGAATCCACTGTAATTATCGTTTTGTTATTTATTTTACTGCACTTTGACTTGATATCACCACACATGTGCACGCTCACGAAGTGTGCAAATTAAATTTCAAGGTCAAGTTTTTTCTCGTGACTTTTCACGTATTTTCGATTTGAACGTGGTAAGACTTCTCGAACGAAGTTGATCGGGATACAGTGCAGAGTCCAATTGGATCCCAATGAGAACTCCCTATGTGCGGTGACCCTGAAAAATCTCTATAGAGATATGGGTGCATCTCCCCAACAAATGTCTGCACGAAATCACGAAAGAATGTTTTTTTTTTGGAAATGGAACAAATTCCGATTGAGAACTTAAGGGGTCTTCTCACTTTGGATGCTAAAAAAGGCTATTTTCATGGATTTTTTTGATAGGTTTATATTATATATAATGATCTAAAAGTTGTTACACTTAATAAATACACTTTCGAAATACATTAAAAATTCTTATTTATTTATTTAAGTTCCCATTTATGGACGAAAATGGTAGTTCAAGAAATGTCCTAAAAAAATTGTAGGTTTGGATTTGATGAAATCTCGGAGATGGATCATCCGAAACAAACAAATCAAACGGTTTTAGATTCAGTAAGATAATGGCTATTGCGCATATCATACGATTTTTTTTATGCACCAATAACAAAATGGCGGACGTTTTTCGAAAAAAACAAAAAAAACCAAAAAGTTTTTGGCAAAAAACAGTAAATATCAAAATTTTAAAAAATCCTTTATATGTGCTTACACACAAATCCTTTATATGTGCCTGCATCTGTCTATATAGCTGCAGTTTTAAAGAATATGTAGTTAAAATTTCATAAGGGTCGGTTCAGCAGCTGCGAATATTTTATCAATAAGCCGTCGAAAAACGTTGTTTCGAGGAAAAAAAACACTTTCAAAGTTTGTTTGGGTTACATAAATACATAAACAATTTTTTTATGTATTTATTAAGTGTAACAACTTTTATATCAATATCTACAATATAAACCTACAAAAAAAATTATGAAAATAGTATTTTTTCAGCGTCTAAAGTGAAAAGACCTCTTAAAATAAAAAACGCTCAAACGATGTCAATAACAAAATACCGCAGAATCCACTTGGATTCGAATGTGAACTCCCTACGTCGTCTCCATATAGGGATGTGGTCAATTTCTCAGCGCACAATCTATACCAACGCAACGAAGGCCAAACGCAGAACAAAAAAACGAGAAAAAAGTGTATATTCCCTCATTTTCCTCACCTTCTACTTCAGGCTTCACGTTTTTATTTACTTTATTTACTTGTTCCACATACAAAAGCTTCGCCTTGAAACCGCCAAGTAAATTTCGAAGAAATGGCTGCTTTTGAAGCACCTGACCAACATATCTCAGGGCTGGTCAAATCGCTATTTCTACTTTACATACACAACGTACGTTTCATTATCTCTAATGCAATATATAAAACACAAAACAAGCGGTATAAAACCATACGCGAGAGAGCTGCAGAAATCCAATTTCTCGGACAAAGAGGTGTGCATGTGGATGCACGCGAAAACGTGCGAACTCGATTTGCACGAGAGAATAATAATTGGTCGCACTGAATATGGCCATGCGCGTTCATCACCCTGTACCATCATTGAATGAATTCGACGCTGGGGTATGATCGAACGAGAAATATGCACCGTGTACAGGGATGAAAAAAAATAGATAGCGCTCAATTCCAATGTATGACAGCATCATCGAAACGCGCCTCTTCGGCTTCCCCCTTACCCCTCTCTCGTATCGGTTACCCGCGAAACAACCAATTTGTCGTTGAGTGTTTCCATTATGCGTTCGATAATACGAGCACCACCCCCCCCCACCCCCCCGACCCCACCTCTTCTCGCCCCCAGCCCACCAACCTCGTCATCCGCCCGCTCGCGTTCTCCCGATCCCGAGAGTACGGGCATTGTTAACAACGAGTGGTAAAGCGGTACAGGAAGGTAAGCAGGGCGGCATCACGATACCGCAACGCGCGAGGCTAGCTTGAGGTTATGTATATAGGTATATGGGGTTGTGGGCTCGCGGCATAACATTACAGAGAGGGGGACACATTATCGATGTTGGCTCTGGCGAGGGTGCCAATCTCTATACATATGTATACACTATAAATGGGTGGGTATAGGTCTATGTACATGTACACATCCGTGGATATGTGTAGACTCAGATATACGTTCCACGTCACGAGTGTGCTGGCAAATTGCAACAAAGAAGATAATTAGCCACGACGGATTAAACATTCATCGATTCGCTGGTCGGAGGGAGAAAAAGATCAAAAGGTCGAACGCTTTACGACTATATTAGGGTGTAAACGAGGATCCCGTGCAGAAATTTGATGAAGAGTGCCTAGATCATACCACATCCTCATAGGGGGTCGATAGGGACACCGATCGTAGGGAGTTCACAATGGAATCCAAGTGAGTTCTGCGCTTCAGCCGATTGATGTTTGAAATTTTTTTTTTGAAATTTTCAACCGGGGTTTGTTGGATCTCCCGAAAAATATCCTTTCGTGATCGCGTGCAGAAATTTGTTGGGGAGTCTCAAGATGCAGGCACATGTCTATGATTGGCAGGGACACCACACATAGGGAGTCCACATTGGAATCCAAGTGAGTTCTGCGCTTCACCCGATTGGTGTTTGAGAATTTTTTATTTGACAGTCTCAAGCGGGATTTGTTGGATCTCCCGAGAAATATCCTTTCGTGATCCTGTGGAAAAAATTGTTGGGGAGTGCCCGGATCATACCACATCCTCATAGAGAGTCGATAGAGATGCCGATCGTGGGGAGTTCACATTGGAATCCAAGTGAGTTCTGCGCTTCGCCCGATTGCTGTCGTTTGAGAATTTTTTATTTGAAGTTCTCAACCGGGATTTGTTGGATCTCCTGAAAAATATCCTTTCGTGATCCCGTGCGGAAATTGGTAAATATTTACAAGTGGGTCTCCAGCCCTAATCGGCTCCAAATTCTTCAGTATCCATTTGAGGCTTCCATTCTGCAGTATGAAAATATGTTTTTTTATGATGGGGGAGGGGTATTTTATTGAGAAAAAAAAGTATTTCCGGAACATATAACACAAACAAACCCACACACTCACACATACACCAAAACAAATCCACACAATGTGTCACTTGACCCTCTTGATGTCACCAAACTCGTTTCCTCCATACCTTTAAAGAGGTAAAAAAAAGCGTTTATCTATGTCTGTATATCTACAGAATGGGATTCATCAAGCATTGCATCGGATTCTGTTCGATAATGTGGGAATCCTTTTGGATTCAAGGTGGATTCCAAATTGGATTCCAATGGTGAATCCCGGTGGGAATCCAAGGCACGAGCATGACATTTGAGCATAGGGATCCAATGTCATGACTCATTGGATCCCTATAAGGAAGTGAGAACAAGTATGGGAATCCAATTGGCGGCGACAATTCCTGCACGGGATTCCATTACGCGGCAGATGAATGACGTTACTGATACTGTTATCATAAAAGGCTGCGAGATATGGATCCAATCGCATTCTGTAACCGCCAGCTAAAGGAAAAGATTAACGCCCTGTAGTCGATGACCATATCTTTGCCACATTGCCTTTTACTCCTGAAGAAAATGCCCTGGGTATTTGAACCCAAGTACCCAGGGACTGTACCTGGCTACCTCAATACACTTTCGAGCTGGAATTTTTTCTACTTTCCGGTAAAATACCAGTCCAGTCAGTTCGTCGTTATTTAAAATATACGCTAGTGATTTCAGGTTTCATGCAAATGAGGGTAAGCGTAAGTGAGGTGAGTGTGCATGGGTTACATCAGAAAGTATAAACTGGTAGCGGCAACAACCTCAACGCCCGTGCCGAAATTCGATTGCCATCGCGCTGGTGGACCTTCACAAACGGTTCGTACAACAGTGCAAGTGCGGGTATGTGTGTGATTCTTACAACCTGGAAATTAATAGAGGTCTTGACTTCAGCCGGCGAGCAAAAGAAAAAGAGAGAGGAGAGAGGATATTCGGCTTGGAGCCTTGCAGGTACCTTGAAGAGAACTGTCGGAATACTACGTTGAAAGGGAAGGAAAAAAACGAAAGAGGAAGAACTAGTACAAGCAACGGTAGAAGTACGACAGAATTTCACGAGCATAGAGTGGAGGAAAGAGCAGGAAAACAGACAAGATAGAACAGAGACGTACATGAGAGCGTGAGAAGGTGCAAGAGCGATAGAAAATCTTGCTCCACTGTTCTTAGTGGCTTCTCTTTCACTTGCTTTTCCTCTCGTTCCGCATCCCAGTCTCTCTTTTTCATCCTCTATAAGAGAAAGCACACAGGAAGGAGCTTGTTTGCGGCTGTAAATCAACTTTCCACCGATGTCCCGCGATATTGAAGAAGTCCTTGATGTACGACACCCTCCCCACTGCCCTCCACCCGGTTTATAGTGATGCCATAAGTTCACTCGGAAGGCTTGGTCCTTCGCACAACCGGTGGTGTACCCTTCGAAGAAGTATCCGTCTTTTCTTCCTCCACATTTCCTTCTTTGTTTCACTATTTTTCTTTAATCAAACATTCTTGGCGACCGAAATGCCAGGCGCCTTTTTTTGCCTTCGTCATTGTCAAAAATTCAATGAGCCTCTAGCGCAGGAATCCTCGACGGGCCCTTTTTCCACGTTTGATACAAATCCTGACGATTTTTCATTTTCCATTGAAACAAGCTTGATTTCCTTTTTCTCCAGTGACTATCTTGACCCAACACATTACTCTTTCGTTCCAAGGTTATTTCTCGTACGAGTTTTTCTACAGCCCTCACATCTTTTTGCATTCATGTATGTAACTCTGTGAATTTTTGTATGTGTGTGTGTGTGTGTGTGTGTGGGTGTGTGTGTGTGTGTGTGTGTGTGTGTGTGTGTGTGTGTGTGTGTGTGTGTGTGTGTGTGTGCGCGCGCGTGTGCGTGTGTGTGTGTGTCCATTTGTGTGTGTGCATTTGTGTGCATGCATGACGTCGCATTTGCTCGATAGTAAATCGCGTCTCCCTGTTCGAAACTATTACGGTAGCGTGTACGAAGGAGAGCTATCGGTAGCGCTATCGCAAAAGGAACTATATATTTTCTCTCGGTAGCCTCTCTCGCTCGCGTGCGATATCTATCGTGGACTGTTATTTCATATCGATCCGCATATATTTTACAGCCCCAGTTTGCAATAACTTTAATAAGAATAAAATATTCACGTCTGAGGCGCTAATATAACGACCTTTTTTTTCATACGCCGAGATTCCGCAAGTTTTTACAAGGCTCCAGACGTCACACATTCGAGGTCATGAAATTGAGACACTACGACAATTTCGTCATCCTCCAGTCGTTGGTTAAAAACTGCGTTTCCCGAAATCCGTTCGATGATTTACTACGTGGACATGCATCGAAATTACTTCGGAAAGTACTTTCCACCTTGTCCATATTGGATTCGAATAATAAAAAATGTAAAAAGTATTTTAACAATCAATCAAGAATTTCATGCGTCGAATAGTAGCAATTTTTTGCTGAAACTTCAAACTTCCATGATCAACACATTCGAGAAATATCGGAATAAGATCGCTCAGCGTGGATGAACAGAAAGGAAAAAGTGTAAAATGACGAGAATTGTGCAATGGGAATCTAAGTTTGCACGAATAACGAGTTAGAGTCGTTTTTACACATGTGTGATATACATTAGGTCATAAGCAGATTATGTCTAGTTGTAACAGTCAAAAACAGCTAATATTGAGGATTTTGAAAAGAAAATCGTAATGTCGATTTTTTACAAAAATCGGGTATTTAAAATAATACCATCTGAAATACCACATGGCAACCTATAAATCTGTCAATCTTGATCCGATCACCTTGAAATTCTCCGGGATCATTTATAAGATGATATACTGCCAAATATATCAGTATTAAAAAAGTGATTGTTCTTATTTTTTAAGTATGAAATGTCCGATTACCTCAAGTACCAATATCTCCGATACTTCACTTTGACAGTTCTGGTTTTTTTTTTTCTTTATTATGAAGATACGCCATAAGCCTTTCAGACGCACGTTCTGCTTCGTGATCATCCGTCGAATTTCTCCGCAGATTCAATATTGCAAACTATGGATAAGTAAAAAATTGTTCCTTTCGAATATGAGTTCTGTCCTGTAGCTAATGCAGCCTAGACAACTCGAATTACCAACGAAGTGTTTGTCTAGAATGTGGTTGATAGACGCACAGTACGCTGATGATTTGACAAGTTCCGATCTAGCGATTTTGATCTCCAAAATGTACCACGCGGACGACCTGACAGCAAGGTGGACAATGACGAGCTGAAAGCTGCCCTAGAAGAGGATACATCTCAAACTAGGCGTCAATTAGCAGAAATGTTTAACGTTACTATTCCACCAATATTCCAATTCCAAGTTTAAGAAGCTGGAAATCGGACATTTCATCCTCAATGACCTAATCCATTGAAACGGCAGCCACTGTAGCGAAGAACCGTGATGGTATTCCAGGTGATGGAGAGAGAAAGTACGAGGCTCAAACTAGTTTCTGGGAATGGGCGACCACGTGTTCAGAGTGCGGAACCTCCAACCACCGTGGATAGGCTATCAAACCGATTGTAATCAGATTACCATCGACCACGAGTTCCGCGTGCGGCCCAGGGAACTCTCACCCTATTCAGATATAGATATATGCCCTTCTCTCTCTCCAACCCTTCTCTACCCTCCTCCATCTTCAAGGGGTGTTTTCCCTCCAGCTTTCCTCCCCTGTCACGCTGCCTTGAGGCGTATCAGCCTGTGTGGCGATGAGTGGAGGTGAAGGGCTTGTGCATTGGAACTGTCTGAGGATCGAAGAGGAGCGTTGAATTGCAGTGGGTAGTGCGTTGGGGTGGTCTGACATGCCGAATAGTGAGAGCAAGAGCAAGCTGAGCGAATGGAGTGCGTGAACCCAATCAGAGGAGGAAACCTCCTGGATGTCCTAATTCAATTTTCGTTCATCTGTCCATCTGGACAAGTTTAACCTCCTCTCGCTCTCCCTCCCTTCCTCTTGCTCTACCTCCCTCCCTCCCTCTTGCCAACTCCCTACATGCCTCTCGTCCATTTCACCATCATCGTCGCGCATTCCGAAACGATCGCGAGCCGCGAACAGGACCGATATAAAGGCAAGAATCAAGTGGATCGTGTGGCGAAGTGAAACAAAAGGGAGATCCGGTAGCTGAGAATGAACGAGAGGGAGAGGAGTGCAGAGATCGAGTGGAGTCGAATTCAGGAAGGGAGCTCATCCATCAGGGTACCCGGAAGTAACGTAGGAAAGCAACGAGACAAGACCAAAAATACAGATCTCGACGGAGGGTTAATAATTAAGGGAGCTCACCGGAAGAGATAAAGAGAAATCGACGCTCCACCAATCGGTTCTTTCTCTCTGCTGTTCGCTTGGATGGGATGAATTATGAGGACGTCACGTGAGGTATTCTTGTGAAAATCGTAACGGAAGCGAATCTTCCAGGAGCATTCAGTTTGACAGGGAGAGGGAGAGGGAGAGAGAGAGAGAGAGAGAGAGAGGGAGGGAGGGAGGGAAAATTCAAAATTATACGTTCCGGATAAATCGTTGAACAAGTGCGAAGGCAGAAGAGGGAGGGAGTCTATCCTCGTAGATACACACACAAACCGATCTCTCGCTGGAGCAAGGCGGCGACAAACCCTCCACCGAGTGGCATTGTGATGCAAATCGTCGACTCGGGGGTGGGCTCGTTGTTCGATTTTCACATGGAATGGGAATCGAAAGAGAACCTCGCGCGACACTGTAGCCACGAAGGAGAAAGAGCGAATGAGACGAAGAGCTGTGGAAAGGGAGAACGCCGCTTCGTGGGCATCGAGCATTCGAGCCGGAAGTGTCGGAGTGCAGTCAAAGAAGATTTATAGGAAATAGGAGGCGCGCGCGGCCGCCCGAAGGAATTCGCTAAAGCGAGCCAGGGACACAGACCGTGAAACCCGCACCCCTCGTGCAATTCATCTACGAGGAGCCGAATTTCTATACAACCTGAAAGGGAATAGGAGCTGGTTAGAACACCATGGAGAGCGGGGAGGGAGAAAACAAAGGAGAAAAAAGACTCGAGGGGCCAAACGGATCCACAGAGAGCACGAGGAAGGAAGGAGAACGATCGTTTTTTCATGCGGAATATTAATCTCCTTTTGGGCGTCGTGTTTCGTTGGCGAGAGACGTCGCTCATTGTGGCTGCTTCAGGCACCGGAATTTTTCTATCGAGTCTCTTTGAATTCACGGGTTGAAAGAATCTAGGAATATCCATCCAACCACAAATATTCGCACCTAATGGGCCTTTTTTAAGCTTGGGTCATTTGATTTTTTGCCCTCGAAAACTCGGAAATACGGATTTCTGGCTACGAAGCTACCTGAGCAGCTTTCTGCTCCCCGGCCCTTGAAGCAGGAGAAATAATGGAGAAATAATGTTGTATATACGTGTACTTGGAAATCAGTATTTGCTACTCTTTAACTATTATTTACTAGTTATTTTGAAATATTTATATGTAATTTTTTTTTAAACAAGCTTTTATTTAATGTACTAAAAAGTAGAAAATAATTTTTTTCTCAAGTCACCTATATGTCACTATAAATAAAAGTGTGGGGAGCTCAACTTTTTAAACGGTTAAGAAATTTTATCAAATCAGTTTCAGTAACCGTATTTAATTTGCCACAATAGCAATTAGAGAAATTATTATCACACGTTTATACTCAGTTTCAGGATTTTTATTTATGAAATCTAAGGTTGTTTTACTGTAAACTAAATACAGGTGATATGTTAACGGATTTATGTAATTTAAAGATAATATGTTTAAATTTTGCGCGCCCCAAGCTTTTATTTATAGTCATATATAGGTGACTTGGTAAAAGAAATGATTTTCTACTTTATAGTACATTTAATAAAAGCTTGTTCTTTTAATACGTTTTTACATATCAATTTTTTCTACTTTTTAATCTTTAATTGATTTAATTAGTTAGTTGTTACTAGTTTACGAGGTTGTACGTTAGGATTATGAAATGCTTATAAAAAAATAACAAAGACTGTAATCGGAATTGAACTTACGACTAATTGCTGCATGTAAACTTTTCACATACAAACACAGTCGGCTACGAATTTGTCTGTATGTGTTAGTAAGATTTTATGTGGATGATTAGATATCGCTAATTTTATATGAAAAGTTTAACATTTTATGTATTTTTTTTTTCAAGCTGAATCATGCATTGTCACCTTTTAGATGCATGTTTGCAAAATTCCAGAGCTCTAAGTCATCGGAAAGTGGATGAAGCATCGATTTTCCGTTTTGCATCTCACAGAAATGGAAGTTAAATAAAAGCTTGTAAGAAGAGGAATTTTCGTGCATTTCGTCTGGCAAATAGGGGCAGGTTTTCAATTTTTTTTCTTGCAATAAAGAGGATGGTTTTGAGTAGATTTCGCGATTTTTGTATTGAAGAATCTTTGTAAATGTGGTAGGTACAAAGGTTCGTGTAGACCGCTGTTCGAAAAAGGTCCTTGGCGGTTACCATTGCCACTTGAAAACAAATCATTCAAAAAAAAATCAAACGCATTTAGTTTGTGCATGAAATTATCTAGGGCTTGGACAAAGGATTCAATAAAATATTGATTTTTTCAAAAAATGACTGTAGTCCGAAGCAAAGGTATAGATTTTCGGTGAAAAAAACGCTCAATTTTCGTTGATAAAAAAAACTATGCAACGAAAAAAATTCCTTCCTTCAGGCACTGCTTTTTGATATGTAAAAAGAAACGTTTAACGTTTGGCGGTAATCCGTGCAGTGAGATTTGAAAAGAGTCCTTTGGAGAAACTCGCTTTTAAAGTTCGCTGGTTTGCGGAACCTACAAATAAGCGCCCATAACTCTCTCAATTTCGAACGGATCGACTTGAAATTTTCAGACAATATTTTTGAAATGCTATATTTTGAGAATCCATCGATAAATAAAAATCAATATTTAAAAAATCTTTAGTTCGGTGCAAGCCCTTAATGAAAACAAAGTATGTCTTTAATTCAAATTATTTTATAGGTTTCTATAAGAGTAACCGATTTGGATACCGTTTTTGTTTGAATTTTCTCTGAATTCTTTTAAAATACTTTCACTATTTCGAATTTCACGAGCTTGAAATATCATAGTATCGTGCTTGCAAGTAACAATATTCCCTTCTGAATTCGATGCTTCCTCATTACTCCCTACCTGCACTTTGCTAACCCAACGTAGCTTCCGTTGCGTCCACAGCCGCCCTAACGGGTTATGCTTAGTTGTAACAGTCGAAAGCTGCTCATTCTTGGGATTTTTTTAAAAAGAAAATCGTGATGATAATTTCTACAAAAATTAGCTATTTGAAAAAGTATCATCTGATAAACACTCTGTGATTTTTTTGTGTAAAAATATATAATTATAGTTGATTTACAGCCGATGTCCGAGAAGCACCTCTTGAAAACGTCTCTTCCGGTGAGCAATGGCCTTCTAAACCAGGCCATCTAATATCAAATAATGAAACAGACTTCGATAGTGTATTAGTTCATCCTGTGGTTAATCGGCGGATTTTCCGAAATATAAAATTAAAAAAAAATTGTGCGTTTCAAAGTATATACATCGAACGTATACATCGGAAAAAAAATCATTCTATAAAATACTATATTTTTATAGTACAGGTCGCCTCACATTCTTGTATATCTATATACAGGGTGTCTCAGAACTGATGGAAGTCCATGAAATGGGTGGTTGGGGGTGAAATTCTGAGTCGATTGATATAAGTATGTATGGGTCTCAGATCAACCCCTGAATTATTATTAATTTTTAAAGGCGGGCCAATCAGGTGCGCCCGATGAGCCAGCGTACGTCGGTGAGCGACACGCGCGTGTAGCAGTGGCTCGCGGGAGGACCGCACCTACCGGAACCACTACACGCGCGTATCGGGCGCACGTGATTGGCCCGCCTTTAAAAATGAATAATAATTCAGGGGTTGATCTGAGACCCATACATCCTTATAGCAATCGACTCAGAATTTCACCCCCAAACCCCTATTTCAGGAACTACCATCAGTTCTGGGACATCCTTTATATATCCAGTATAGATGCTGGGGTACATGTTTGTATTCATTGATCAATGAATACAAACGTCAGATCATTTTGAGACACACTTTATATATTCATTCATGGGAATCTGTGCCCAGCATATCCCTCTCATTTTGGCCTGCCCTTTTTACATTTCGAGGAGAGAGCCCGGAAAGATGTGAGTAGTGATGCCCTATCTTTGCGAATGAAAGACTAGCTGCAGCCTCCCAAACACGTCCCGATTAAGCTGTCAAACGAAAGGCACTAACGCGCATCACTTCAAGCATCCCATCTTATGGCCTTACGCCCTTTTTCTAGGCAGATTATGTCTACGTACCTTGTATATATGTACGTTATATGCGACAGTTATATTGCTTTTCATATCTGCATCACACACTTGTATCTAGGTCGCGAGAAACGATCGAGGTTTCTTTTATATCATTCGTTGTATCCGGCGTTTTACTGTACACTGTACAGACCGTATCTGTACGATAAAGTGCATATATATATATATATATATATACATATATATATATATGTCCCTGGATGCTTCTTTTCGCGAGTACTTCGCGGAGAACCAGTTGCAGCCGCGCCCACATGTCGGAATTTACGAGCAATTCGGCAATGTCCGGGTTTCAGACTCTCGTGGTTTCACAGGAAATCCGTTCAATTCCGTCGTGCATCTGTATGCGCATTTATGGACATACGCGGATCCATGAGAACACTACGACGCGAATAATGACTTTTCGGAAAAATTCGAAAAATCAGAGAATACGAATGCAACAATTTTTCCAGGTTGTCTATTCTCATCGTAATGGGAATTTAGGAGCTACATCTATCTAGAGGCCTGAAAATAATGGTAAATTTCCGATCTTTGTGGAAAGAGGTTGGTGAAAAAGAACCGCCTTGTTTTGACACAAAGGTCCATATATTGAGAGCCTTTACGAATCAGCAAAAAAATAAAGAAAAACAACAAAAATGTACGCCGGCAGGCGATACCGTTTGCAAAGTCGGTGGACATGATATGTCGAGAACCACTTGATGGATTGTTTCCAAATTTACTGGAGATATGATGGAAAACATTGAAAGGTCGTTGACGATCTCACTTTTAAAAAATCGATCTTCATTTTTCAATAGTTGCGTAGAAATGACGACTCTTATTCGAAGATTTTGTATGCTCGGGGTTCACTTCGTCGCCACTTTGTTCAAGAAAATGGTTTTAAAAATCGACGATCGTCAATGACTCGTATTTATTGGTGACTAGAAAAACCCGTTTGGTTTTTAGATTGCAGATAAACCGTTTGAGCTGGAGAGTGTCCACCACCAAACGTCGCGAAAAAATGTTATCATCTGCCCGCAGCCATGCTTTATTTTAAAGGCTCCCAATATACAGTGGGTAAAAAAAGTATTTGTACATCTCACACGAAACTGTTGTTAATTTGGCTTTATTTGTTTGTTCGTGTTTTCCCGAGATTTTTATAAACAGACACCATGAATATTTTGGATAAACCATCGAACACAGAACCTTAATAAAGCATTCAATTTTTTCGTAGGATAATTGAAAAAAGACGACGTGTACAAATATTTTGTTTACCCACTGTATGTACCTTTGTGTTGAAAACAATGCATTACTTTTTCACCAACCGTTTCCCAGAGAAAAAATTCGGAATTTGGCAATTTTTTCGGGTCCCTAGGTGGACGTAGCCCCTTAAGAATGATTCGTCATTTTTTCAATGAAACGATTCTGCGTCTGATCGCTAAAAATCATAAGCTGATCCACCATTACGATGAACGAAAAAAATAATATAAAAATCGAAAAACACCCAACTTGAAGAGTGCAATTGGAAACAGATTCCAATTTTCAGTAAAAAAATTCGATGATACCTCATTGCTGTGACGTTGGAAATCCAGTCGAAATATTCGTTTTCAATTGGGTGGCGATTTTTATTTCAATTGACCCACAAGGAAAGGTTGCGAAGTCGATCTCTCCAGTTCCGATGAAATTTGACATGCTTGTAAAATGGGTAAAAATAGGCGACACGTATTTTTTCATATCTCCGCAACCCAATTTTTAAGGGGTGAAACGCACCCTCTAAAATAGGGGTGTTTTTCTCATCTCCAGTGTATAGTACACGAACAAATAAACATTGTTGCAATTTGAAGTTTTTCCATATGTCGTACCGTCAAAACGTTAGCGACGAAAAACGAAAAACACCCCAATTTTCGAGGGTGCGTTTCAACCCTAAAAATCGGGTTCGGCAGATATAAAAAAAATACGTGTTGCCTATTTACCCATTCTACAAGCCAAACATCGAAATCGGAGAGATCGACCTCGCAAGCTTTCCTTTTTCAGGCGATATTTTGATCGGTAATGCGTTGATGGAATATCATCCCTTGCCTAGCGATTCTGCCAATATGGTGTAATAGAGAAGCCTAAATACGTACCGGTATTTTGTATATGCAACAGCACCAAATTCCATTTACATATTTTCACATATATATGGATAGTTCTGTGTGTGTGTGTGTAGGGGTAATGTATACGGTAATGACTTACACAGCCAGGCCCAGCAGTGAAAGCACTCACGGCTCACTAAGGTCCGGCGATGATGGAAAATTAGGGGTTGCAATTTTAATGGGGTCGCTGAAAGCTAGGGCTGCTCTCGCTTCTGATTTTACACCCCCTGGCCATCAGTAACCGACAGGGAAACGATAGTCAGCAGCAGAAGAAGTACGGGCTTCAATCAAACCCGAGCAAAGCCAAACCATCAAACCCCCTAATGCAACCTCAGCGTTGTTCACCGGAAAATACAACATCAGTCTTCTTCCACCCTCTGCGATTTTTTTATTCGATGATGAAATTTCGATTATTTACTGTGGCGAATTGAGATTAGATGTGGTGGAGATATTTTATGACCGTGAACCCCTGCCCCGGGGGTTGGAGAAGTAATTTTTTCATCAACATGGCGTTGTCATTTTCGTAAAGCTAAAGAAATTGAACAACGTGATTAGGTGGAAAATTCCCGTCGAGCTTTTTGTCTTTTGATCACAAGCCTACGAAGAGGTGTAATTTTTTTGTAAGAAAAGCACAGCCCGAATTTGAGGGGAAAATAATTACAATAAGGTCCACCTCGGTGCCGAGGAATTTACACAACTGTCGGGGAATAATAGTCGACTAAAATTTTCCGTCAAGTGGCAAAGCAATCACAGGGTGACAGTTGTGGGGTGGCCATGTGTTTTTAAGGACGTGCGCTTGTGCGGCTGAGAAAAATATTATTTTATGCGGTTTTTCAATTTGTGGCTAAATAAAATATTGCGTATTTTCGTGCTGAGTAGTATTTGTCAGAAAATAATTAAGCGTTCGGTAAATAAATCAAAATTCCATTTTTGAGTACAGAAGAATGAAAATAATTAAATTGCAAATACGAAACACTCAAAAAGGAACTTTTTATGTGAGCGGATAAATGTTTTTTTTTTTAGAAAAAAATTATGGAAGAACGCGTTTTTAAGTGAATAAATGGAATTTCATTCCAACAAAAACAAGTTTTTTACAAGTGTTTCGTATTAGAAATTTACTTATTTCCATTCTGGTTAACTCAAAATGGATTTTTTTTTCTAAAATGCTTTATTTTTTCCAGCACATACTACTTGTCACAAAAATACGCTATATTTGTTTTCGTCTCGGACTTGAAAAACTATTAAATATTATATTTTTGTCGGTCGCAAAATCTCCACCCAAGCTCTTCAAGGGAGGAAATACCATAGGCGAGGAAAAAATCTAATTTTTATGATTTTTTTTAAGGAAAGATTTCTTCACCATTTTTTATACTGAGGGTATGTTTTATCACTACTTTTAGCTGTTATATGGTATTTTTTAGTAATCTTTAAAAATGGCGAAGCTATAGCATCAGCTGGACTAATCTGAAAAAAACCAACGGAGATTTTTCTTTCATTAACCTTCCCACGCAGAATATGAACCAATAAGAAGTGAGAAATTTTGAAAATCAATGAAATGGTATGCATTTGAAACAAAAAGTTCAAATTTTCCGAAAAATTGCGACATTTTGCAATAAAATTTATTTTTATTTTTATTTTCAAGCACATTTAGGATCATATTTTAGACAACAAGGTTAGATCAATTTATACGAATTTTCATCAGAATCCGTCAATTAGTATTTTACCCATACGTCATGCAGTTTTGAAAATGCAGTTTGGAAGACCGTGCCAAATGTCCACCATTTTTGAAAATTACTACAAAAAATACCATGCAACAGCCAAAAGTAGTAATAAAATATACCCCAAGTCTCAAAAGTGGTAAAGAAATCTTTTCTTTAAAAAAAAATCACAAAAATCAGTAATTTTTTCCTTGCTTAAAGGTATCTCCCCCCTCAAAAAACACATGGCCACCTTATAATAGTCACCCTATACGTTACACGTGAAATAAATCACATGCCAAAACTAATAAATTCGACAAAGACGTTTTTTTTCCCATTTTCCCTTTTATTAATCTAATATCTTATATGCCGGATCTCTTTGTTACAGAACACTATCACATATTTGTGGGAGACCTGAGCCCGGAGATCGAGACGCAGACCCTGAGGGACGCCTTCGCTCCATACGGCGAAATCTCGTAAGGCCTTTATAAGCTACCTCATTAAAGCTGACTTACCACTGGCACGCGAATGATATAAATGACGGAAAAGCAGTATGGGCTGCTCGCCTATAACTTTTCAGCACATACACAACATAGACACATGCTACTTTTATATATGTCGTTGTAAATATACGACGGAGCGCTGTAATATAATAGCATGGACCTTTCAATGCTGCAAACGATACTGTGTAACGAGGCAGATGCACGGGAATGAGTAACGTGTTTCCCTCTCGGTACGCGGATAACGACGGCGATTTCAGAAAACGATACCGGGGCCAGAAAAAAAATTGTAAACGATTCCGCGTCCATGGTTACGGTGGCTGGAAAATGGTTTGAGGTTTTGTACCTACAATCATGATGTGACGCCAGTTTATTGTCCATTTGATGACAACGTCATTTTCCAGCTGAAAAACGTCGTATTGTCGATTTTTTTTTGCGTACTAGATCATTTATTTAGGATTTGGAAAAAAGTATGTTATTAAGCATACATTCAACTTTTTTTTTGTAAATTTTCGTTTAAAAAAATTCAAAATTAACAACGTTATTGAGGTATAATAAAGCATATGTGTGAAAAATGTGGTCCGACGAGCGGATCGATAACTTGACTACGGTTGGTCTGTGAAATAAGAATAAAAAAGTTTTATAATCTATATGAATGTAGTTCTCGGTGTACGTAGCCGTTTCACGAAAAAAAAGTTCGTAAAATCGCGTGTTAAAAAAAGTGCAATTTTGGCGAAATTTTAATTATATTCGAGAGTTTAGAAATGCTACATTTAAAAAAATGGCTACGTGCAACGATAGCTACTGAAAATATGGAGATTTCATTTTTCAGATGGAAAATTGGAAAATTGTAGCTAGAGTTACAATTGTCATCAAAACGCGATTGAAAAATTAAGTATTGTCGAACCTCGATATAACGAAGATTTGTTCATTCCCTTCCGATGGACACCCGAAACCTTGATACAACGACAAAATAATATACATTATGCTCTAATTGATAATTGCTTGTAAAAATTGCTCTAATTTAAACATTTTTTTCCTCAAGGGGTTAGGCTACTCTAGAGCCCGAAAAAATAGGCTTTTTGGGGATTTTTTTCAGAAAAACTACAAAATAAATCGAGAATACTAAAAAGGGTGTTTATCATACATATCAGTGACTGTGTACAATAATTTTTTTTAAGCCATTAATATCAAAATGGCGGCTGTGCAGCGTTTATCTCAAAACTGCATTTTTTAAGTTGGCCAGAAACATAACTCAGACAATTTTCAACCGATTCACTTGAAATGTTGAATATGTCTTGAAAAATACATTGTCTATGGAAGTACGTAGGATTTTTTTTACATTGCATAGTTCATTTGTTAATAACAATTATCTGACGATTTTGTAGGCAAATTTTTGGAAAGTGAAAAATTTGCCTACAAAATCGTCAAATAATTGTAAAAAAATCGTTAATAACAAATGAACTGTGCAATTTAAAAAAAAATCCTACGTACTTCCATAGACAATGTGTTTTTCAACATATATTCAACATTCAAGTGGATCGGTTGAAAATTGTCTGACTTACGTTTCCAGCCAACTCAAAAAATGCAGTTTTGAGATAAACGCTGCACAGCCGCCATTTTGAAATTAATCGCTTCGGAAAAATTATTGTATTCATTCACTGATATGTATGATAATTTTGTAATCTCTTTTTTGTAATCTCGATTTATTTTGTAGTTTTTCTGAAGAAAAGAATCCCCAAAAAGCCTATTTTTCCGGCCTCTAGTGTGGCCTAAGGCCTTAAAAAATATCCCTATATTTGTAGTACTGATAGATTTTGTTTAAATTCGTATTCGATTCGATTTCGTTTCGATTCGTTATATCGATTTTCAACTTATACGTAAATCGTTGGGCTACCTGCTCTCACTAAATCGTCTGTAACTTGGTCAATTTTCGATATTTCAACTTGCAAATATTTTCACATATTCTTGAATATCTAGACTTCGAAAAAATGCCAAAAAAAAATTTACCCGTCACAGTGGTGTCCCGCTTAAAAAAAATGTATGTTTCTCAACTTAAATTAATTAACAAATTGAACAAAATTTAATTCAACGTCTATTATTTTGAATAGGAAAAATAATAGTGACTCGATTGAAATACACATTTGATTATTATATTGATTACCTTACGTCACATTATCGAAAAATGTGTTGCGAGTTATTCGATACACGTACAACAAGGATGTTTCCTTCAACATCCATTCCCCACAGAAAAAAGTACATACTAGAGCATGTGCCCATACAAGCGAGAAGCCAACAGGCCCAAGGCTTCCTATGCTTACTGTTAACCGTGAAAGAGCCATCAGTGGCAGGAAACACGAGCAGTGGAAAACGCAGCAAGGAAGCGGGGTATCGGTGCAAAAACTTCGCTAATATTTCCGAGGGAAAGCCGAAGAGGGATACCCACGTGAATAAAAATGGTGAAACAAGAGACAACGAAAGCGAAAAAGGTGCCTTCAATGGTTCGAGGGCGTCGGAAAAACCGCTGCTGAAAAATCGATCCAAACTCTTCCGCCTGCCGTGCAGAATTGACTCACAGCCTTTTAAAGGGACAGAAAGATAGAGCCGAAAGATCACGCATTTTTGTCTCTTTTTCGATCTCGTTTTTTTTCATCCTTCGCTTTTTTTCGAATTTGAAAAACCTCGCGAAGAATAATGGGTGCGTCGTTTTATCTTCAATTTGTTTTAGCCCGGCATCCACATGCTATTGGGCGTCCACTTTTATTCATATATATATATGTATATATATATATATATATATATATATATATATATATATATATATATATATATATATATATATATATATATGCTTGCTAATGGTAGCCTTTTTTCCTCATAACAGCACAATTTTTTTCACAGCCAAGCCTCACTCATTCGATCCTGCTGGTTTTCATTTTTCTGGCGGAAAATATAACATTCTTCGTTTCTGTTCGGAATATTCAAAGGGAGTACTTTAAAGTTCCCTCCACTAAGGGCGGCAAAAGGGGAGAGAGAGAGAGAGAGAGAGAGAGAGAGAGAGAGAGAGACCTTTTCTTCTCTCAGACCCGCAGGAGTGCGGGGTAAACACTCGAGATTAATTATGAGTATGTATAGAACCAACGAGCTCCCCAGAAATGTGAAAATGGGTAATGAAATCCTCGATCCCCCCTAATCAACACTCCCCTTATTCAAGCTCGGTCCGAATTATTGTGCGACCATTTTTCAATCGAGAGTTATATCGAAGATCGAGGAAAATGTTTACATACTTTTTCCTTGCATGTCCCTATGAATAATTCGATCTTTAATGAGTTATGCCTAATTGTCACAGCTGAAAACTGCTTATTTTTGGGATTTTTTAATAGAAGATCGTAATCACAAATTTCTAAAAAAAATTGGTATTTGCAAAAGTATACTTTGAAGAACACTCTGTAATTTTTTTTTTGTAAAAATATTAAATTATAATCGATTTACAATCGATGTCCGCGAAAACGTCTTTTGCAGTGCGCAAAGCCCTTTTGAACCAGGTTATCCAATATCAAACAATCAAATTTCGTTAGTATATTAATGGGTCTTCTCACTTTAGACGCTATGAAAGGCTATTTTCGTGAATTTTTTTGATAGGTTTATATTATAGATATTGATTTAAAAGTTGGGTAAATATTTACAAGTGGGGCTCCGTCCTAACCGGCTCCAAACTTTTTTTCACGTGTTCTACTCTGCAGTATGAAAATATGTTTTTTTTTTTATTATGGGGAGGGGTATTTTATTAAGAAAAAAATATATTTCCGGAAAATATTTGATTTTTAAAATACGTTTTCTGTATGCTTACTTTAATTTATTCGGGTTTGTTTGGGTCAAACCCATGTCATTTGACCCACTTGATGTCACCAAACCCGTTTCCTCCGTACCTTTAAAAAAGTAAAAAAAAAGCAGCGTTTGGGGGTTGAAATAAGGGTTGAAATTGTCTTCCCCCGACTTAAATATTGTAAACAAAGTGCCCTGAAATGCATCGACTGGGTACAAAATTTCTAAACCCCTTTTCTAGCTGGAGCCCCACTTGTAAATATTAACCAAACGTTTTTACACTTAATAAATACACTTTCGAAACACATAAAAAAAACGGCTTGTTGATAAAGTCTTCGAAACTACTGAACCGATCCTTATGAAATTTCAACCACATTTTCGTTACATCTATAGCGGTAGCGCATATTAAGGATTTTTTTTAAATTTGATATTTACTAATTTTTTTCCAAAAAACGGTGAAAAAACACGTTTTTTCAAAAAACGTCCGCTATTGTTTTATTTTTGCATATATTAGAAATCGTATGATGTGCCCTATAGCCATTAACATACTGAATCTAAAACCGTTTGATTTTTTTGTTTCGGATGATCCATCTCCGAGATTTCATCAACAGCGCAGACCTACAATTTTTAGGTCTTTTTTTAACGACCATTTTCGTCTATAAATAGTGACTTGAATAAATAAAACAAAAATCTTAAATATATTTCGAAAGTATATTTGTTAAGTGTAACCACCTTTATATCAATATCTATGATATAAACCTATGAAAAAAATTCATGAAAATAGCCTTTTTTAGCGTCTAAGGTGAGAAGACCCCTTAATTGATCCTATTAATCAAAGGAATTTTCGAAATGTCAACACAAAAATAGTGTGTGTTTAAATTGAGAATCTTGATTTTTTAGAAAAAAATGGGCATTTTTCGTACATCGAATAGAAATACATCGGAAAACAAATCCTTCGATAAAATACTAAATTTTTACATCTAGAAAAATCCCTAAAAAATTCAGAAAAATGGGCGCAGTAGTTTTTGAGATATTTTGCTCACCAACTTTGAAAACGTACTTTCGAGAAAAAAAAAACATTAAAGTTTCGAGCATTCCGACGGACGTGTACATAACAGGCTATAAATCTGTCAATTTCGATTCGATCACCTTGACATTTTCAGGGAGCATTTATAAGATATACTGTCAAATATATTGGTTTTGAAAAAAAAGTGATTTCTCGACTTTTAAAGCTAGTCATGACCCCTTAAATTTCCTTCACTTTATATTTAAAACTGTCCCGGTAAAAAATGAAAAACTTTTCGATGCTTTTTTTGGGTTGAAAAACTCATTTAAAATTGGTAGATTTTTTTGTGATTTTATCATGTTGTTTCTAGGTCGGGTATTTTTCTTTTGATCTTGTTGTCCATTCGCCCTCACGGCAGACGAGTACACAAAAAGTTGGAAATTTGGATGAGGACTCGGAGGAAAATGATGCCATGGTTTCCGAGAAGCCAATTTTCTCTCACCTTTTCCGTCGCTTCGTTTCCTCTTTTTCTTTCGCCGCTTTCACGAACTCTTCGACTTTTGGCACGCTGCGCGGAAGCGACGGAAGATGCTTCTGTCGTCTATCCCAAAAACGGTATCGCGTCACAATCTCGTCCGCTTGAGCGAAACTCGACCTCTCTCGTTCCATTCACGCTGGATCGTTGGCCAAGCGAAGCTCTTCTTGCTTACGCCACCCACACCTGCCCGTGTGTAACACATGTACCGACACATGCGCCCGGCTGCAAACTCAGCCTCGAACAACTCGGATTTCAATCTAGTTGTTCCAAAAACCATTAAAAAATTCTTCTCGATTTTCCAATTAAAGGGCTACATCTACCTGGAGGCCCGAAAAAAATTGACGAGTTGCGAATTTTGTTCCTGGAAAACGGGGGTTGAAAAATATTGAGAACCTTTCAAAAAAAATTCCAAAAAATACAGAAAAACGACTAAAACATGGCCGTTAGTTATGAAACTTTTCGCGACCTTCGACCGTGGACACTCTCCAGCTTAAATGATCCATCTGAAATCTAAAAACCAGACGGGGTAGTCAAGTTAACAATAGATACGAGTCCTTGACGATCGTCGAATTTTCAAATCATTTTTTTCAACCAAGTGGCGACGAATTGAAACTCGTGTGGACAAAATCTACGAAAAAAGTTGTCATCTTTACGTAACTATTAAAAAATAAAGATCGATTATGAAAAAGTGAGATCGTCAACGACTTTCAAATTTTTCTCATCATATCTCCTGTAAATTTCGAAACAATCCATCAAGTGGTTCTCGAGATATCATGTCCACCGACTTTGAAACAGTGTCATCTGCTGAAGGCAATGTTTTTCTGTATTTTTTTGGTGATTTTTTTGACGGCTCTCATTATGTGTACCTGTGTTTAAAAAATGCGTTTCTTTTTCACCAATCGTTCCTCAGAAAATAAATCGGAATTTGGCCATGTTTTCGGGCCTTTAGGTAAATGTAGCCCCTTAATTGACGTCCCAATGAAGGGGTCTTCTCACTTTAGACGCTAAAAAGGATATTTTCATGATTTTTTTGGATAGGTTTCGTTATAGATATTGATATAGTTGTTGCACTTGATAAATACACTTTCGAAATAAATTTAAAACAAAAAATTATTCAAGTCACTATTTATAGACGAAAATGGTAGTTAAAAAATGTCCGAAAAAAGTTGTAGATCTGCGCTGTTGATGAAATCTCGGAGATTGATCATCCGAAACAAAAAAATCAAACGGTATTAGATTCAGTATGTTAATGGCTATAGCGCATGTCATACGATTTTTGATGTATGCAAAAATAACAAAATGGCGGATATTTTTCGAAAAAAAACGTGATTTTTCACCGTTTTTGGCCAAGAAGAAAGTAGATGTCAAAATTTAAAAAAATCCTTGAAATGTTGTAATGCTATAATGGTCAAGAATATGTGGTTAAAATTTCATAAGGATAGGTTCGGTAGTTCCGGAGATTTTATCAACAAGCTGTCGAAAAACGTTGTTTGGAGAAAAGCGCGTTTGAAGTTTGTTTGGGTTACATAGATACATTTAAAAATTGTTTATATGTACTTCGAAAGTGTATTTATTAAGGGGAGGTACCTGAGTAAACGGCGAAAGAAGCAGGCAAACTTTGTGAATTTTTATCTTAAAAAATAATGTTTCGATTGGATCCGGGTTTTTTTATTGGAAAATATGTACATTGAAGTATGTTTAGAAATTTTTTAAAATAAATTCGTTAACTGGAAGCGATTCAAACGCGATTATCTCGGAACATAGTTTTTAAAGTCGGTGCCAGATGTATCTCGAAAACGGCTTGTCCGATTTTGTCCAAATTTGGATACAATATTCCTCGATAGTTTTTCTCGTTCGCCACGTAGGATTTTTTTGAAATTTTCATTTTTGACGGAATTGCGACCGTTTCAATTTAACATTCGTTTTTCGTTCGCAATTTCCGACGATTTCGGATTGCATACACATTGCATAAAAAAAGCAATGGTTCAATCAAATGAAAAACCCCTACGTGGCGAACGAGAAAAACTATCGAAGAATATTGCATCCAAATTTGGACAAAATCGGACAAGCCGTTTTCGATATACATCTGGCACCGACTTTGAAAACTGTGTTTCGAGATAATCGCGTTTGAATCTCTTCCAGTCAACGAATTTATTTTTAAAAATTCCTAAACATACCTCAATGTACATATTTTCCGATAAAAAAAACCCAGATCCAATCGAAACGTTAGTTTTTGAGATAAAAATTCCCGAATTTTACCTGTTTTTCTCGCCGTTTACTCAGGTACCTCCCCATAAGGGGTTACACCCACTTGCGATTTTGAAAAAATCGATTTTTTTTATTGCATTTTTTTGAAGTATAAGTATCTGAGAATAGTCCTGAAAATTTCAAGTCGATCCGAACAAAATTGACTGAGATATGAGCGTTGAAAGAGAAGAATCCGCGTTGAAAGAGCGTTGAAAGAGAAACTTTAAACGCGTTTTACTCAAAATGGCATTTCTGAAGTCGGTGACCAAGATTACTCGAACACTAATGAACCGATCTTCTTGAAATTTTGCAGGCTTATTTAATACATAAAAATGTAGTCTTTAATCGTGCGATTTTTTTTTTCGAAAAAAAATGGCCGTTTTATAGCCAAAAAACGGCCGTTTTTTTCGTTAAAATCGAACCATTAACTTTGACTGTCCGCCATTTTGTGAAAAATGAATATTTTTTAAAATCCTTCGATTAAAGACTAGTTTATACTTATATTTGACTAAATCCATCCGCATTTTTTTCTTCAGATGATCCACTTCGCCGCAATGTTGGTCACCGCAAACCGTGTATATAAAAACATTATTTCATTGACGGCCATTTGCCACTAAACAATGTAATATTTTTCAATAAAAAAATTACTGAAAGTTCTTCAAGGTGTGTTCTTTAAAATGATATATTGATCGATTAAAAAAGTCTTGTAGTTTCCTGTAAAAAAATTCATGAAAAAGCCCTTTTTTGCGCTACAAGTGGGGGTAACGCCTTAAGTGTACCAACCTTTATATCAATATCTATAATATGAACCTATCCAAACAATTCATGAAAATAGCGTTCTTTAGTGTCCTAACGTAGGAAGACCCCTTAATAATTGGGACGTGAGCAGTATTCTTATTGCGCAAGTTCTATTTTTTTGCCTGAATAGCGACCATGTTCGCTTCTGCCCGAGGTTCCCACGAGCTTCAACAAAACCTCTGACTTATGACTCACGTTGCAACGTGAAAAGCTCCAACCGGTACTAACGAAAGCCCATTCACCATTCCATCTCTCTGGGGTGGAAGGAAAGCTCGAGGGGTGAAACATCATCGACCACTCCTCGTCCACCCTTGGTCAGTCTCCAACGAGCTTTCGCCGCCTCCCTTCCGAGCGAGGGATGAGGGCAAAACGAGGATGGTGATCAGCCCCTATCGCCCTGTGTATATTCACGTGTCTTTTCCCACGTAGACGTAGGAATATTCGTTATTAATATTTAACAACGGCAAAAAGATTAAAAAGTTTCCGGAATTTTAATATACCCGGCGACCACTCTGCGGTGCGAGGGTGGAAGGTAAAAGGAGAGATTAAGAAAGAAGAAACGAGGAAGAGAGGAGAGCGCTTCACTCTCGTTTCGTACGCTGAAACGCTGCCAGACGCGAATTAAAATTCGGTAGTGGCGCACCGTCACGAGGGTCTCAATGCATGGTAACCCTCTATATCCAACTACCACGCTAAGATTTCACGTAGATGTATATCTCTGTGGAAATCTGTCTTTTTTCTAAAGTGACTAACTTACGCCAAGTACTCGAAAGTTGGTTCATCGTCCTTTTCTTCAAACCTCATGAATTCTTTCTGAAAAATGATTTAAATAAAAGTGAAATTACGAACTAAATGGCAGTAGTTCGAGGTGATAAAAACTTGGTGTTCTAGTTTTTTTTTTGCAGTAGATTCCGTACATGGTTCGTTAGAATAATCGGGGGAGATGAGGAAGAAAACTGAAGATGCACTTACTATCGTAGAGATATAACTAATATTGGAGTAATCGTATTAATTTTAAACATTTATACTCCGTGCTTTAATTTCTATTATTCTGCTGGACTTTATTAGAGTAATCATTGCAAATGTCATTTTTTTCGCATTTTGTCCGTATTGTCAGATTTTTCTCGATTTTGAATCTCTTGATTTTGAAACGGTAGAATATCGAGCTGTAATTGAATATTCACTCTTTTCTGCGAAAAAGTGTGCAGGTTTTTATTTTTTTAACATTAGTATCATTTTAAGGCGTTACCCCCACTTGTAGCGCAAAAAAAGACCTTTTTCATGAATTTTTTAAAAGAAAACTACAAAACTTTTTTAATCGATCAATATACCATCTTGAAGAACACATCTTGAAGAACGTTCAGTAATTTTTTATTGAAAAATATTACATTGTTTAGTGGCAAATGGCCGTCAATGAAATAATGTTTTTATATACACGGTTTGCGGTGACCAACATTGCGGCGAAGTGGATCATCTGAAGAAAAAAATGCGGATGGATTTAGTCAAATATAAGTATAAACTAGTCTTTAATCGAAGGATTTTAAAAAATATTCATTTTTCACAAAATGGCGGACAGTCAAAGTTAATGGTTCGATTTTAACGAAAAAAAAACGGCCGTTTTTTGGCTATAAAACGGCCATTTTTTTCGAAAAAAAATCGTACGATTAAAGACTACATTTTTATGTATTAAATAAGCGTGCAAGATTTCAAGAAGATCGGTTCATTAGTGTTCGAGTAATCTTGGTCACCGACTTCAGAAATGCCATTTTGAGAAAAACGCGTTTAAAGTTTCTCCTTCAATGCTCATATCTCAGTCAATTTTGTTCGGATCGACTTGAAATTTTCAGGACATATTCTCAGATACTTATACTTCAAAAAATTTTCAAAATCGCAAGTGGGGGTAACCTCTTAGGTTACTTTTACAATTTCCGTATTGCAAATTTCGTAAGAAAAAATCGAACGCAATTAGTTTTTGCATAAAATTATCTACTGCTCGGACAAAGGTTTTAACAAAATATCGATTTTTGAAGAAAAATAATGGCCGTAATCCAAAGTGGAAGTATCAATTTTAAGTGAAAAAAAAACCCTCTGTTTTAGTTGATAAAAAAAGTTATGCATCGAACAAAATTCCTTCGTTCAAACATTGCTTTTTGATATGTAAAAGAAGCTTATCAAATTTGAAGTTGATCGGTACATTGATTTTTCAGACGTCGTGGTCACCGATTTTCAAAAAGTCAGTTTGAGGAAAAAGGCGTTTAAAGTTCGCCGGCTCACGCACCTACCTATAAACGCCCATAACTCCCTCAATTCCAAACTCAATTCCAAACTTGAGATTTTCAGATACTATTTTTAAAATGTTATATTCCGAGAACCCGTCGAAAAGCAAAAAAACGATAATTCACCAAAAATGTCGACTACTAAGCCCTCAAGGACCACCCGGTATTTATAGTTTCTCCTATTGAGCAACGAGCAATCGAACAAAAAAAAAGAAGTCTTCTCACTTTAGCCGCTAAAAACGGCTATTTGTGTGATTTTTTTATAGGTTTATGTTATAGATATTGATATAAAAGTTGTCACACTTAATAAACACACTTTCGAAATACATTTAAAAATGTTGTTATGTATTTATGTAACCCAAACAAACTTTAAACGCGTTTTTCTCGTAACAACATTTTTCGACGGCTTGTTGATAAAATCTTCGAAACTACTGAACCGGTCCTTATAAAATGTTAACCACATATTCTTTACAACTATAGTTATAGCGCATATCAAGGATTTTCTTAAGTTTCGATATTTACTATTTTTTTGCCAAAAACAGTGAAAAAACACGATTTTTTGTTTTTCCGAAAAATGTCCGCCGTTTTGTTATTTTTGCATATATAAAAAATCGTATGATATGCGCTATAGCCATTAACATACTAAATCTAAAACCATTTGATTTTTTTGTTTCGGAAGATCCATATCCGAGATTTTTATCAACAGCGCAGACCTACAATTCTTAGGACATTTTTTTAAGTACCATTTTCGTCTAGAAATAGTGACTTGAAGAAATAATTTTTTTTAATGTATTTCGAAAGTGTATATATTAAGGCCTTAGGCCACAGTAACGGATATAAAATCATGTGCGAATTTAACCATTTTTTTCGTGTAAAAAAAGTGATTCACTCATAAAATTAATTACACATATATTTAGTATGCATATCAAGATGTTAGAAAATATTTATATATTTTTTTCGACATACAAAATGGCCAACTACTAATATTTTCTTTTGTTATCTTTTTTTAGGCGCTCCGCGGCGTGACATTTAGCATCTATAATTTTTTACCTAGAACAAAAAAAATTCTCACCAATCTACATTAGAATACCTAAAGAAGTACGTACGGAATTAAAAAAACATTGTTTTATTTAAAAGTTGTAGGTATTTGAACTTAAGAAATGAATTTTCAGTGAAAAATTTCGTTATAACTACTCATAAAGTACTCATAAAATGAAAAGTTTTCGATTAATCAGAAATTCCGTACTCTCTGCGAAATGCAATTAGGAACATAACTTTTAAATTTGAAGTAAATCGAGTGAAAATTGTTGAAGTCACACCAATTGGAAAAAGCTGTTTCGAGAAGCTTCGAGTAGTCGGCAATTTTGTACATCGAAAAAAAAATATATTTTTTTCTAACAGCTTGATATTCATACTAAATAGATGTGTAATTAATTTTATGAGTGAATCACTTTTTCATAAGAAAAAAAAATTGTTAAATTCGCACATGATTTTATACCCGTTACTGTGGCACAACTTACCTTACGTGTAACAACTTTTATATCAATATCCATAATATAAACCTATCAAACAAAAATCATGAAAATAGCCTTTTTTAGCGTCAAAAGTGGCATGACCCCCAAAGTGGCCTGGACGAACGTCATGTGTTCATCGTCCGATCGGCATACCCCTGATCAATATTTCGGACATGACTACGTGAATGGAGAGTAGATAAGAGGCAGAATTATTCGCTCGAATCTCAAAACTGAAAAGAACGCAAAGCAGCGAGATAGGAGGAGAGTTTTCGCTCGATAGACGAGGAGCTCGATGAGGAAACAAGAGTTTGCCACGGCGAACGCCGTCATTGAGGCAGCGAAGGGCGAGAGGGAATCCGAATGCGGGAGTACACCAAACCGGAAGTGCGAGCGGAGTGAGAGGGTTAGAGGAAAGCGGGAAGAAAAATTTGACAAGCACCGAAAGTTTCGACACCCCGTAGAAAAGAGACAGCTCGATTAGTTTGCAAACGACCGTAACTTTTCTCTGCCCCGAGAGATCTTTATCCGTACGAAAGTACGGATAACTTTTACCCCATGCACATCGAGATGTGCTACGGCCTAAATTGGAGCGAGACAGACGACACAAAAGTAGACCGGGAGTGAATGGTGGACGGAAAGAGGGAAAGTACCGCTCGTCTGATTGTAATGTCCGGACATAATAATTCAGGTTCTTTCTCTTTCTTTTCCTCCCCCTCATAGTCTCTCCTCGAGCTTTTGTATACGGTTGCAAGCGTTTTTTGTCTGATTCTGTATATACGTATTCTTACATTACTGTACCACTTTCTTTTTACTCTTTCTCTTCCGAGTCGTTTACCGGGGAAGAGCACGAAAGAACTTGTTCGCAGACTCTCATTTCGTCCTCCTTGTAACTACTCGCAATCTTCAACATCCCTCTCCTATATTTCATACATATATCCAATCGTTCGCCCTTTATATCGCCAAAAGCCAATCTTACACGTTAAACTTAAACACCGTTAAACTTAAACCGTTAAACTTAAACCTTAAACTTAAACCTTAAACTTAAACCTTAAACTTAAACCTTAAACTTAAACCTTAAACCTTAAACCTTAAACTTAAAACTTAAACCGTTAAACTTAAACCTTAAACCTTAAACTTTAACCTTTAACCTTAAACTTTAACCTTAAACTTTAACTTTAACCTTAAACCTTAAACTTAAACCTTAAACCTTAAACCTTAAACTTAAAACTTAAACCGTTAAACCGTTAAACTTAAACATGTAGATGGGTATGAATAAGTGCGTTTTGTACGCCTGTATATGGAAATATTTACAGCGTGGAAGAGCAATTCTTTGAGGAGCCTTCTCACTTTAGACGCTAAAAAAAGGCTATTTTCATGAATTTTTTTGATACTTTTATATTATAGATATTGATATAACAGTTGTTGCACTTAATAAATACACTTTAAAAATACATTCCAAAAAATTGTTTATTTAAGTCACTATTTACAAACGAAAATAGTGGTTGAAAAAATGTCGTAAAAAAATGTAGGTCTGCACTGTTGATGAAAGCTCGGAGATGGATCATCTGAAATAAAAAAATCAAACGGTTTTGGATTCAGTGCGTTAACAGATACAGGGCATATCATACGATTTTTGATATATGCAAAAATAAAAAAATGGCGGACATTTTCCGAAAAAAACGTATTTTTTCACCACATTTGGCAAAAAAAATAGTAAATACCAAAATTTAAAAAAATACTTGATATGCGCTATAGCTGTAGTAGTTGAGAATATGTGGTTAACATTTCATAGCGAGCGGTTCAGTAGTTTCGAAGATTTTATCAACAAGCCGTCGAGAAACGTTGGTTCGAGAAAAACACGTTTAAGCCATTTTTCGTAATTATTTCCAAGCAAACGATGAATGCAATTTTTTTTTCATTATCACTCAAAGTCAATATATACATATAGAAGACTGTACACAAATTTTTGTACTCGAGCCTAAAGTATAGTTTGCGGTGTACGTTGCTTCCAAGAGGACACTCCGACGAAATTGATGCTCGGCGGTTGACAGCGATTAAGCCTGTTCATCTGAAAAATAAAATAAAAACATATTTAGAAACTAGACATATAGGTTTACAGCATCACGTAGGGGAATACCGATATCTAAAAGAAGAAATGGCGGACTAGCGAATTTTAATTCCGATTTTCACGGAAAATTTTCATCGTCCATTAAAAAAAAATAGGAAGGGGCCCTTTATAACAAAATCCCTACGTGGTGCCATAGACACTGGATTTTTTAACAGTTTAAGACTTGGCGCATGCAAATCGGATGAATAGTTTTTTTTAATATGTTGTCAACCAGGTTGAAAAACGTAGTTTCGAGAAAAACGCGTTCAAATCCGCACATCTGCCGCACGGCGCAGTCGTGCGCTTCGAACGGTTTCACATAAGATGCTGTGTCTCCGCCAATTTTATAAATTTCTTTTAAAAAATTGTTGAGGGCATTCTTAACAAATGTATCTTTAAGAATATGAAGAAAAAAAAATTACAAAAAATTTTTTTACCGTGGTGTGGCCCCTTAAAGTTTGTTTGGGGTACATAAATGCATTAAAAAAATGTCTTTATGTTTTCCAAAGTGTATTACGTGTAACAACTTTTATATCAATATCTATAATATAAACCTATGAAAAAATCATGAAAATAGCCTTCTTTTAGCGTCTAAAGTGAGAGGACCCCTTAAATAATTGACGTGATTCAAGCGAGAAAAAGACTGGAGCTCAGGAGAACATTTTCCTGAATTCGGATAATTATTTCTAATTTGTGGAAAGTGGTGGATAGGAGGAGGGCAAATAGGAGGGAAAGAGGAAAAGATAGAGAGGTAGAGAAATAGACTGGTACGGAGAGGAAGTGGGATAAATGCTTGGAGAGACGATGCTGTGACGTGGAGGCCGGATTTTGAATGAGCTACGCGTTAACCAGCATCCGGCAATGAGAGCTCGTCAGCCCTGCAAACTATACTCATGATATTGGAGTTGTGGAGACTGAAGTGAGAACGAGGGAAAAACCGGAGAGAAGGATTGCTCGAAGAGGATTCCACTTTCCCCCGACCCCTCCCGAAAACGCAGCCGCTCCTTTTTGCTCACCCCTATGGTAACCGTATATCATTCGGTCGGTACTGCATTCGCTCATCCCCGGCCAAGCTAGATGCATTATACTGCGCACGTCTACATTCCCAGCGTTGAGGATGAACGTCAGTGAGGAGAACTCTCCACATACGGATACGGAAGGAATATCGGGGAAGGTTTCGGCACGGTCACCCAATTCGTGACATCTTGATATATCGCTTCTCACCAAAGATCCAGTCGATGATGATGGACTATCGGTTTCAGTGCCAAAGATCCATAGACTCACCCTCTTACCGTTTCATATCTTCATCCGTTCTCCGCACAATACACTCGGTGGCAATAACCAGAAGGATCTTCCAGCACCGGTTGTCACAGCAATAGTCTACGGTACAGCGTTCAAGATTTTACGACGTACCCTCCGTGCCCACGGTAACTTGGATCACGGAAATTGAGTCATCAAGATTTCGAACACGGCCCTTATGAGACAAGGGCTTTCATCTAACTTCGTATCGCCGTAACTATAATGTGCTACCTTGTTGGAGTTTCACTTCACCAGGCCCCTCCTTCATACGGAAAGCGCCTGTCGAAGGAAATATATTTGCAAAATCTCCGAGTATCTTGATGCCATTCAACTAGGCAGAGCGTGCACATTTGACTACTGTGACCTTTATGGTATGGGCGGGTTGACGGTCTCCAAGTCCAAATTTGATTAGGCGATCAGACGATGCAGGAAATAATTGTCATATATTTTTTCCTCACTAACGAGGTAAAGTTGCGAGGTGGATCGCTCCGATTTCGATGAAATTTGGCATGCTTGTAGAATGGGTAAAAACAGGCGATACGTATTTTTTTATATCTGCAAAATCCGATTTTTAAGGGGTGAAACGCACCCTCGAAAATAGGGGTGTTTTTCATTTTTCGTAGATAACGTTACCGTTCTCATCTCCAATGTACACGAACAAATAAACATTGTTGCAACTTAAAGTTTTTTCATATCTTGTACCGTTTAAACGTTATCGACGAAAAACGAAAAACACCCCTATTTTCGAGGGTGCGTTTCACCCCTTAAAAATCGGGTTCCGCAGATATAAAAAAATACGTGTCGCTTATTTTTACCCATTCTACAAGCATGCCAAATTTCATAGAAATCGGAGAGATCGATTCGCAACCTTTCCTTTTAAGTCAACAGCAAAATATTGATACCGCCGGTAGTCACCATGTCCACCCCTACGAAAAACCACAGTCGTTACTATGTTCCATTGTTCATCAGAAAAAGAAATCATTTTTCCCAATACAACGAACATATTCCAGAACAATAGATGATGCGAACCATCGTCATGGAAAGAATCTTGTTCTTCCCCATTTTTGGATTCACCACGGGAAAAATATCGCTCCATGGACCAGCTTTATCGATAGTACCCCACATGTGTTACGACTGTCGGTCGCTATAAAATAAAACGGAAAGAAAGGTCGGAAGACAAAGGTCTCGTCTCATTCCATTATCCGGTTGTTCAGATAACCTTGCCTCTTCCCTGGGTGGTTTTGTGCAGCAAGCCACTTGGACTGAATTCGAAATCAAGCCATAAGGACAAGCCCAAGCGAGTCGGAGAGCCACAGGGAGTCACATACGCAGCTTGGAGTCCACTACGGTTCTAGTTCGTAGGATTGTTGATGGCGGGAGTATACTCATCCTGGGACTATGGGCGGTAACACCATTTTCTCTCTTTCCGTTTCAAAACTCGAACCCCTCTCCGCCCGAGAAATTCTCCGAGCATAGTGGGTGATCGGGTACACAAACATAACGGCATTTCCAAGCACGTCTGTCTACCGAGGCAGCCCTGGAGGGCCGCTCGTTGTGCTGGGACTAGAAACGTTGTCAGAACTTAAATCTTAGCCTCCACTTGGTATTTTCCGGTATATATGTACGGAGCAAGCAAGAATGGAGCTCACAGAGTGTTTTACCCTCCTCTTACTCCATAAAAATCCTCATCCCTCTTTGACTCTCCAACGGCCCCGCTACCGCGCATATTCGTTCGTCGCTTAACTGGAAGTCCACTCACTCCCAAGCCCCATTTCTGCTCCGCGTCTCCCCATATCCTCGCAAGCCGAACCACCTCTCGATAAACTGACCCCGTAAACTCGGATCACCCATCCCACCGAGTCTGGCCGCGCCTTCGCTTCCTTCAATCTCCTTTTTCCTCCCTGCTAGTTTACCAGCATCCTTATCCCCGCTCCGGATACGTGTATACGTAACCTCACTACCTTTCTCTCCAGCAGCGAATACCCCAAGAGAATTCTCTCCAACGGAGCTGTGACATAGTTATGGTCGCTTCAAACGCATACTATACGTCGCGGTAGATCGCGTATACAGTGTACTATATCACACTACATATTCGCGTATAAATACACATGTAATATGTATGCGCGTGTAGGTGTGTGTGTGTGGATGTAGGTGTAGGTGTGTGTGTGGATATAGGTGTAGGTGTTTGTGTGTGGATGTGTGGATGTAAGCGTGTGTGTGTGGGTCCAGGTGTGTGTGTGTATGGATGTAGGTGTGTGTGTGGGTGCAGGTGTGTGTGTATGGATGTAGGTGTGTGTGTGTGTGTGTAATGTGTGTAGTTGTGTCTATCAGGTCTATCTATGTGTGTATATCAGGTGTGTGTGTGTGGGTGCAGGTGTGTGTGTATGGATGTGTGTAGTGTGTGTAAGTGTGAATGGGTGACTATGAATGTGTGCATTATGCAGGTGTGTGTGTGGATACAGGTGTGTGTGTGTGTGGGTGCAGGTGTGTGTGCATGGATGTCGGAGTGTTTGTGTGTGTGGGTGCAGGTGTGTGTGTATGGATGTCGGTGTGTGTGTGTGTGCCGGTGTCTGTGTGTGTGTGTGTGCGTGCGTGCGCGCGCGCGCGCGCGTGTGTGTGTGTGCGTGTGTGTGTGTGTGTGTGTGTGTGTGTGTGTGTGTGTGTGTGTGTGTGTGTGTGTGTGTGTGTGTGTGTGTGTGTGTGTGTGTGTGTGTGTTGGTGTGTGTGTGTAGTGTGTGTAGGTGTATCTATGTAGGTGTGAGTGGGTGATTACGAATGTGTGCATTATTCTCCGTACGGACGGAGAGTAATGCACGTATTACGATTCCCATGTGTATATCGGATCGTACAGCCACTGCTATCCCTTTGAGTTTATCACTGTATCGAAATTGAGTCCATCTATCAAATATATATCGAGAGCTTTACTGCTTATCTTCGATTCGGCAATATCCTGCGGGCAGGCTGCTATTCTGCGCTACTGTTGTCCTTCGTCACCTTGTTCAGTCTTCGAGATGGACATTAGGGTAAATCTAAGTCAGCCCCGCGAAAACAAATTTGTCGTCGGCGTCCCGTATTACAAATGGACGGACAGCTAAAGAGAAACGAAAGATGATGCTATCAAAAGGATGCAACGATGGAAACGGTTCGTGAAAAAATAAACGAGAACTTTTCGAGAGGAAGAAAACATTTCGATGAGGTTTTTGTGATTGTTATTATTAGTGCAATGTAGTTTTTTATTCGCGGGTGAATTTAGATTGACGCAAACGATCGATTCTGTCGGCCAATCCGGCCATATTTTTAGTCCGGTCTTGGTGTAGCCTTGGTGTAGTCTTGGTGTGGCAAGAGACTTCAATACGGCAGCGAATATGGCGGGAAAAGTTCTCGAAAACATTGGTGTCCAGTGACATGTATTTTAGTCTTTTTATTTTTGTTTTCCTTTCTTCACGTCGTCGTCATCGGAGTCGTTCTCGCCGTAGGTAGCTAGGTCAACGGGTATCAAATTTCAATGAGGCTGAGCTTCTCTGGCCTCCGTGACTTCCAACACCTCCGCCCGCACACTTGTCGCTCGTTCCGCAGTGGCCGCCATATATTTTCCCGTGCATCCCACTACGACCGTGGTCCCGCTCCACCGGAAACCGAAAAAGCGGAGTAAAAGGAAAGTTTCATCGTTGAACATGCACGAGGGCGGTCGGGAGTAAAGAAAAGCCGAAAGAGGCAAATAGGGAGAAGGAGAGGCGGAGTGGGAGAAATGGAGAATAGGAGAACCGGTAGTTGAGTGGCCCAGCAGGGAAAATTATGCCTTACAGCTTGAAATATCGAGCTGCAAAAGCGAAAGAGATACGTGGAGATGAGCGAAGAGAGGGCACATCGGGTATTCCCTTTGTGACCGGGCCAAGGGAACGTTCCGCCAGTGCGAGGTTGAAAAAGCCATGAAAAGGGTGGAAATCTGGGGATGGGGCAAACGTTCAGTAGCGCCAGTAAGTAAACTCGGCCCTCGTTTTCTCTCGCTCGACCATACATGCGCGCGCAAGAAACTCGGGAGAGCAGAATGAAACGAGCTGGAAAAAAACTAGATTCCTGCAGGTAGAAACGTTGATGATATAGAGACGGATAAAGTGGAAGAGTCACGATAGCGATATGCTGCAACTTTGAGAAAATGTATCCTATACGTGTGCAATGCACCGTGTGGGGAAAAGCAATAAGCAAGGTTGCGTTTGTACATATGGAGACCTAAATAGACGAGCCTTTGAGCTATGCGATATATCTCGACGTCCTGCCGGAAATCAAACATCGAAAACATCAGCGTCACTCGGTGACGACGAGGATAAGCACCCCTCCAGCCCAAACTCCTTCACTATTATCTTTTCGGGTGTTCTACAAATGTTCGCTTTTCTCTTTCTTTCCATTTCTCAGAATTTTATCTCTCTTTGCTTTATCTTCGAGTCCACAAGCTAAAACGAATTCGGGAAAACGCTGGCTCAAGTGGTGATAGATGCATGGAGGTGTCAGTGTGGATGGGAACGTGTACATGCAGCCTCAGACGTTGCGTATTGATCCTGAGATCGATTACACCGCTGGGTGATGATCCTTGCAGATACTTTACCGTCCAGATAAAGCTTGAGAAGGAAGACTGTCAACTATACTTCACATTATCGGTTACAAGGCGAAGTCTCCCACTGCCATTGACAGAAAGATGGAGAACACACGAATGAGCCCCGTGCAGTATTTTGCTCATTAGGCACTATCAGTGGGAATGCGAGAAGCACCCGTGCAACCAGAAACCTCGTCAAAAAATGCCATCCCTCTCACGTTATATTTTCTCTCTATCTTCCAGTCTAACTCTTTGTAGACGAGATATAGTCCAGTTGAAGCGACGAAAACCCAGCTCGTTTTAGTGTAGAATATGAATTGTTGACTGAAGGTAGACGGTTGCATACTAAAAAGAAACCCCAATAAAGCGTTGCCCCTTAACTCGCCCCAACGCTAAGAAATAGGGGTTGAAAACTTAAAAATCGCCGTATCTCGATAATTAATAGCCCGATCATAAAAGGTTTCAAGCAAAAGTCGTTTGGAATAATAAAATACGTATAAAGTTTTCTGACGTTCAATCTCCTATCTTCGAAAATAACGGCACAAAAACGATTCGAGAATTCAACTCTAAGTAATAGGGGTTGATAACTTAAAAATCGCCGTATCTCGATAATTAATAGCCTGATCAAAAAATATTTCAAATAAAAGTTGTTTGGAGTAGTAAAATACGTATAGAGTTATCTGACGTTCAATCCCCTATCTTTTAAAATAGCCGCACAAAAACACGATATGTCTACTCCGTTCGGACACGCATCAACCCCGAATTTTCGATTCGTTTTTGTGCCGCTATTTTCAAAGATAGGGGGTTGGATATTAGATAACTTTATACGTATTTTATTATTCGAAACAACTTTTGCTTAAAATCTTTTTTGATCGGGATATTAATTATCGAGATACGACGATTTTTATGTTTTCAACCCCTATTCCTTAGAGTAGGGGCGAGTTGAGGGCCAACATTTTCATTGGGCTTACTTTCAGTATGCAACCATCTACTTTCAGTCCAAAATTCCTATTCTACGCTAAAAAGTGCTGGCTTTTCGTGTCTTTTACTGGACTAATAGTGCTACAAGCTCCCTCGGATTTTCAAGTTCTTATTTTATCGACCGCTAGAACCAAACAACTCCCCGTTCTAGTCCAGGCGGAAAGATGTCTGTTTTTTTTACGTTACGCGGGAATGGTTTCCACTGCGGAATAGATTACTTTAGTGGAAGGAACTTGATGAACTCAATGTCCGGAACAAGTATGGAGAGCGCATGGGCGAAGACTACTGGATACTAAATATCCCGGAAAGACGAATGGCCGATTGTGGAAGACTCCCACCGTGTTCAGTCACTCTCGGTGTCTCTTTCGCTACCGATTTTTTCGGTCTACTCGCCTCTGAGAAGAGGACATCTTGGTGGTGATAGAAGCCAAAAGATAAGGAGGGAGAACAGAGCCAGCATAGTAACTCCTGGACCCGTTACCTCTTGTTTTCTGACTGAAATATTCAAGCCACTCGACGGCACAATGATATGTGCTTTCCTCCTTCCTTCCGGTCTTTAGTTTCCTCTGTTTTGCTACCCAAGCCTTTCTTCATTCTACCAGCCAGTTTTGCTTTCCTTTCTCTCTACGTTTCAGCTTCTCGAAGGGTCTACCTTAACTGTAACATCATTTCGTGAAAAGACAAGCATGCCTATGCATTTCTCTAGGTACACCAGTCAAAATGTAAAGATAACTGTCGGCGAACGGTAAAATAACATTATTCGTGCTTGAATCGGTAAATCTTTGGAATTTTTTATCAACGATGCTGCTTCAGATTCATGTTTAACCTACTTTAAGATCTGAATTGCCAACGGCTTCCAGAAGGGGTTATTTATTGTTATTCGGTAACAGTGATTTAGTTTTCAGTAATCAGATCATGTTTTAGCCTACTAAGATACGAATTGCTAACGGCTTCCACAGGGAATTATTTATTGTCACTGAGTAACTTGGTCATTCAGTATTCAGTAATCCTCAGTAATTTAGTTTAATAACACATAATCATTCAATTGTCTTGCTTCGAATTAAATGTATAGGCTTTAAACTAATGTGATCACAACTTTTGAAGAATCATCCACGAATGTCATTTGCGAAAAAAAAAACAACTGCCGACACTAGAAAGGGCAACACCTGAGTGTGTCGCGTCAATACAATATTCACAAAGCTATGGGTGCAACGCGCAAAATGATAACGGATTAAGCTCAGGTGGAATCATCTTTGGGGTATGCCTGTTAACACGCAATCACTGCAGAGCAGCGTTGACCTACCGTTTACAATATCCAAATCAGCAGCATCTCAGCCATACGACTATTTCACGCGTTGAACGAAAATGTCAATGCTGTCAAGTGACTCATCGAGGATGGCGCTGAGATCACACGACGGCAATCAAATCAACACTCGTACCATGCTTGTGCCGGAGATGGTACATAACAAACCTAAAATCAGGCTTCGAGCGGACGAACGCGAGTTGGGCGGGTCCAGATTGACTGCCTCACGAATCCCGCAGGCTTCTCGGCATCGGCCGGACTACATTATGGCAGGCGTTATCCAAGGACGACATGGCACATCGGGCTGTATTTCGTCGACGGGCTGTTCGACAAATACGACGGAAGTCTAACTATTTGACTATGTCCTTTTCAATTTTAGAACGCGACCTTAAACCACCGTAACTGCCACTATAGGGCCGCCGGAATTACACATTGGACGCAGGTCAACTCAACAATCAGCACCCATGGACCCTGCTCGTGTAGTGTGGACATGTGACATCCAATTGAAGACACTCGCGGCAGTTTGAGTAGCAACTTACCCGATGCTTGCTCTACTATTTAGCACTTCTAGGGTTATTTTCCAAATCAATTCATTGAAATTTCCATTATCATTTTGTGCGAAATCTGCGAGGCATCTCTCAAGCAGATTACTGTCACTCAAATTCTCATATATCGGCTTTATGGCATCACCGTCGTCCGTTATGCATGGCTGGTTCATGCTTGTATTCTGCAAGCGTTTTCGATGCCTGGGCTCTTTGCCAGGAACACCGAGATCCTGGTCCCTAGGGGCAGCGATGATGTTGAGGTCTTTCATCGGTTGACGTTTTATGGTGATTGGTTGCTCACCTTGTTTTTTAAAATATTTTCAACGGAATCATCATTCTGGTTAATAACAAGACCATGATAAATACACACTTGATCTATTCATTTCGCTGTTCATTATCATCTGTTATTAAGATCCTTTCGATTTTTTTTTACACCCGCTCAATGTCGTGCCCATACGCTTCGGGACGTGACCACGTAGTAACATGAGTGCTGAGTGTGTGTGTGTGTGTGTGTGTGTGTGTGTGTGTGTGTGTGTGTGTGTGTGTGTGTGTGTGTGTGTGTGTGTGTGTGTGTGTGTGTGTGTGTGTGTGTGTGTGTGTGTGTGTGTGCGTGTGTGCGTGTGTGCGTGTGTGTGTGTGTGTGTGTGTGTGTGTGTGTGTGTGTGTGTGTGTGTGTGTAGCTGCGACAGGGGACATCCCTCTACCTTTTTCCGGTATCATTTATGGAACAACGACGGCCCTCCTGTCACAGCTATTGCGTAAGCAAATACGCCCTTATATTCAACATGTCGAGTGTCACGATGATGCTCTCGCTTTTCCTTCTTCCTATGTAATCATCAAGTCCCTTTCCCGAATCCCCAAAAGCGTACGTATCTTCACCCTTACGTATATGTGCTCGAAGAGGCATTTTTATCTCCCACTCCGGCACGTGCGTGTGTACGTGTACACATTTAGTATCAGCATTTTCCTCACCACGTGTTACCTCAAAAATAACACGCAGCTTCTCTTCAGAGAAGCTCCGAAAGCTCGAAAAAGGGAAAATATATTTTTCCTTCTTGATTGTCAATATCTTTGAAACGATGTTTTCATGCAAGATTCATATCGGTAAATTGGCCCCGAGCGCCGATGTCAAAGTTTTTCTCTTCTCGCACAAAATTCGACCTTTTTTCTGCCATTTGTATGAAAATGGTTTTCACCTCTGCGTTGTTTCCTGTGAAAAAAATACATATCGATGTCCATAAGTGCGTATGAAAGACCAGCTATGATACGAGCGAGAAGAGACGATGACACTAGGACGGAACGCTAAAGCGGCAAAGCTATATCCAAATTCGAACTAAACCCATACACTGACGGGTTAAGATTTTGCATGACGTTGTCAGTTTTAGGTTTGCGACCTATGCTGATACAATCCTCACTTTCGACGTTTCGATAAATCCGTAGAAGCGCGCGATTGGATTGAGCCGGGTCGAAAAGATGTTGCTGTTTTGTACACTTTACAATCAACAACGAATTCAACGAAATTCAGCTAAATGTCATTTAACAAGCAGGCCAGCTTGCTTGCAGGCAAAATTTTATCGTAAATGTAGTTAGTACCTCTTCCAAAGCGCCAGCTCGAGATCACCCTAGAACCGTTACGGTGGTACTTTTAAGGGGTTAGGCCACAGTAACGGGTATAAAATCATTTGCGAATTTAACAATTTTTTCGTATGAAAAAGTGATTCACTCATAAAATTAATTACACATCTATTTAGTATGAATATCAAGCTGTCAGAAAACATATATATTTTTTTCGATGTACAAAATGGCCGACTACTAATATTTTCTTTTGTTATCTTTAAAAATTATTGTTTCATTCAAAAGTTGTAGGTATTTGAATTGAGTTGTAGGTTTTTAAATGAACTTTCAGTGAAAAATTTCGTACAAAACTGCTCATGAAATGAACAGTTTTCGATTAATCAGAAATTCCGTACGTACTTCTCTGCGAAATGCAATTAGGAACATAACTTTTAAATTTGAAGTAAATCGAATTAAAATTGTTGAAGTTATTTGTCACGCAATTGGAAAAAGGCTGTTTCGAGAAAAACGCGTTTAAAGTTTGAGGTACTCTATGGGGCTTACGTTATACGCTCAAAGTCGGTGAAAAAAAAATATTTGTGCTCTAAATCGAATAGTAACTTATCCTATGATGATAAAGCGCCGTTTTAGCGAGAAAAAATTTGATTTTTTGAAAATTCTACTGTGGCCTTACCCCTTAAAGAATGGCATTTGCAGCAGATGATCGCTGTCGTAGCAGCAGTAATCATCTGTAAGTATGAGTTAAGTATTTGCTAAGTATTATTAGTATTTTATGTTAACTTGAGATGATACTGATGTCAAATGTGAATTGCTGAAAACTGCGGAAAAAGACGTATTCGTTGGGCAAGCAATACTCGATGAGAAGTAACATCTATCAATGATTTCGTAACGGGAGCGTTACTAAGTTTCGTCATAAAAAAATGTTTATCCGAGCTCTTCCCTTCGTGTATACGAGACGTTTTGAACATCGTTTACCTCTATGCTCACCTACGACGATGATGTCAACAAGGCCATATTCCTATTTGCATGACCCAGCTCGAATACAGTGGTGATACCCATGCTTCTCCCATCACGATCCTTGTTACCAGCCTTTCGCTATATCTCTCTTTTGCCTACCCAGCCACATGCATATGGATGCCCGAATGCTCGCACCCGTGTCATGCTTCCATTCTAGAACGAAGCTAGAATTTCGGCTAAGTCTCTCCGTGTCTAGCTGTGAAACTACAGGGTACATAGTTCAGCCGTATACGCTTCCCACAGACTACTTAATACCCGTGTTCGTACCAGAGGCTGCTATTCGTGAAATATATCCTTGTAATCCTCATATTTCTCAGGTAGATTTACCGCCTCTCGCGGTTCATGCCCGAGACGCAATTCGCCAATCTTGAATGATGACAAAAATCTCGTTAACGACAATTTTCTAATGAAATTGTTACTAACTACAACTAGTCTTGCCATTTATGCATATTTACGTCACCACAAAAAAGAAAACTCAAAGGCAGATTCACGAATGAAATGAATCAGACTTTGATGTCCACATCAGGAAAAAGTCATGGAGCGTTGAACAGGATGCCAAGTGCCAAGTTTTTCAAACTCGTTTTGTAAAGATTGTCAACAAGAGGTGGCATTCGCAATAAAGCCAACCCCTACGTAACTTCAAAATTCAGTTGGAATGAGCGTGTGGTTTTGGATTCGTTGCTTCGTCTTCAAAAATCGATCAAGCATCCAAGTGAATCGACGATTCGCTTTTGTTTCGAAACTCTCGCGTTCGAAAGCCGGAACGAATTTGGCTTGCGGTCTTATGGACGAAATAGATTTTCAACAAAAGTTTGTTACGCCTGTCTCCAGCAACTATATATTGTCAGGAAATCGAATTTCGAATCCGCGTTGAAAAACACTATTATGGAGGAAAAGCAGGAAAACGTGGCCAGGGAAGCCTCGGAGAAAAAGAAGTTTTATTTCTAATTACAGCTGCGCAACTCTCATTGGCTCTTGCACCAAAAAAAAGTAGAAAAACTTCCAGATTAATCACTTCGGATGCATCGGAAAAATGGAAGCCCATTCTGTAGTAAAGATGTTTGAAGAATCGGTGGAAAGATGGTGGAAGATCTGGTGATTTCAAAACGTACGCCAACCTCAAAAACGCCAAACCGCATGGTGTCAACCTGGTGGCGAAGAAAAAGGAACGGCCCATCAGGTGTAGAAATGGATGGAGATGAGGCATCATATCCATCATCAGTTTATGATCATTTTGATCACCATATTAAGGGGCTATCCAGTGTGACACTTTAAAAAAATCGATTTTTTTTTGTTGCATTTTTCGACAGTTTTTACTTTCAAGAATATCGTTATCATTTATGTCATTTATATCAATATCATTGTATCTTGCAAAAATCGATAGTTCAATCTTTAAGTGCGTTTTTCTCGAAATGAGATTTTTCAAATTTGCTGACATTGTAACCCAAAGAGCAATTATCCGATTGACTTGAAATTTGAAGTGAGTACTCTTGAATATATTTACTCTACAATGACGTAGGATATTTTTGATTGGATGAAAATCGACGATTTGGCATTGAAAAAACGACCATTTGATAGGCGAGAAAACAGACTTTTTTCATAACTACACCATTTTGTTAGATTTTGATATTTTTTGAAAATTCTACGTCATTGTACAGGACATATCTTCCAGTTTAACGACATTTTTTCCTTTTTCGGTTTCAGCTACTCAATCGGCCCGAATCATGTCAGCAGTGGAGGAACTTTTTTTTGGCGCCTCCAAAGGCAGCGCATAAGTCGCTTGGATCTCAATATTTTTCTATGAAAAAATTATGTAATATAGATCAAATATAGCCAAATATATTCTTAATTTTCCGAAACATTTAATTGAATACTTTTCTTGCAAAAAATTCCCGAAAATCACCCAAATTTTCAGCATCCACACTGGTATAGCCCTTTAAGGCAAAATCGAACAATTGGAGGCAACGAAACGAAAAAACTCACCAACAAAGCCATGATTCCGCTAGCAAAATATAGTTACTTGGCAATCCAAAGGATTTGCGATTTTTTTAAAGGGGTGCATAACGCTATTGGGCGACATTTTTCACCGATGTTCGGCCAATTGAAATCTCCATCCCCATTATTGCCCTCCAGACGATCCGGGCTAGCGTAAATATGAAAAAGCTGTGGTCCAGGGTCCACTGGGAAACTTCAAACACAATCGGCCATTGAATGAAAAAGTTTTCGAAGTTATTCTACCAACGTATGGGGATTTGACGAGAGAAGAGTTGCTAGAAAGAGCCTCGGGGCCTGCACGCAAAATAACACCGCCGTTGTGGATCTTCCACTGGAACCCCGGCAGCCCCTTGTTTTTGCAGCGGCGGTTTCCCCCCGGTTCTGCAAATAACGTCAGCGATGGGTATTTGTTTAAGCGGCGAGGCGTGAAATTGCGCCTCCATGTTGCCAAATTTCAAATACCTTATGACATAACATCCTCTTACGAAAAAAAAACAGCAGTGGGCGATAACTTTTCTGCAACATGTTTCTTGATGGTTACAATTTTCTGTTCGCCGTAGTCGGCGAAGGAGAATGTCTCTCGAACGTGTTTTCGCTTTCGTGGCAATCGTCGGTGTTGATGTCTGTTAGGTAGGGCTACGAAAGGCATCCACGCGAAACTCGTAAAAATGAGGCTATTATTTGGCTTCATTAACGCTCTATTGGACGGAGGGTAGTATTGGGCAATGAACGATGCGACGTATAGCGAGGTGAAAACAGCGAGCATGCGGGACGTGTGAGAGAAGAGAGAGAGAAAGAGAGTTGACGACCACCCCGGTAACAGCTTTTCTCAACATTTTCCCGTCCCACCCGGCCACTCGTCCATGCTCCCCTTTTAACCAACGGCTCACGAGGATAGCCGATATTTCACACGAATTATTGGCTTTCGAAAACGCTGACTTGCCGATCTAATCTTCGTATATTTATTACCAGGCATATCCTCTCCCTTCGCCGTGTCCGGCCGTCGCCCATTTTGCAACTCACCTCCTAGCAGTTTGCCGGCTTTTTTTGTACACCTTTTTCTTCGATACTGTAAACGCGAACGACGACGCGAACTCCCCCGTTCATCTCGTATTGAACTATATACGTATGATATATCGAGCAATTCTGTATACGACCGAAGAGCATGATTTGTGCAGTCACATATCTTATGCGGAAACGTACCCCTCAAAATCGTCTGCCTTGAAAATTGATAAATCAATGGAAGTAACCGAAACCAACGATAATCAGTGCTGATGACAAAAAAAAATTGGCAATCCGCTTGTGGGCAGGCGTGAAACAAAATAACCATTTTTTATATGAGAATTATCGTTGAGCTAACGATAAAATATAAAAAGTTTAACGCGTGAAATTCTGAAATTGAAGTTTGCATCGTTGGAATCCAATAACAATCAATATTTCCATATTCTTGTAATTTCTTTTGGCAGAATTTTCCTACGAGAAAAGATTTTCACGAACCCGAATATTTAACAATTAACTGAATTTCGTCTATAATCAAGTAAAAATACATTCCAGTATACTGGTGAAAATTCAAGCCAAGTTACCGAACTTTTAGGAAAATTTGCGTCTCCACAAGTCGTCTCATGTATACGGCACTTTATGGAGATGTCATGCTGGCCACATTTCTATCTCATAATTTATACACTAAATAACTCTATATGCCTGATATAAACTGCTCAACGCGTGTAAAAAATTCTAAAGACTCCGCAACGACGATGAAAGCAGGGGGTCACCGAATGTTTGAAGAAAATACTAATGACAAAACTTAGAAAAATGAGACTAGCAGAAGAATTGTGGCGGCGACTTTTCAGAGAAAATGTCTAAATCTACTAAGTTTTCGGGAATTTTTTTATTGCATTCTATCGTTGAATATAATAATTGATTGTGACTTATTTTTATTAAGCCCCACTGTAATTGATCAATGATTCTGAAGGGCCCTGCTTATGCCCCCACAAAATACGGCCTGCCACGAAAGGAATACCTTAAAATACTCGTCCCGAGATTTACAATAAAAATCTGCAAAACAAGATTATGGGTAATAGAAATAAGGAAATGAAAAATATAAAAAGATACTTTCATTGTATTTCAACGACACAAACTTCAACACCATGTACTTATTGCTATCGCGACGTCTCCATTTGTACACAAAAGAATGAATTTCAAAAAAGGTTAATTATTAATGAAAAGTCTTCATTGCACAGGGGAATGTCGATGGAAAAGAAATATTCATTTCCCGAGTTCCATCGTGTACCCTTGCGGGTTTTAACGGATTCCCCGTTCCCAATTGAACCTGTACCTACGTCAAGGTCTCAGGTCTCGGCTATCCACTCACTGATTGATGGGCCAGCCGGTGCGCAGCTGAGCGGTCGCCGCTCCGAGTATCGGCCATGCGCAAGGCTGATTAATTCAAACTACCGCCGGAGCCGAAACCCGACGGCGCATAAACTTTTTTTGATTGCAGTTTTTATTAAATATATACATTGCCATACAGTCTTTGGTTTTTACGTACAGATAAACTTTACAAACTAAACGCATCTTTAATTTGTATATATGTTAAACTTTAGATGGGGTCATGTCAGCATCCTAAGTTTAATAATATTTTTCTATAGAATATGATAAAATATATCTGAATTTAATCAACAGTGTTCTTAGGTATAATAGTTTTGTGTGGAAAAGTATGATATTGGCCATGAAAAAAAACCACGCTTATGGTAATTCTTAAAAATAGTAAAACAACAAGTTCGTTGGTGCATCAACCAATGCCAGTGATGGAGAAGAAACAATTTCCCTATAGAGATTTGCGATGTAAAAATCACAAGAATCTCAAAACACCCTTCAATTCAAAAGTCTGCATTCACAAAGCTCTCAGTTCCAAAATATGTTTATTCATCTATTATTTTTACATAGATATGCGTGTTAAGGCCTTATATACGCGATTTCGCCGATTTTCGAAGGTACTTTTCTAGACGCGGTTAAAAAAACGACGCATATATTGACAAAAAAAATTTCACAGATTATTTATGCACATCGTTAAGTATATGTAAAAAAAAACCAGAAATATTAACAAATGGCGGAGATATAACATAATAACGCAATGTATATTTTTGCGCGAGCGTTGATGGTGAAAATTCTCGGCATCGACGTGGGTATCTGAAAAAAAATGAACATATTTATAATTGCATAATGAATGTATCTTCAGTGTCAACCAACAATATTATTTTTTTTAAATTATTATAATAAAAATTCGAAACTTAAATTTTTTTACTCAATTTTCTGTCGGTATTTTATTTTTTATATTTTTTTTGTGTTATTGAAATATTTGTTTCTGTGGACCACACGATAGGTGATGATACTAAGAATATGTTGTAACATTTTAAAGCGATCTGAGCCTTCGTTCAAGCGTTAGAACTTCACATAAATGCAATCTTACCTTATTTTTGGAATTTTTCAATTCTGTAAAGCCTAAAATATTCCTAACCGTTCAGGCTAATGGAATCGAAAATAATTTGAAAATGAAAAAATTTGATATTCTTCGCGTATATAAGGCCTTAATGTAATTGCCCCTAGGGTCTCTAACGCCCCAATTATCACATACAATAGTTTCATTTTCGGATTCCCCTCCTGCTGGCTTTTCGGTTTCCTGATATCGGCTGTCAAGTCCGTTCCACAAAGTTATCGAAGGCCCGAATTGTCAAATCACTGCACACATGCCTCGTAATAAATCGGCATCACTGGCAAAATTAACGATCCGCTATCTTCGCGCGCAGGTATGCACGAATTCCCGGTGCGAATTGACCACTGGCTGTGTGATATTATTTACTTTTTTTGTTCCGCACGTCGATGAGATATCGACAAGCATTCGTGGCGTTGGAGGCTTCGTGTAACAATTAGAGTCGCGGGTGAGTTTGGGGTTGACCGCGACAAAGCGTGCTGCTGGTGTTCCACGAGCGAAGTATCGAGCCGTGTATTTCACGGTAGCCCGATCCTACCTCCAGCAACATATCCCATCCATCCTAGCTCTATCCCGTTTTCCGGTTACCTCGTGCTCCCGCGAGTTCTCTCACTCCCTGCCTCATCTCTCGCTCTGTATCACTCCCGTCCCGATCCTTACCCGACCCCCCACCTGACCCTACGGCTTTGGCTCATTCCGTTCGCTCTCGGATTCCCAAAGCTATTCCAGTACGTACGGCGTTGCATCGGGCACTAGTCGGCCGATACGTGGCGCGACGGAAAGAGCGGAAGAAGGAGATAGAGACGAGGAGGAGGGGGAACGGAGACACGGATAGGCGTACATCGTCGATTTCCCCTTCGGCTACCCCCCCCCCCCCCCCCCAGTGTATACACGCGAGTGTGTCAGTGTGTGCATATAGTGGACGGAGAAGTACGACTGAACGCGCGAGAGCATAGAACACACGAAAACACTCGAGCGCTCCGGGACTAGAAACGGTTTGCGGTTCGGCCAGCGGTGCTCAACAGACCGATAGCCTGCTGGACCGTAGCGAGCACAATACACACACGCCGCACCTATATTTTTCGACCGCTGTGAGGATGAACAAAGCCTCCTCGTATCCTTGTCTTCGTCATTGGCGCTGGCGAGAGCGACCTTTCCAAACCGCAACGCATTCCCGTTCCATCTAGAATCACCACACTCCTCGCGAACCGTCGTACTTTTTGTTCTCCTCCCCAACGGCCTACGCCTGACCAAGCATCATCGATAACGCGCGTACCCACATCCACACACGTGTATACGTGCACGAAGCATAACCGAGAGCTGTTACCCGATCTGCGCTTTCAGATTTTTTTACACTCTGCTCTCTTCTTCGTGTCATTCCACGAGCTCGTAAGTCTGCTGGAATCGTTCCTCTTCGCTCTCCAGGGGCTTGGTGCGGTTGCGGTGCGACTACTGTCTTCGTGAAATTTCTTGGCGAACGACGCACCCCGTACGTCAGTCTCCTTCGAGGAGGAAGAAAATGGTAGAAAGGAGAAAACGCTCGGCCAAAGAGGGAAGAAAAAGTACGTGAAAAGGAGGAGAACGAGGAGAAAGAGCGATAGTCACTTTTGGCAATGGTCGAAAAAGTTGAAGCCGAGTTAAAGTTACAACTTGAACATCGCCATCTCTCTGATCGCGATTCTCTCGGCACTCACATCGTATACATGATTCTTCGGGGCTTGCTTCCTCTACCGTGGACCTGGACGTGGTCGCGTGTACATGTCACGTCTACCCTGCATCGACGTATGTGTCCAAGGGTATATGATCGTATAGGTGCAATCGTATACTGCTTTGGTGCCGTTGTAACGATCCCTTCTACGGCTGATCACGTGATTTCCGGAGTACCGCACACTTGGATCACGGTGCGCAAAAGCCTGCTGTTATCAACTTTAGGCCTTCACTTTTCAACGTCGAGCTTCGGTTGCTTCCAAAGGTAGCGGTAGCCACGGAGGGGGGAAAAAGGTCCGCCAACTGTTTTCACCCCGGGCAAAGGGTCCTGGAGAGTCAAGCCTAAAACCGCCGTCTTTCCTCGCAGGCTCAGATTAAAAATCTATTATTTAAGGCCAGGGTCTTCACGGAGAGATGAACCCTGTAAATCGACTGTCTTTGGTGGCTCCGTTGTTCCTTATACCGCCTTACTCTGCTCCCTCTTCTCCGGATATCCTGCTCGGCGAGCAGGAGAGGATAACTCACATCCTTTCTTCATCGTTTTCAGCCCCACCCGCACTAGCCGAATCTCTCACTCTATTACTCGGCAAAACTTTGAGTCATGTTCGCTTGTCCGCAAAGTTGTGTGTATAGTCTACCAGTCCGGCAGCTATGAATACATGTTTTCCATGTAGATACACCCACACACATACATGCATTTGTATTTGTATGAGGAACCTAGACATCAAGTGAAGCGGCGTATGCGCAATACAAGCCCGACACACACGCACTACCTGAATAAGTTGCGAGGACACGTATTGCAGTAGAACACCACGTGGAGTTTCCAAGCTCACCCCCACGTTTCGATGATCGTTCGGATTCGACTGTTAGCTAGGAAGCTTTTCAGGTGAAAGTTTCATGCCGAAACTCTGACCATTTTGAATTGGCATGTATTTTATGATTGTTGCCTTCAGTAGATAGATGAATTTCTAAAAATACGATTACTCCCTGATCCGTTTGGGTCAGATGTACATAGGGTCTTCAATCTGGAGGTGAACAGAGTCCGTTGTAGGTTTGTATACTAAAGTTATCGACTGCTCGTAAGTAGAGGGCTTTGCGCTGATGTCAGGGCGGGAACTTGACGACGTATACCAAGCCGACGTACACCACCGATGATACCCAAGTAGCCACAGCCTTTTTTGGATCAACTATAACATTCTGTACAACGGATACCAACATACATCCACCGGCATACGCCAATACACTAATGCACGTGTTTCTTTGCTGCCACTTCCTCACCCCTTGTAATCATTCAATGTGACACGTGTATACGTCCACGTATGTCTTGACGACTTGACGATATACGCCAATTCTCGCGCACCGCGATATACAATTGGACTCATACTATTCGACCAGACGTACCGCAATCAATATCAATCTTACGCAATGAGTTCCCTACCAAGTACAAGAACGTTGAAAGTTCACCTGTCGCGACGGTTGACCTACCTTAATGTAGTCAAGTAGCAGAAGCCATTGTAGAGAAAAATTATCTACAACGACCCTCCAACATATTGAGATGCAAAAACGTATGCCTAGTACAAATAAGGACACATCTCTAGAGTGAATTTGATACGTTTTTTATATGACGATGAATGTACAATTCAATTTTCTGATAAGGAACATCAATTAAGTGTCCGCCTTCGGTTTTGTTGAGATATATGTGATGAAGCATTGAAAACTTTTGGACACGTATTTTTTTTAGCGGCGGACAAACGACTTTAAAGGGAGAAACTACCCCTCAAAGAAGGGCATATCACCCCTTAACTCAATTTTTTTTCTCGATACCTCTATAGTGGATTTTTCATCGCTTTACATGAGAAGAATTTCGGTTTTTGTTGCATTCGGATCAGTGGACCGCTGGTGGATGAAATTGCAAAATCACCCCTCGTCACACCTTTCTTTGAGGGGTGGTTTACAAACCCGAACAAAGACGCTTTTCCGCCGATAAAGAAAAATACGTGTCTAATAGTTTTCGATGCTTTATCGAAGCTTTATACATGGGTTTCAACAAAGTCGAAGGCGGACACTTAAGTGATGTTCCTTCTGAGTTCCAATGTATGTGTATAATGTATGGGTTTTTACGCATCGGCCTTTCCAATTGCACCCTTTTCTAAGACTTCCGACCTGCCTAACTCGAAGGGCCGCCGGATGAATGTATATGCAACGTAAAAGATATCCATGGCTCTTGCAGGCGATTTGACACAATGGACAACTATCTACATAATTGTAATTATACATTTTGAAATCGAGCACGTGATTCATATTAGATTTCTTCAATTGGTATGATAAATGTTGATTTATTCATAATTTACCGGGTCTATGGACAGTCTAGATTGATGGAGCATGTGTATGTGAATCAAGAGTTTCCAGACATCAACTGGTGCCCTTTAATTAAGATCACACCTTCCATTATATTATATTTTTCACTTCACTGCTTTTCCCAATAATCGAGAACAGAGCATGCACGCTGCATTTCATTTTGCTCGTATAAATTGATGACCGGAAAAGGGAGGAGCGGAGGTAAAATTTAAATTACCATCGCTGCGAACTTTCAACTCCTTTGAACTTTCAAAGTATTTTAAATGACCGTCAACTACCCTTAAAAGCATTGATGTTTGTTGCATTTTGTACGTCAAATGGTTAAGTATTCCAAAATTATGATTAATAATTGAAAAAAAAACACAAAAAAATGAATTCTCTACAATTATTTGCTATTTTTTATCATTGAACCAATTTGAATAGGCTGTTTTATAGAAGCCCCAGGATAATAATCCATTTTCGATATAGCTTCGATAAAGAACGCTGTATCGCAACCAGTCATCTTCATTGCCCAAACACTTGTATAGTAAAGTATAGTGTACCCTAAATGGAACATATATAGGTAGATACGAAACGGTAGCATATAAATCGGCCTCCGGCATCACCAAGCGCAGGCTTGTGTGCTTCAGGCGCATTCTCCAACCCTCGTCGTTCCTCCCCTTCCTCCTGCTCATCCGCTCCACCTCTTGCACTGTCTACCCCTTTCACCTTGTTCCTAAGCTCTCTCTTCGCCTCCTCGGTAACCTTCCGTTTCCTCGTGCTTGCTCATTCGTCCATCACAGCTCGCACCTTGTGCTCTTCCAACTATTCCAACGATGCCCATAGAACCTGACAAAATTCGCTTACTGACGGCATCCACATTGGCGTCTTCACATCATAGTGTGTGGTTCGGTGTCTTGCAAACTTTCAATTATATACACTCCGGCTCGAGCTCATTTTCTTCCAGACTGTCTTCTTCGGATGGTTTGCATAGCAGAGAGTAAAGCGAACATTGGCAACCCCATCCACCATAGAAGTCTTCGAAATTGTGAGCGCGCTGGAAGACATCGAATAGTTCGTCAGCGAGTTCACATCCCGTCCCCACCCCCTCGCGTCCTCCTCCCATCATTTCTCCTTCAACTTTCCTCCAGGCGTGTTTTTTTCACGTATATCGTTAACCGCTTCCTCCACCCAACACTCATATTTTCCCCTGACGGAAGACCTCTTTTCCTCGTTTGTAAACGCGTATCACCTTCATCACTCTTCCTCCCCATAGTTTCTTCCCGGCGACAAATTGGAATCGTCGAAGCGAGAAAACTTCGCGAAATGTCAGAGCCCGGTCTCCTTCCCCAGTCTCAGAAGCAATGTTTTCCTCCGCGAATGTGAAGGTAGAGGTCTGGCGAATGTGAAGGGTTCTTCGCGCGAGAAAAGGGAAGAAAACGAAGATGTAGCTCACCGTATCATCGGCGGTACGAAGATGGAATATCGGAAGACTGGACAGAGAGGCATCAGTTGCGATTGGGGTGGATGAGGAAGGAGATAAAGGGAAAGATAGTGATACCAAAGCTGGTAATAGGAGAAATGGTTAACTGACAATGAGTTACGGTGGTGGAACAAAGAGAAGCAGGATAAACATAGAACGAGAAAGGGGCAGAACGCAAAAGATAGAATACAAGGACGTGCTCGCTTACGGCTACGAGCAAGCTACGAGGGGTTAGAAGCAAGCAAGGGTGTAAGTGGACGAAGGGTTGCTCGTGGAGTGCGAGCGAGACGAAAAGACCCCATCGTAGTAGCAACCAGCAGTGTTTCTTTACCGGACGATATTTCACGCCGTAATTATCTTAGCAAGGAACACGATAGTGCGCGTGGCGCAAGAAGCTTTGTGATCGTGCAGCATATGTATATGCCAAAGAGAAGAGATGATGGTGGTCTACCGTTATTAATGCTCGCTGATAATGTACCAAAAGTGTCTTAATGTCCCATAGCATTGGTTTGCCGATAGACAGCTGGGCTGATCGAACGACTGCATCTCCTACTGCGCGGTTCATCCACCATATTCTCAAAAGTCATTACACTCGGCTCCGTCGTATTGCAAGTGCTCCTATGACATCGCTCTGCACTGAGAGAAAATGTGAACTTGATGGACCCTCTGCTCCAGGGACTAAATGGATCAATCTTCCAATTCTATCGTGTCATAGGGCCGTTTGTATCAGAGTCTTTGCCTTCACCCAGCACTTTCATCAGTCGCATGTGGACATCTGACTATCTAGTTTTGTATTGGGTTACGAAAACCCAACTCGATAGTAATGTGGTGTAGTCTATCGCTACCCCGGCAGTCAGCTATCGAGATGCCACAACTACTAGCTAAATCTCTAACAAGTAGCATGTCACCTCGATACCTGAGTATCCACTATCCAATAGCTATGGATACAGAAAATAGACATATTTGATCACTAACTATATTTACCCACATTTTGTACAGCATCCCTCGTTCTGCCTGGACCATCGCTCGGAAACGCCAATCACGAAGAATAGTCTATATTTCTAACCCTAAACATGACACGTAGACAAAAATACAGCCCATGACAGCCACACGTCAAGTGGCTGATACTTGCAGTCCTAACGTGAACCTCAAAGGGACCAATTATCTATACATGTGGCATGTCTTCCAACCTATTTGAGTACGAACCGATAGAAAAGTACACGCAACGCGTTTGCCACATTCCAGTGGTACCGCGGCATCCGTGGTCATACCGTTGGAGCCCCGAAAACACATACACACCCATGCCCGTACATGTGTCTGGGTTTCCGAACGAATTCGCAGCTATCCATATCCCGGTGGTAGATTCGTTGAAACCATTGTAATGAGCGGCAGCATTGGCATCGAGTTTATGGAAATCAGGCGTAAATACGGATACACAAGCGCGTACATATATATATATATATATATATATATATATATATATATATATATATATATATATATATATATATATATATATATATATATATATATATATATATATATATATATATATATATATATATATATAATCCAACCCACCCAGAAAAGGCTTGATGCGCATACTGATAAAGTGTAGATATTGATGATTATCCTCCATCCCGGCGCAACTCATTTCGATGCGGTAATTTCGTCGGTATAATCATCGAGACTATAACCGCTCTGCTAGATCGAGCAATATTCCAAATAAACGTGTTTGCGATGCGCTCGTCCACGTTTCAAAGTTGACCAAATAATGGCTGGAAACGCTCCTCGCATTTTCCATAGTTTGCATCCGCAAACGCGAAACCGATAACCCGTTTTATTTAGGCTGTGTGTAAGCCCCGGGGAGTTGCGGGCTATAATGCCGAAAAAAATCGTACCATTTAATTAAAAAGCCGTACCAAAAATAACCCGCCCATTTTGGTCGATTCAATTGTCAACGGACGAAAACAACAACAACGACAAAAATGGCGAGCTACGTAACTGAATATTCGATCCAAACTCGCAACACTTCTGCCTGGATTTTCCAGTTTATTTATGCATATGTACACACATCCAAAATTAATTTGGTGCAAACGAGCGTGCCCAATGTGACTGCGTATGCGGTTCCAGGGTATGGGTGAACGAAAAAATTCTCGATGTCGGTGTACACGGAGTTGCCGATGAAAGGGGATGGAGGAGGTAGAACGTTGGACTGAAAAGAAAAAGAGGGTGGGGGAAAAGAGACGTATAAATAAAAGAGCGTCAGTGGCGAGAGAAAGAGGATGGTTAAATAGCAGAGCGTAAATCGAAGTACATATACATATGTACGTGCGTATACATGGGTTCGGGATTTTATATCTATGGGGTATTCCAGCTCAACTGAGACGAGTATTTCCCTTAACATCGTTGATTATTGACTTCCAGACGAAAACCTCACCCCTGGTGTCGAAAAGACACCTAATTTTTTTTTAAATTACCCACCCACCCCATCCCTGGCCCCTCTGTGCCTGCAAAAAATTAAAGTCCACTCGGGCCATTTGTAGCTCGAGAAACATTTAGATACTGGAACTGTTTTGTTTCCTAGAATTTTAATTTAAGAACTAGAGAATTTTAAGAACTAGAGAAATATAACAATTTAAGAACTAGAATTGTCCACCAAAGCTCAACTTGTGCTTGCGGTATTCAACATTTTTTTGTGTAATTTCGATTTCGAGAATGATTATTTGACAGTTTGGAAGTCAGAAGAGTACTTTTTCGGTTTCCATATTCATCCCATCCGAATTGAATTTCATCTGAAATCATATTTTTGAAGTTTTTTTTTCACTCGCAGGACCGAAATAGTACTCTTATGTCTTCCAAACTGTCGAATATCAATTTCCAAAATCGGAATTCCACCGCAAAAAATACTAAATATCGGAAGCACAAGTTGAGCTTTGATGCAAAATGCACAAAACAGGTCCCAAACGAAACGAATTTTTTTGAGAATTTTAAAACCGGCCTGAGTGGACCTTTCCATTTTTTACAGCTGCCGAAAGACAAGGGGAAGGAGAAAAATTGGAAAGAATTCGGGAATTTTAATTAGAAATAAATTTTCAAAAAATTTGACACCAGGAGTGAGGTTTTTCACGATGGAAATCAATGATCAACAATGGTTAGAGAAAACTAGGACGTTGAATAAGTTCTCGGTATTTTCCAACAGATGGCGTTACCAGAACTGCGTGCGTGTAGCTTAAGATGGTAACGCATCTCTGACTCACAACAACTTTTTTTTTATAGTGTTAAAGTTGTCAAATTTCGTACCAAAAAAAGAGTATTTGCGGGGAATTTTACTCCACTACTTTATTTTTTAAAAATCTGCAGCGGAAGCTCACGGAATTCTTGTTGAGACTTACGGCGACCATACTCTGTCGGAAACAACATGTAGAGATTGGTTTAGACGCTTCAAAATAATGATTTTAATGTGTTTAATTGGCGGAATTTCTTCATGAAGACTCACGTCATACGCTAGCTGAACTTGCAGAATCGTTAGAAGTTGATCACACAACAGTTTCGAACCGTTTGAAAGCATTCGGGATGTTTTAAAAAAATGAAACATCTAGTTTCACGAAAAAATACAGCGATAACTTATGCATCATCCCAATAGTTGTCTGCCAACGAAAGGTTGTGAGGTCGATCTCGCCTATTTCGATGAAACTTGGCATGCTTGTAGAATGGGTAAAAATAGGCGACACGTATTTTTTTATATCTGCGGAACCCGATTTTTAAGGGTTGAAACGCACCCTCGAAAATTGGGGTGTTTTTCGTTTTTCGTCGATAACGTTTCAACGGTACGAGATATGAAGAAATTTCAAATGGCAATAATATTTATTTTTTCGTGGACTATACATTGGGGATTCGAACGATAACGTTATCGACGAAAAATAGGGGTGTTCTTCGACCCCTATTTTCGCGGGTGCGTTTCGCCCCTTAAAAATCGGTTTTCGCAGATATAAAAAAATATGTGTCGCCTATTTTTACCCATTCTGCAAGCATGCAAAATTTCATCGAAATCGGACAGATCGTCCTCGCAATTTTTCCGTGTGAGTTGAGCCGGAATACCCCATATGAATGTGTATCCATATATATGGAGAAAAAACGAGATGGTAAAAGCGCGGAAAGCGAAAACGAACGGGAGCAAGTGAGAGAAGGATAGAGAATTAGCGCCAAAAAGCGGTTGAGGGAAATTCGGCGCGGATCCAGTAATCGGGTGGTCGAGCGTTTGAAACAGCAGCAGTGGCAACGAAGCTCATGCCAGCGGTGATGAAGTTTTAAACTATAATATATCGTTGGTCAAACTGCACGTTTCACGTTCCTGTCGAGAGTTCTCCCTCGCCGAGCGTACGGGGTGCATTTGGCTGAAGCGTTTGCCAACGTGTATGTCACCAACTTTCAACACACGTACGAACGTAAAGTCGCATATGGACTACCCTGCGTGCATACCCATAGCACAGTGTACCCAGGGAGGCTCAACTCTTTCAACGTCCATATTTCTCACTCCGCAATTCTCCAGGGCTGCGTGTATTTGCATTCCATGGCGTTTCCAACCTACCGAGCGCACACTGGCAACTGGTTACAGGGGTTGGGGTTGTGATTCGATGCCGGTGCGTCTACAGTGCAAGTGCGTGTTAATCCGGAATGTAGAACCAACAATCATCATCACGCTTCGTTCTGTGATTTTTACTATCTATTCGCTTCCTCTTGGCCGTCTTGACTGACATCTATCGGCAGCATTTGCCTTTGTCTGACAGCACAATATTCGCTGATAAGGAGTGACAGGACAGGACTAACCAGACTCCGTAGTTATCACTTTTAGTAATAACATATTTAAGTTTGAATAAGAGAGATGGTCCAGCTGCTTGCCTTTCCCAACAATAGCAGGTTTTTCAACCCTTGGGACTGAAGAGGTCTTGGAAAAGTGTCGGCCTGCTGAGAAAAGCAGCCACCACGCCTGCTTGGCGAAATAGCAGCTTCTACGCGTGGTGGTTTTCATTATACGCTGCCTCGAAATGACCTGAAATTTTAGTTTATTAACTAACCGTATTGTTTATTTGAAAAGTACGAATATATTTATTTTAATATAAGGTGGAAACATGGAGGTTATGTGTGGAACACAATATCCGAAAATGGCCGCCTCGTCCCTGTTTGCTCTGAGATGTTCACTCTTTTGAGGAAATGTTCAATAACATTTTGGCATAATTGCGGACTAATTTCATTTACGGGTTACACCGAGTTCGCGGCCGGAAAAAAGAGGTGTTTTCGTGATTTTTTTTTGGGTAATAGCTTCAGGTTTTTAACTTTTTTCATGATAAAGGGTATCGTTTCAAGTATCTTTGACAATTTTTTTATTTGAAAATATTTATAAACGACCACTCCTGCTCGGGAACGAATCATCTGGAATCAAACAACCAAATGAATTTAGTTTTTGTACCGTATTATCTAGTCTTTAATCGAAGGATTCAATAAAATAATTATTTAAAAAAAATGGTCGCCAATCGAAAGTGATCGTCGAAACTTCGGTGAAAAAACACTCTATCTTCCTTGATATAAAAAAAAGTATGCATTAAAAAAAATCCTTCGAATAAGGATTGCCTTTTGATATACAGAAAATGTCTGTGAAATTTGAAGCAGATGTGTTTCTTACATAAGCTCCATGTTTGTATCTTATATTTAAATAAGAACATTCGTACTCTTCAAATAAATAATACGTTTTATTAACAAATTTAAATGTCAGCTTATTTTGAGACACCTTTTAGAACTTCAAATCTCACTTTCGGGACTCTTGGAATGGAATAACTATTGGTTATTATCCGAATGAATTATTTAATGGAACTGGTAAATTTATCCTATCATAAAGTTGAGAAAAAGTCACTATATTAACATTCCTTCAATATTTATTCGTTTTTATTTATTTTAGCATTTAAGAAAGACACCGAACGGGCCGAAAAATGTCGTTTCTTCCGATTTTTTTTGGTCTACTAGATTATTCATTTGGGATTTGAAAAAAATATGTTATTAAGCATACATTGAACTTATTTCGTGTAAATTTTTATATAAGAAAATTAAACATTTGCAGCATTATTGATGTATGACAGAACCTCTGTATAAAAAATGTCATCCAACGGCAGGATTGATAACTTGAGAATGGTTGGTCTGAAAAATAAAAATAAAAAAATGTTATCGTCTGTGTAAATGTAAGTTTTGTTGTACGTAGGCGTTTTTCGAGAAAAAAAAATCACCAATTGGCGGCTGTTACAAAAAAACTGTAATTTTGGCGAAATTTTAACTTATATTCGGGGGGCTTAAGAATACTAAATTTAAAAAAAACGGCTACCTGCTGCAATTACCGATTTTTTTTATTGAAAACGGGCAATAATAGTTAGAATTATTATTGCAGCCAGGTCGCGAAAAACGCGATTGAAAATTTTAGTATACGTAAATCATTGCGCTACCTGCTTTCACTAAATCATCCGCAACTTGGTCAATTTTCGATATTTTAACTTGAAAATTTCTTGACGTATTCTTGAATATGTATACTTTGAGAAAATGCAAAAAATCGATTTTTTCCCTCACAGTGGTTTTCCGATTTAAATTTCACAATCTCCGATTATTTTGAATTGAAGGTGATTCAGCGAAAACACAACCAAATATATTGAATGAAGATAAAGAATTTATTTATTCGACTCTATTGTACATATGGAGTTCCAAAGTTTTCTTGCCCGATACCGTCCGCTCTCCAACCCGTCAGCCAGCGATCTACTCTCCCTTTTCCTTCTCGCTCTCCCGAAGACAAGAAAAAGTCATTTCGCCTACTGTATGATAATAATCGCCTACAGAATACTCGTCTTTTTTTATATTCAAACGACCCTACGGATGATCTCAAAAATGATCTCAAAAGTATTTTTTTTCCATTCGAACGATCCTACGGATGATCTCCACATGGAGTCATCAAAGGATCTTTGATTCGGAGATAAAAGGTACGCCGCAAAAAAGTATCCACTTCCCTTTTCAACTATGATAATAATGTCTATGTTCATGGACCCCAGTTGAGCGTGTCTTGCGCCTATCAACGGGAATTTCTGCGCGAAAAACGAAAGAGGCAAAGACGATTCAGCGAGGGGAGAATGGAAAACGGAACGATCTTCCCTCAACGAGTTTCAAATTTATGAAGAAAATTAATTTTCACTAGTCCCCTGGCTTCTTTCACACCACGTCGACACCGTCATTGTCGACTTTGAAAGGGACGAGGGAAAAACCGGGAGGATGTTAATGAAAAAAAAAGGGGCGAAAAATGAAGAAATAAATGAGGCTAAGCCTGCAAGATAATGTCGTGCGCGAGTGAGGAACAAGAAAATTCAGAAAAGAAGGGCGATGAAAGGAGGCATAGCTGGCGGGACGATAAAACCGAGAGGTGCGACCGTGTCTTGAGAATAGAATAGAGAAATTGAGATGGGTAAAATGGGGTGCACTGCGATATACCTTGAAAAAAAAAGAAAAAAAACCCTAGAGAGTGAAAGTGCAAAGACAAGAGAAGAGAGAGAGAGAGAGAGAGAGAGAGAGAGAGAGAGAGAGAGAAGTGGAGAGTCTACTTGTCCTCGTGGATGATTACCCTCGTCATCGTCATCGTTATTGTTTTTGCATAGGAAACTATAAAAGCGAGGGTCGAAACACCTCATAGGCAGACATGCTCGGCCGCGTGCAAACAACGGCTCGACGAACGAACGTTTCAAGGGAAGATCAATTTCCATATATAGATCGGTAATTATTTCCCACCTCGTCACTTTTCTTACCTCAAATCTCTTACGTATTTTCTATGCACAAGCTGATCAAAAATATACCTCCCTTTCTCAGATTTTCTTCAGCGTATGTTTTGGAACAAGGAATAAAATCCTGAACGGCTGCTTAAGGCGAGAAATCCCTTTAGAATTTTCAAAAAATCGATTTTTGTTTTTACATATTTCGAAAGTATCATACCCAAAGAATATACTGACTAAAGGAAAACTCGAAATACTGAATATTTGCGGAGTTATCGCATATAGTCTAGAGCGCGGGGACAGCATGCGGTCAGGTAGCGAGTCACATGTTGAAACTTTAAACGCGATTATGTCGAAACTACTTTTTCAAAAACTGCTCGTGTCGTAGCTCAAAAAGTTATCGACCGATTTGGATGAAATTTTGGGAGGTTACTCTCAATAGTATTATCGGAAGGATGTACCTAAAGTTTGAAAGGTAGCGTGTAAATGAATAATTTTTTTGGAGTCGAATATGTCGAAAAAATGATCGAAAATTGGAACTTTGGAGTAAAAAGGCTCCCAAATTTTCAATTTTGCACTTTTTCATAATTTGTAGGTATATCCTTCCCGCTAATATGCCAGTAAACGAATGACACTTATTAAATATTTTTCAGATCAACAGAAAAAGAGTGACAACGCAGCACTTTTCGATGTCGCGGAAAACAGGCGTCCGAAGACCCTTAATAACGCCGCCATTTTGTTGGTCATCCCAATTTTTTTTTTTTTTTAACTTGACAGTTTTAATGAACTCATGTCCAAATTTGAAAATGATCAGATTATTTTATCCCCTCTAAAAAAGTTCCCGAAAAATACCTATTTTTCCCGCTCCTAAAGGGATTTCTCGCCTTAAGGTAGTTCTGTAGTTTTGGACAAATCTTAGGAATTGGCTGAAATCTAAGTATGGCGTAGATCTGACCTTCATGGACTGGTGCCCAAAATTTCAATTTGATTCACCGTTTAGTTCATGAGATAATTTCAATTGAATATGGGTATTTTTGTACGCGATCCCTAACACGTAAACCGATAGGTGTTTGCTCGCAATTCTCGATATAGGTTCTAAACGGATCTTAGGATTTCAAAATAAAAACACACGTGTACGCAGTACTATTGTGGGATTGATTTAAAAAAAAAAGACAAACTTTGACCGTTTAGTTTCGGAGATATGGACTTACGAAAAGTGGTAATTTTATTTCACACCAAACTCGGGCCCGACATCTGTAACGGAATAGCAACAGTGTACGGTCCAGCTGATCGGCGGGTGGTCTGGGAACTCAAACTTATGTGTTTTTTCCCCGAGTTATAGTAATTCTGAGACGGATGTGAAATAAATTTATTCTGCAAACAAATTTAATTTGTTCAATTTATGCATGTATTTATGCATGTATTTGTGTTTGTCACAGCGAATACAATTTAAACTGTCGGCAAGATGTTGTAAATCCACGATCCGACGTCCTTCGACAGCGAATTTTTGTTGCTGATCGTTGAGGTTATGGTTATTCTCATCGCGTTTAGCCGCATTTGCTTGACACATGGCTGCCACAGCTCTCAGTCTTTTAGCAAGCGCCTTTTTTCTTGTAAACTTTCCTGTGTATCGCATTTGGGTTGACATTTTCACGCTTTTATTATTTATATAAAATATTTTGCGAAAGACGGATCGTAGGAAGCTCAACGCTATGACTGCAGGAAAATCGCGCTGTTGCCACGATTACAGCGCCGCTCTCTATACGAGTATGAGACTTATCTATGCATGAGGTGCGACTGTGTGGGACTCTGTCAAAAATTCACAACCATCAGTATCGTATAGGCATTGGATGTTACTATACGATTCGACCGAAACTTTTGGCTCATACGTGTACCTACAGAACTACCTTAAGAAAAGCTGGGTAAAAATATTCCTATTTTCTACGAAACCATTTTTCTCGTCCTTTGAATTTGATAGTTTATAAAGCTGCACAAAATCCTCACAAACATCCCCTTCGCACCACGTTGACGTGAGAAGGAATGAAATTTTCTATCGAAGCAAAGTGAAAATTAATATCCTAATTATAAATCAAGGGGGCAGTCCACTTTGGAGCCGCGAGAAAGGCTATTTTTGCGATTTTTTTTTTTGAGGATTTTATAAAAGATGTGAATATAAAAGTTGTTGGGCTTGATAAATAAAGTCTTGGTATATATATATTTTTTTTAATGTGATTCATTTCTATTCATTTTTAAGTACAAAAACTATAGTTTAACGTAACGCCTCAAAAATAGGTGGGCTAGGTAGCTCCATCACAACTCGGCAACGGCTTGTCTGAAACAAAAAAAATCAAAGTCCATTAGATTCAGTATGACACCAGCTACAAAATGACCCTCGAATATAAAGTTTTATCAAAAAATAAAAAAATGGCAGATGAAAAACGAAAGAAGTTTCAAGAAACGCGTTTTCTTCGCAGTTTTTCGCGAAAAAGAGTAAAAATCAAAATTTTTAAACCATCGAGAGTCATCTTGTTGCGAATCGTGCTTACAATATGTGGTTCAAATTTCAAGAGAATCGGTTTATTAGTTTTAGAGATACGATGGAGCTAGATTTTGAAAACGTTGTTTCGAGAAAAACGCGTTTGAAGTTCATACTATGAAAAACTCTTACCCAAACTCAATCGGCAATTCCTGCACCGTGCAAAATCCCTTCTGATTGCCCATCATCGTCGATTCCTTCAAGTCTCGCTTGCTTTCGATTTTTCGAAATTTTCAAAGTGTACTGGCCCCTTAAGATATTCATCAAGATATTTGCACCAACCGTTTCCCACAAAAAAATCGGAATTTTCCAATTTTTTTCAGTATATTTAGCCCCTTAAAAACATGACAATCACCGTCGATCTGACTGGGTTCTCTATACACGACAATATTTATTCTCTCCTAAGATATCACTGAAAACCCATACCAGAGAAGAATTTGTACATCACCAAAGATGAATTGCCAAGAAGTGGTACTTGACTACCAAAGACTTTCATAATACGGAGATAGAGATGCAGTGAGAGTCGAAACGATCCAAGGTCGGGTACGCCACCACATTACGAGGGCAGCTTCGCGAGGGATGGTAAAATGGAAAATTTCGAGATGAGTCTTGATGTGAAAGGGGTAGGAGATCGGGGATTGTAGTGTGCAAAAGAAGCATCCGGGGCGGGCTGGCTGAGTGGAAATTGAAAAGGAGAAAGGTGCTAGGTCGAAAGAGCCCGCACTGTTACCTTCCTTTTTACAAATACGTATACACATACACCCCCCGCGCAACCGCAAGCGTACAAACTTGCACGTATCGATGGAGGAACGCGAAGGGGAAAAGTAACGAAAGAAGGAAGAGTACACGGGGAAAGAAACGAGCGTTAGTCAATACCTGTTGATACTTTCCTCAAATAACGGACAACTGTTGTGCAATGTCGAGTGTCTTCAAAATAGTATACACACACACACACCTACACACACACACCTACACACACACACACACACACACACACACACACACACACACACACACACACACACACTCTCACACACACACACACACTCACACACACCTACACACACACACCTACACACACACACACACACACACACACACACACACACACACACACGCACGCACGCACGCACGCACGCACGCACCCACGCACACACACACACACACACACACACACACACACCTACACAAACACCTAAACACACACACACACACACACCTACCCACACGCTCACGCACACACACACACACACACACACACACCTACACACACAAACCTACACACACACCTACACATACACCTACACACACACACACACACACACACCTACGTGATACGATGGATCGAGGGTGCAATAAGGTGTGAGGGTGTCGCCATACCCATCGTTCATTTGCTTTGAAATTCAAAGACACGTCACAAATAGAATACAAATGCTGTGCGCGGAAACACAAGTGATAGAGACTACTTTTATTCCACCCCTCGTTGTTTTTTTACCTTTCGAAGCCTTTGCAGAGTGTTGTCACGAGGGATAAAATAGTCTTCCATTGCGGGCTAAAAATGATTGCGAAACAGAATGGGATTTAGGAGCCAAGAATTGAGGGGGGTAAAGATACCTTTAGGCGAGGAAATATTGCTGATTTTTTTTTTTTTTTTATGAAAGATTTCTTTACTATTTTTGAGACTTAGGGTGCGATTTATTACTACTTTCGGCTGTTGCATTGTTTTTTTAAATTATCTTCAAAAATGGCGGAGGTATGGCACGGTCTTCTAAACGGATTGCGGCGGATGTTGTCGGACGGCGTGACACGTAGCGTCGGCGGGATTTGTCTGAAAAGAAACCAACGAAGATTTTTCTTTTAGTAATACTCATGAGCAGAATATGAACCAAGAAAAAGTGAGAAATGATGAAAATCGATGAAATGGTACGCTTTGAAACAAAAGGGTTGAATTTGCCGAAAAAGTGGGTACATTTTAAAATGAAAAAGTGGGTTTTTTTATTTTCAAAAACATTTAGGATCCTGGTTTAGGAAATAAAGTTAGGAAGATTTAAACCAAATTTTATGAGAATCGGGTGGTTAGTTTTGAAAATGCAGTTCAGAAGACCGTGCCATTTTTAGAGATTATAAAAAAAAATGCCATGTAACAGCCAAAAGTAGTAATAAAACGTACCCTAAGTCTACAAGATGGTGAAGAATTCTTTCGTTTTAAAAATCTCCCCCCTTAAGAAGCAGAGAAAATAAAAATTGTCGAGAAGAATGCAAAGAGATGAAGAAGGGGATAAAATCGAAGTGTAGAAAATTGATATGTGACAAGGGAAGGAAATTATGGGATCAAATAGCTAGGAATAAAAAGACAAAAAAAACAAGAAAAGCTTCAACCTATTTCGCACACAAAGCGGAAGAGGCACGCTTCTCTTGGCCTTCACCCCACACTGTACAAACTTGGCCAAAGTTTTTCTGTTGTTCCACATTTTCCGAGATACGACAGCCGAGAAGATCCCTCACTCGCTTCCTACTTAACCCGCGGGCTTCCGAGGTTCCTTTTTCTTTATTTTTTTTCACCATACGCTTCTCTTACTCTCCTTTGTTTAAATTTTTATATACTTCCCGTTGTAGACGAGATAGTATTTTTACCCCGAGGCTAAGGAGTAACGTGTACAACGCGCAACGAGATTTTTTTTTCGACTGTTTTTTCGCGTGGCGCGAAAAAATGTTGGTTTTTTCAGTACGTTCAACGAAACGCAACAGGGAAGAATTTTCTCTAATGGATATTGCGACAGAAAATCATTCTGAAAAAGGGTATTCAAATTTGACTTGTCGTGTGCAGTTTACTTTCTACTTAAAGGCTTTCACCTCGTTGAAATTTATTGCAAATATCGATTTTTGGTTATCGATGGATTTTCGAAATATAACAGTGCAAAAATGGTCTCTGAAAAATTCAAGTCGGTCCCTTTGAAATTGAGGGAGTTATGGGCTTTATAGGGAGGTTCCGCGAACCGGCAAAGCGTTTTTTTCGAAATTATTTTTTCAAAATTGGTGACTGCAATATTTCAAAAACTTTAAATTTCATAAGCTTCTTTTACGTATCAAAAGCAGTGCTTGAACGAAGGAATTTTCTTTCCGATGCATAGTTTTCTTTTTATCAACGAAAATAGAGGATTTTTCTAACTGAAAATCGATACTTTAATTTTGGATGGCGGCCATTCCTTTAAAAATCAATATTTTATGTACTCCTTTGTCCAAGCACCAGATAATTTCCTGCAAAAATTAAGTGGGTTTGACTTTTTTATTTCGCATGATATGTTTCCGAGCAGCATGGCCATCACGGTTATGCATATTTTTCAATAAAAAAAAATTGCTAAAAATACTTAACCCTACGTTGACACACTGGGTCATTTTGACCCCAACGAATTTGAAATAAAATACTTACTTTCCCGAAATTGAAATTTTTCAATATTTTTTTGCAGCAATTGAATTTTATACTTTCCGAATTGTAAGTATGCAGACATATCAGGAAATGTTCAAAGTGTATCCCGGATTTTTTTCAATAAAAACCGACCGATGGGTTGTTAGTGGTAGGTAGATGAAGTACTATCTGGGTCAAATTGACCCAGTGTGTCAATATCGTAGCCAAACAAAGTGTGTCAAGGAAGGGTTAAAACAATACTCTTTGATGCAAAGAAAAAATTTTGAAAACCTACACACGTTTTCCCAGAAAAAAATCACGAAAATTCCTCTTCTTTCGGATACGAGTTAGGTGCACCCCCAAGGAAAGGTTGCGAGGACGATCCTTCCGAGTGCGATGAAATTTGGCATGCTTGTAGAATGGGTAAAAATAGGCGACACGTATTTTTTTATATCTGCGCAACCCGATTTTTAAGGGTTGAAACGCACCCTCGAAAATTGGGGTGTTTTTCGTCGATAACGTTTGAACGGTACGAGATATGAAAAAATTTCAAATTACAACAATGTTTATTTTTTCGTGTACTATACATTGGAGATTCGAACGATAACGTTATCGACGAAAACCGAAAAACACCCCTTTGCAGTAAAGGGTGCCTTTCTGCTTTGAGACACCCTGTACTGCAGTGATAAAATGTCTCTGTATTGCTGTCGAAATTCGCCGGACCGTGTTATTTTCTTCCACATTATTCACATCGATTTTCCTGACAATAACGATATGGCCCTATGCTTCGAAAACAGTAATTTCCCTCGTAAAATTGTCTCCGTGTCGATGAAAGAGAGAGATTACGATAGTGATATCGTCTACCTCTGAATAGAATATGATACATAAACATATATATATATATATAAAACCGCGATGCATAATGTATCGTGGTCGATGTCTACAAGGATTGTAGATATACAAGTATGCACGAAGGGAGCAACTTCCCCTGGCACACTGGGTTCGACTCTCATTCCCGGCTCCATTCGAGCTCAGTGAGCTCTTGTGATTGTTTTGCCCTTTTAATATCCAAGATTGGCAAACGCTCGGTGTTTGCTCACCATCGAGCAACGGAGCGAGTTGTTGAACGAGAAAACCGCCCAAGCCTTCGAGACTTTGAGCGAGTGGTTTTTCGGGTGCAATCTATTATGTACATATGCATAAGTGTGTAGATCGGAAAACTTGGGCGTTGTAAGTTGGATCCATTTTAACAATCCTAATCACTAGGTAGGAACGTCACTTTGGTGTTCGCTTTCGATTTTGTTGAAGATTGCGTAGATAGTGGAACGTAAAAAAATATTAGATGCGCATTTTTTTATCGGCGGAAAAACCGTTTCAAGGGGTGAAACCACCCCTTGGGGTGAAACCACCCCTTGGGGTGAAACGACCCCTTGGGGTGAAGCATATCAAGGATTTCAGTGAAACAGAAATGAATTCATCTCATGCGAAACGATCAGAAACCACCCCTATAGGTGGATTTCTGACCATTGAAAAAAACGAAAATTAAGGGATGAACCACCCCTTTATTTTTCTTTCTCTCACTCCACGACAGAGAGGGGTGCATTAAGTTGAACGTAATGGGTGAGATTTTGAAGGGGGGAATAAAATTAATTTTTATGTATTTTTGCATTGTTGCCGGACCTTAAGGGGGTAAACCACATTCCATATTTTTTTGACGATTTTTTTTAATTGAAGGTTTCGGGGAAAATGAATGGTGAATTCGTATTCAGGGGGTAAAAATACATCGATAGGGACTTATAAAAAAATATATTTGAGATACAAACTTTTTTCGCACCTCGACCAAAGATCAGTGTCTTCAATGAATCGTCGGTCATTCCTTTCCTGCTCCGATTTGGAACTTTACTCTGTGGCTCTTCGTTGACATTTTCTCAATGAAATCCCGTTCGGCTCATTGAGCTCGGCTCATTTTTCGATTTCAGCCAGAATTTTTAAGTCGGCCTATCGCTTTTTGGCTGAATTTTAAAGTCGGACTGTCAATTTTCACGAATTTTTCTATACTACCCCTTTGCCTCGTTGTTGGCCATTTTTCGAGTACATTTTCCGGAAAAACTAATTGAGATATCAGGATAAATTCAGCGGTATTCTTTAACTCTACCAATACTTTTTAAAACCCCACATTAAATTTACGTCACTCAAATAAGAGCGATGTTACGGCCGGTTGAAATTTTGGTATTATGCAAAAAGTAAAAAATAGTGCGACATTATTTTTTGTCACTTTTTACAAGCAAGCCACACTTATGAACCCCAAAACGACCAGAAGATAACAAACGGATTATTATTCAAATGCAAAGGACCCAATCAAGAAAAATAAAAATGGCGAAAATATCGCAGATATTGCTAGAATTACCGAAGAATTAATTTTGAAAAAAAAAACCATTTCTCTTTCGACGTAGTCTGCTAAATATAAATACAAATATAAATGAAAAATGCCCATTTCTTTTTCGATATAATCTGCTAAATATAAATATATTTAGCGATTAAAAATACAAATATATTTAACCGTGAATATCCTGATGACGTCCTTCGCACCAAACCAATTGATCGCAAGTCGTCTTCAACTACGAATATCAAAGTTATTGTAAATGCAACCCACGGCGAGACAATTCTAAGCAAAGAAGAAAAAAGCGAACACAAATCGCACACCCGATATCCAATAGACAAGAAAAAAAGTACAAAAAGCCAATTTCCAAGATTTCAAACTAATAACAATGCAAAAGAAAAATTCTTCAACAAACAGCGTGTATTTTGCATGGACATGTACAGGGTGTCTCAAAATGACCTGAAATTTTAATTTATCAATAAAACGTATTATTTATTTGAAAAGTACGAATATTTTCATTTTATTGTAAGGTACAAACATGGAACTTAGGTGTGGAACCCAATATCCGATAAATGGCCGCCTCGTTCCTGTTTGCAAACGTTCACATTTATGACGAAATTTTCAATAAAATTTTGGCATAATTGCGGACTAATTCGATTAATGGTGCTCTATGTTCACCACAAAAAAATGGCGCGCAATTTAAAATGTCAGGACATTTTGAGACGCCCTTTGCGTGACAATAAAAAATAAAAAATAAAAAAATGCAAAATGAAACTTTATCCATTTCGTTAATAATTTTCAAAAATTACCATTGCCCGAACTGTGTATCCTCGGTATATTAAATACAGGTGATATTATTCCAATTTTCATTCCCTTCGAATGATTCGCAAATCTTATTGAGGTTGAATTTCGAATAATAAAAACGTTCCAAGAGAACGAGCGTACTTTGGATGTGAGGGGGGAACGTGGCCGAGGGACCGGGGGAAAGGGAATGATGGGGAAGAGAGCGGATTTTGAGAGTGCAGGTGGGCTGCGGAAGCGACGCATCGACGAATCCTAGAGGGTAGTTGCGGATAGAGAGGAGAGAAGTTTCGCCGCGCGCGGTTTGCGGTTGGCGGGATGGCCATAAACCTTTCCTCGCGTAATCTCGATCGCTTTTATAGATTTCTAATAAAATAACGCGTTAAATCAGGAACGCGCGGACCCGTGGTGAGGCGAACGCGGAATATAACCCCGGACAATATAAGTGTCTACGTATGTGTGGAAAATCTCTCGGTGTTATATACTCTCGTGCGTCTCTCATTTTTCTCTTCTCAGCCCCGTTTCTTTTCCTTTTTGGCGATCGATCCGGCTGCCAGACATTTTATTGGATTGCAAAATTGCGAGATTGCTCTCGGCGAGAAAACGAGACCGTGACGCGCACAGGTCATAGTTGAAGGGAATCGGGTAACGAAATATGAGTACACTGAAGAAAAAAAATGCCGGAGAATCATTCATTGAAAAAAAAAATGGAATTTTCAAAGGATTTATTATCATTATTTGTATTATTGAAAAAAAATATTTATTCCATCGAACCGACGAATACTAGGAATAATCAGATATTTTTGTGTTTTATCTTAAGGGGTTAGGCTAGTGTAACGACCCGTTACATATAAATAAACAACCCCAAACAAAATCAGGGTCACTAAAAATATTCATTTTCAAAGAATAAGTAAAATGATTGAACAATCATCTGGACATTTATTTCTATGTACATTAACAAAGTTGTGTACCAAATTTCATTTAAAAATATCAATAATTGAAGGAGTTATTAACAATCTCGTGAAAGACCTTTGCCGTGACAGATTTGGTTAAAACTGATTTATGTGATAAAGCAGGGAAAACTATTAGACGCGTATTATTTTTTATCTGTGGAAAAGGTCTCTTTCTTTAAGGGGGTACACGGCCCCTTAAAGATGTAAAGCGATGAAAAAACCACTATGGAGTAATTAAAAAAAAAAATTAAGAGATGGCACGCCTTTCTTTAAGGAGCCGTCTACCCCCTTAAAGAAAGGCGTGTCATCCCTTAATTAAATTTTTTCAATTACTCCAAAGTGGATTTTTCATCGTTTTACATTATACGAATTTTGTTTTTTTTTCATTCAGATGGGTGGACTGTTTGTGCGTGAAACTGCAAAAACACCCCTCAACATGCCTTTGTTTAAGGGGTGGTTTCCCTCCTTAAAACCGTTTTTCCACAGATAGAAAAAATACGTGTCTAATAGTTTACAATACTTTATCACATATATGAGTTTCAACAAGATCGACGGCGGGAACTTAAGTGATGTTCCTTGTAAGACGTAACCAAGTTTTTTTGTTATCGTGTTTCGATCATCAAAACAATGGTTGAATTTTTTTCTATTTTACGAGAAAACATCATCATTATTGATAATCAGGTAGCAATGAAAAAAAAATATATTAAGGATAAATACGTCACTCAAAACTAAAATAATATTACACTGACTAGCAGTTCTATCGTTGTAATCATAAGTTTACCTTTAATCTGCAATTCCTACACCATATCTTGATTTGAGTTGCCTCAAACGACGAACCAGTGTTCGTCATCTCCCCAGTAGTCTAACCCCTTAATAGTACGATGACCCTAATAAACAATTCCATTGATCCGAATAATTTTTTTACCCTTGCACACTTCCAAAACTGACGCTTTGAATTACATGTTCCCTTCTCACAAACTGAGATTCCGCTGAAAGCTCCACAATTCCAAACTCAATTAAATCCGAACAATTTCGAGCACATTCTCGAACTGAAAATAAACTTGCAGGGTAAAATACGTAACGATGAATGGTGCATGCAATGCAAACACAATAATAATAATAACATTGCATTATCCCTTATCGATCGCGCAGTACATGCACTGCGTAAATGTTCAAATACCCTCTGGCGTTTTTCTAGATGGTACATATGTACCTATGTCATTTTTTCACCCATAAGCTAACTATAGAGGCAATAAGTGTTCCTTCACTCAAGGGTAATTTCAACTCGCCATATTATTATAACGAATATATATATATATATATATATGAGGCGTTCCATACCATTTCGAACGGTCAAAAAGTTGTCCAATCTCAAAAAAAATGAAATTTTGTCAAATTATTTAATTCTATGAAAAAAAAACAGTGTAAATTTGTTCAAAATTTTTTTATCGCATTTTCGCGAGTTTTTCAAGAATTTCAAAATACCGTTATATCTCGTGAGCATTTGATTCAACAGAAAAATGTTTGAGACAAAAAAGTTACAATTTTGCATGAACTTTGTGAAAAAAAATTGTTTTAAATTTTTCGAGTTTAAAAAATGCCCATTTGCACCAAAATTATACAACATTTTTTTTTTTCGTTCGATATGTCACTTTTGATTTTTCTCAAAAAATTCCCGAAAATACTCTGCAGTGTGTACAGTAACACCTATTTTTTTCAGAGTGGGCCGATTCGTTGTTCCAAAGCTGTGCTTTGTTTTATTATTATGACATTTTTTTAGACAAATCAATTATTATTCAAAATTATTCTCTCCCAAATTTTTCTCACATTTTTAAGGTAATAAACATCCATAACAGTAATAATTTGTTTGAGCTTCATTATCAATTATCGGTAAGGTATATAATGTTAACCTTGCCATACAAAATAACGTTCGTCGTCCAACATGAAAATTGTGAAACAAAGTAACGTCGTCGTGCAATATGGAAAATGTGATACAAAGACCGGTTTGAAATTTCTCGTTTATGTATCGTAAATTAGACATTTCAAGCTTTAAAAACCCATTTTTTACGATACGACCAATTTTTACAAAGTTACAGCTATTCAAAAATCAATAAAATTTTTCTGTTCCCTTAATTTTTGTAATGAGTGTGTATATATATATATATATATATATATATATATATATATATATATATATATATATATATATATATATATATATAACGAATGAATTACTTTTTTTCCTTTACATCCGTTGTGTCCGTACGAAAAATAAGCTTTCAAACGGCAATACCGATGTTTCGTGTAAGCTCACATCAATATACGATACAAAGTATACAAGCGGACGTGCACGCCCCACGCACGCAAATATGGTCGTCAATACACCGCGTGACTAGGTACCGCGTGTTTGCATACGGCTAACGTTAATGCACACGGCATATTTCCCATATACGCGATTGTACCAGTACATACCTTATGTTGAATAAACTAGTATACACACTCGTGATCGCATCATTACTAGGATCGAACGTCCCACCGCGAGCATTAATGCTTCCTATAATCGCACGACATTGCAAACTTCCAATGGAAAACCAGAATTAGACCAGGGCCAAAAAAACGAGTGTAACAGCAGATCAGTTTTTCACGTGCCACATGCGAAGTGGAAAATTCGGCCGGGATTGGACGTTTGTCTTTCCAGACTGTGGACAAATAGTGCAAACATAGGTCTACTGGTACCGGAAACGCAGGATGGATTACAAGGAAGAGGCGTAGAGGGAGGAGCGACAGAGGGGCCGGGGGGAAAAGGAAGTCGAAGCAGCCAAAAAAATGCAGTCAATGTATATCAGCAGGAAGTAAAAAGACCTCGATAATTTCTCAAATATATACGTAGCCTGTTGGGGGTTTTTGAGGGGCGACAACTAAGGCCCGAACAAAAAATTGCCAAATTTCGATTTTTTTCTGGGAAACAGTTGCTGAAAAGGAACGCATATTTTTTTAACGTAAAGGTACATATATTGAGAGCTTAAAAAAATCATCAAAAAATACAGAAAAACAATAAAAACGTATCCGCCGGCAGATGATGACATTTTTTCGCGACGTTTGGCGGTGGACTCTCTCCAGCTCAAACGGTCCATCTGAAATCTAAAAACCAAACGGATTATTCGAGTTAACAATAAATACGAGTCGTTGACGATCGTCGATTTTTGAAAACATTTTTTCAACAACGTGACGACGAATTGAAACTCGAGCATACAAAATCTATGAAAAAAGCCGTCACTTTTATGTAACTATGAAGGAAAAAAAAATCGATTTTGAAAAAGGGAGATCGTCATCGACCTTTAAATGTTTTCCATCGTATCTCCTGTGAATTTGGAAATAATTCGTCAGGTGGTTCTCGAGATATCGTGTCCACCGACTTTAAATACAGTGTTTCGAGAAAAACGCGTTTAAATGTTGGAGGATGGCGCTGCTACCTGTAATAGTTGAATAAGCTGTAGCTCATTCAATTTTAGGAATAATTCAATGAAATTTTCAGGGAACTCAGCTTAAAGGTGATACTGTTGATAGAAAAATATTTTTACTTTTCAAAAGCACTTTTAAAAGCATTTTTTGCCCACTCAGGTATATGTAGTCCGTTAAAGGGTTAGGCCACTCTAGAGGTCGAAAAAATAGGCTTTTTGAGAATTTTTTTCAGAAAAACTACAAAATAAATTCAAATTACAAAAAGGGTGTTTATCATACATATCAGTGACTGTATACAATCATTTTTTTAAGCGATTAATTTCAAAATGGCCGCTGTGCAGCGTTTTTGCGATGACTTCTTCGTATTTCCAGGGTCCACGACCGGACAAACAGCTCCTGTAATTTTTTAATTATAATGTGTCAATTAATTTTTTTCCATTATATATAATAACTGCTATAGGAGTACGTAGGATTATTTCGATATATAGATTTTTGGCCAAATGGTGCACTTCTAAAGTGGAAAGTGAAAAATTTGCCTAAAAAATCGTCAGATAATTGTTAATAACAAATGAATTAGGCAATATAAAAAAAATCCTACATACCTCCGTAGACAATGTATTTTTCAAGATATATTCAACATTTCAAGTGAATCGGTTGAAAATTGGCTGCGTTATGTTTCCGGCCAACTTAAAAAATGTAGTTTTGAGATAAACGCTGCACAGCCGCCATTTGGAAATTAATCGCTTCAAAAAAATTAATGTATACAGTCACTGATATGTATGATAAACACCCTTTTTTGTAATATCGATTTATTATGTAGTTTTTCTGAAAAAAAAATCCCAAAACCCTATTTTTTCGGCCTCTAGAGTGGCCTAAGGCCTTAAGGGGAGATATACACCTAGGAGCCGGAAAAATGTCATTTTCGTGAATTTTTTGAAGGAAGACTATTTGAAATTTCGGATTGGGATTTTAATTATCTAAAAGTATATACATTCAAAAATATGTTTAATTTTCTTTATTTAAAAATATCAAAAATATACAAGGATATTGTATAATCCTTGGAGCGTCGTAAAAAAATCTCCGCATACGGACCCACTGGCGTTTTTTCAAAAATCATCTGAAAAAAAACCAAAAAGATTATTAAATTAGATACTATAATCTAGTACTTGTCATAGTCGATTTTGAAAATATCGATTTATGACAAAATGGCGGACTTTTGAACATAAATAGTGATATTTGGGCCAAAAATTAGTTATTATTTTGCCTATAAAACAAAAACTAAGTAACGGAAAAAAAATCCTATGACAAGTACTAGATAATGGTGTATAGAATAATCACAAAAAACCTCAAGGCAATCGGTTCATTGGTTTTCGAGAAATTTTGGGTACCGATTTGAAAAACGTAGTTTTGAGAAAAACGCGTTTGAAAATTCGGGAATGAATAAATCATGAAATTTGTCAACTTACATGGAATCATCGATACCAGGCCCATAAATTTAATAAATTTAAGGCCATAAATTTAAGGCCCAGACAATAAATTTCCGAATTTGTAGTAACAGACGAAAGACTTGTTGGAGAATAATATTAAGTATAGAAAAAAAGAGAAGGCATAACATACCATATACGAATTTTTCAAATAAAATTGCAAAAGTTTCTTCATCCGAAAGGGCAAGCCCCTTGAACGGTGCAACAATTTCTATCCCGGAGTCCGACCGTTCGAACCTGCATTCAGAAAATCCTAAATAAACCAATTTCTACCACTTCACCATTGATCCAGGAATATCATAAAAAATACCACCGCAAAGGAGTTTGTGGCCACACGATCGTCTCAAAGAAATGACGCAGGCGTTTCGATGAAGAACGAAACGCAAGAAAGTTCGGTTTCTCCCGTACATCCGCAATAGTACACCCGCAGGTACCTGGTAAACGTATCTATTGTATGGCAGGTGGTACGGAAAAACGAAAAAGCACGGAAATATCGGCCTCCCGGGAGCTCTCTACCAATAGAAACGAAATAACGTGAGAATGCGCGTGCAATCCGTGTGTAGTTCCTCGTACGGGATCCTAGAAAATGAGACAAGCAATATATACACATATTCATACATATACAGAAGGTGCAAGCGGGGAATAAATTCTTAGTATCAAGATTCAAATAAATGCATTCGAAGCCGCGAGCAAAGTTGTATCCCGCGGGGGATCCGAGCCAGCCCAGTGGCGTAATATCTACCAGCAGAAGCGAAAACACATGCCAAACCTTTCTCGTGTACTAAACCGTCTACGTGAATCTGCGTGCTTTCTTCTACCCTGCGCTATATAGTGTTCCGTTCCACTTACTTCCCCCCCCCCCCCCTCTCTGTCATTCCTCTTCCTCTCTTTTTACGTCTTTTTTCCTTTTTGATATTTACATAGACACACACAAGCTTTTACCCGCCGCCCCTGTGCAAATCGCGAATACGAAGATCGGGATAAAAAGCCACCCATGTGTCACTTCGGGTCATAGCCTACTTGCATGAAAAATTTCATCCACCTCCAACTTTAGCCAGGCGTGATTGAGTAATAAATAAACCCAGAGATTTTATTGCAAGTGATCTTGATTGCTGAGGCTGCTTTACCAAAATCGATAGTCCCTTCATAGCAAAGGATCGATCAGGATAGAACGAATGCATTGTGATACTTCGGGTGATACACCACCTGCATGTCAAATTCGATTTAGACGAGTCGTGTCTTTCAGACGTGATTTTTTGTGGATTATATTCTTTCTTATTCTTTGGTCTGCCGCTGTGGCTCTCATTAATCAAACATGCGTGACAGAATCCTAAGCGATTAATTGCCATTTCATTATTTATTTAACTATCTTATAATTTATTTTATTTTATTATCGTCATTAATTATCAATTATCTTACGACTCCAATTGCCTTACATTATTTGTCGTTTCTGACTAGCAAAACAGACGTGATGATATGGCAAACGTGAAAGAAAATTTCGTCGCATTCTGAGCAGTCAGAATGGTCAGGATGAAAAGTAGTGTATGGGTTACGCTTTGTTCATAATCTACTTGCGTGCGAAACTTTATCAAAATCCATCGTTGAGGCGTGATCGAGTATAAAACGCACGGACTTTCACCCACACACGCGGGCGGAGGTGTCTGTGTGTGTGTGTGTGTGTGTGTGTGTGTGTGTGTAGGTGCATGTATAGGTGTGCGTCTGTGTGTGTATAGTTGTGTGTGTGTGTGTGTGTGTGTGTATAGGTGAGTTGGTGTGTGTTTGTAGGTGTGTGGGTGTATGTGTGCGTGTATAGGTGTGTGTGCGTATGGTTGTGTAGGTGTGTGTCTGTAGGTTTGTAGGTGTGTGGGTGTGTGTGTGTGTGCTTGTACCTGTGTGGGTGTGTGTGTGTGTGCTTGTACCTGTGTGGGTGTGTGTTTGTAGGTATGTGTGTGTGTGTGTAGGTGTGCGTGGATAGGTGGGTGTATAGTTGTGTGTTTGTAGGTGTGTAGGTGTGTGTGTGTGTGTGTGTGTGTGTGTGTGTGTGTGTGTGTGTGTGTGTGTGTGTGTGTGTGTGTGTGTGTGTGTGTGTGTGTGTGTGTGTGTGTGTGTGTGTGTGTGTGTGTGTGTGTGTGTGTGTGTGTGTGTGTGTGTGTGTGTGTGTGTGTGTGTGTGTGTGTGTGTGTGCGTGTGTGTGTGTGTAGGTGCATGTATAGGTGTGCGTGTGTGTGTGTATAGTTGTGTAGGTGTGTGTGTTTGTGTATAGGTGAGTTGGTGTGTGTTTGTAGGTGTGTGGGTGTATGTGTGCGTGTATAGGTGTGTGTGCGTATGGTTGTGTAGGTGTGTGTGTATAGGTGTGTGTTTGTAGGTTTGTAGGTGTGTGGGTGTGTGTGTGTGTGTGTTTGTACCTGTGTGGGTGTGTGTTTGTAGGTATGTGTGTGTGTGTGTGCGTGTGTAGGTGTGCGAGGATAGGTGGGTGTATAGTTGTGTGTTTGTAGGTGTGTAGGTGTGTGTGTGTGTGTGTAGGTGCATGTGGGTATAGGTGTGTGTAGACGTTCCCTCCTTTCTTGCTCTATGTTTTGCATGAATGCACAACTCTTTCACTGTCTCGAAACTTTTCTCTCTTTCCCTCGTGCGATTTATTCATTTGTCTGTAAATCCCCCGTGCCTTGGTGCTGGGTGCAACGTATGAAAGGAAAGAGCAAGAGGGTGGGCGAGAGGGAGAGAGAAAAGTAATACAGGAGAACGGAACTCACTGCCTCCGGGGATTCTCTTTCTCTTTTCCCGACCTGGAAGCAAGTCCATCTAATCCCGAGTAAAATTTGCCAACTTGAACTATTTCAATCGCGCCCTCCGGCACACCTCGACGTGAACGCATAATTCACGTTGCTACAGCGAGTAAATGAAGAGGGCGGTGGAAGCTGCACAAACGTATAGAGCATGAAGAGCTGGATGGAGCCGCGATGGTGTACGAATCGGACTGGATTTGGGTTGCTCCTCGAACTACAGAGGGACGTGACGCAGCGCCTCTCTACGTATATAGGGAAGCAAGAAGACTGCAGCTAAGGCGCAGGAATTACATCTCGACCGGCGATGAATAATTTAGTCACATGATGATGAAGAGAAAATGGCTCAAGGTGAACCATCGATGTTATACGCTCGAGGGTTGATCGACGGTCTTACGCTCGGACGAATCAAGTTTTGCAGTGGTCGCACAGGCACGTTTCAAACTGCCATTTGGGAAGTGAAAAAACGAAAACCATGATGTATTCGCTACGAAGATGGATCGCAATGAGCCGGAATATAAAAATCAAGTAATGGCCGCATTTGTTCCCAAAGCATACCATTTTTCATTTCCCAATCTTCCCAAATAGAATAATGTGCCTTCTGCTTTGGCATTGCGAGTTTTGTTTCAACTACAATTACTGCAGGCTACGAGGCACGCGAATGAAAAACGAAACGAAGTTACGTTAAGCAATCACTTTGGATGGTCCTGTGCAGAAATCGTCGTGGGGATCCAATTGGATTCACATACTTGTCCCTACTTCCTGATAGGGATGCAATGAATTGATCCTCTATAGTTCCTCTATCCTCAGTCATTAATCCTCTATAGTAAAACGTCACCCCCAGATATTGGATTCAAAACGGGATTCCCTATTGGAATGTAGTTTAAATCCTAAAGGGTTGCCACGATATCGAAAAGAATCCAACACCATTCTTCATGGATCCCATCGCATTCTATACGTTGAATGTTCTCGACAAAATATACAGATATACAAAACGAGTGGATCTTAGATAAGTAGAAATCACGTTTAAAAGTATATCTTCGTTGACACACTTATATTTGGCCACGATTTTGACACACTGGGTCAATTTGACCCAGATAGTACTTCAACCACCTGCCATTAAAGACCGTGCTGTTGGTTTTTATTTTTTTTTTATCAGGCATACCCTTTAAACATTTCTCAATACGTCTGCATCATCGAAACTTGGAAAGTATAAAATTAAATTGTTAAAAAAAATAATTGAAAACCCCAATTTTGGGAAAGTGAGCATATTATTTCAAATTCGTCCGGGTCAAAAAGATCCAGTGTGTCAACGTAGGGTTAAAAATCGATTTGAATCATATCACTGAAGATGCCGAGTTCTTTCTCCTGACTTTTCGTATATTTTCGATTCCCTAACAAATCCCCATAGAGTTGTGGGTGCATTTTGAGACGCGCCAACAAATCTGTGTACGGAATCACGAAAGAATTTTTTTTTTGAGAGATCCAATAAATTGCAGTTTAGAGTTTTAAATGAAAAATCTACAGATATTGCACAGAGTGCAACTATTTCATGGCATAGTAAATGTAATTAGACTTTTCGGGTAATAAAAATTAGGTACATGTAAATAATATGAGTTGGTTTCTATTCTTTTTCAAAGTATATTGATGCATTGAAGTATATAATTGAGTATAATATAATTAGTTTTGGGTTTTTTTTTGAGTTTGTATAATAATTCTTATGTAATTTTTGTAATATATTTGTAGTACAACTTTTTAAGGGGAGATTAGGGGTTTGCACTTTGGAAAAATCTATTTTTTTCGTCTTTTCTTATAGTTAAACATTTCAAGAATATAATCCCAAAATTTCAAGTCAATCAGAGCAAAACTCTCGAAGTTATTGACTATTTAGTCCCGCTCCTCTAACACTGTAGCTCCGACTTCTCTAAACTTCAAACGCATTTTTCTCGAAACCACTTTTTCAAAGTCCGTGTTCACTGCCATTTGAAAACTACATGACCGATTTATTTCAAACTTGGTACACACTTTCTACATATAAAATACCTCCCCCCAACGGCTAATTGGAGATTTTTTTTGACATTGAGGGGGTTTTCCACCTCCAAAATGGCGGAATTTTTCGTGAAAAATAGCACTTTTCACTCTACATGACCACCAAAAATTTAGAAATGAAAAAAAAAAAATTATTAAAGACCGTTGGGGGGGAGGATTTGATGATACTTTGACTAAATTTTAATGGTACTTGATTTCAGATAATTTCTAGCTGAGATACAGTGAACACCACAAATCGTGTTTTTCCAAAGGCGTTCTTGGAAAAGCTTTGTCACCGGCTTGTTTGTGGATATTTTCGCGTACAAATTTCACGGAATGTGTTTGAAATGACACTTAACAATGTACAAAAGGTTTCAATGAATTTACTCTATCCATATAGATGAAAAAAAAATCGCAAAAAAGTGTTTTTTTTCACGCTGAAACCCCCACCCTCCCCTTAATTAATAACATGATTAAAAATGGATGGGGAGAGGGCATTATTCAACCAGTCACACGCATTCAGCAAGTCGCACCCCCCCCCCCCCCCCCCCCACTCTACTGCACCACAGTGGCAGTGGAGTGGGGGTAGCGTTCCTTTCATGTGACATCCATCTAACTCAGACCCCTATACCCAGCCTACCTCAACAAACATAAAGTTTTAAGGCAGTAGTCTGCTTTACAGGCTTAAAAAAATCGATTTGAAGAAGAGGAAGGATTATTGTATGGCCCGGGGATAGCTGATTAACATCTAATTAGTGTAAGTATCCAAAAACTTATATTTTTTTGGACCGAAAACTTTAAAGCCCGTTTTCTCGAGTTTTCATTTTCACAAGTTTTGGAAAACGGTGCCGGCGATAGCAAAAACAATATATGTCCGATCGAAAAAAATCAAAGTGATCTAGCTTCAGTATTAAATTATCTTCTATTTGAACTAAAAAAGTTGGACAAAAGTACTATTTAAATTACTTGTTTTGCAACTTAAAGGGAATTTTTTTTTTCAAGAAAGTGAATTTTTTTTCAGACTTCGAAAAAATTTGGAATTTCCTCGTTTCTTCGGTATTTTTTTAGTTCATATAGAAAAGGAACTTATAAAAACTAAAAAAAAAATTTGGCTCGACTGTTTCAGATGCATCGCACGACGTCCATCACCGGCACCGATTTACAAGTGCAGACTCCAGGCGCCCCAGAAAAATCGTTACAACTTTGAAAAATTTCAATATTTATTAATAATAAAAATTGTTTTTTAAAGCTTGAATATAATACACTATCGTCTCAAAATTTCGTTTACCGCAATCATTTCCTTCCCTTTCAAAAAAATTGCTGAAAAAACGCTTTTTTCGGCTTCTAAAGCAGACTACTGCCTTAAGAGCATTTTCAATGTCAAAGTTATCAAACTACATCAATCGCGAAAAAGCGTGGAATCCACTTGGATTCCAATGTGGACCTGCGGCGTCTCTGTCAAATCCCTATGGGGATGTGGTAGGATTTGGGGAGTCCCGAAGAAATTTCTGCGCGAGTTACGGGTCCCGTTGCGAAGGACACTCCACATTTCGCGGACGTTAATGAGCCTACTTTATCTCGACTCATTGATCTATCTTCGTTAGGTTCAGCCCCGAAAGTAACGCTCGCGAATGTCTTGGATGAAGAGGCTGGAGAGAACGAGGGCTCGAAAGAGAAAGTGGTTGGAGGTGAGATGTGATCGCATAGAAACTCGCGGCTACCTGCTGCGACCCCGTTACTTCCTCCACCTATCTCAAGTTGCGCCTTTCTTCTATATATCTATATGCATACGGCACGAGAGAAGGTGGAAAGGAGGAAGAGCAAGGGAGAAAGAGAGGCATATTTACGAATGCATTTCTTCAACTACGTTTTACAACACAGCGGGACTTCAGCAGAAACATAGATAGTGGCGAGGAGATGGAGAGTAGGTTTGTTAAAAATGGGCATAAAAGGGAAAATAGGAGAGATACAGTTCGTATACCGGGCTAGCCTCGGAATTCGTGAGTGAAGAGCGCACCGTTGATATCCCGCGGCACAGAGCACCTCCGTGCAACTAGAAATAAAATGCTTGACGGCGCCATTAGCAACCGAGGTAAACCTGATAAAAGAAAGGACAGAGCGATGGAGAGAGAAAGCAACGCTTTGACTAGCGGGCCATTCCGTTTTTCCCGACATGGATATTTTTGGCATTAAAAAAATTCTCGAGTACGTCCCTCACTGAAAACTGTAGCATGGTCCGAACGTATCACAGCGAATATGGTGTGACACGAAAAGTCGAAGTACTGCCCTCACCAGAATGTCGTGCAATTCCCATCCTGTATCTTTATACAGGGTGTTCGGAAGGTCGATGCAAAGCCTTAAGGGGGTGATAGGTCACATTGTTAGGGACATATCTAACCTCGGTTACCTTAGTCCAATATCTAAGGATTTCGGGTTATCATGGTAAGTATAATTTTTGGAAAATGTCCCAAAATTAGGTAATAACGGGCCATTCCGTTTTTCCCGACATGGATATTTTTGGCATTAAAAAAATTCTCGAGTACGCCCCTCACTGAAAACTGTAGCATGGTCCGAACGTATCACAGCGAATATGGTGTGACACGAAAAGTCGAAGTACTGCCCTCACCAGAATGTCGTGCAATTCCCATCCTGTATCTTTATACAGGGTGTTCGGAAGGTCGATGCAAAGCCTTAAGGGGGTGATAGGTCACATTGTTAGGGACATATCTAACCTAGGTTACCTTAGTCCAATGTCTAAGGATTTCGAGTTATCATGGTAAGTATAATTTTTGGAAAATTTCCCAAAATTAGGTACTAACTCGTTAACCTCTTAGGGGGCGTCCATTAATTACGTGAGGCGTTTAGGGGGGGGGGGTCGAGCGAAATCTCACCCAATCTCACGTGGGGGAGAGGGGGGCTTCCGTAATTTTAGTAATTTTAGTCATTTTAGTAATTTTAGTAATTTTAGTAATTTTAGTAATTTTAGTAATTTTAGTAATTTTAGTAATCACGTAATTTTTATCACGTAGGGAGAGTCTCCCTACTACTTTACATGGTGGAGTAAATAGCACTACAACCGCAGTTACTTCTACTACAATTTATTTTCCATGAACGTATGCATTTTGAAAAATCTCACGTGAGATTAGGGCAGGGGGGAGGGGGTCGAGCAAAATCTCACGACATCTCACCAGGGGGAGGGGGGGGGGCGAAAAATCGCCAAAATCACCTCACGTAATTAATGGATGCCCCCTTATGTTGATGCTATTTTTTTAATAGCATTAACGTAAGAGGTTTTTTTGTTTTTTGACAAGTTTTTAATTATTCAACACGTCCCATTTAGTTAGTTGTGTGGATACAGATGATTGTATTAGTGTTTGTCGATTGAATACACATTAAGGGGTAAGGCCACAGTAACGGCTATAAAATCATGTGCGAATTTAACCAATTTTTGGAATGAAAAAGTGATTCACTCATAAAATTAATTACACATCTATTTAGTATGAATATCAAGCTGTTAGAATTTTTTTTCGATGTACAAAATGGCCGACTACTAATATTTTCTTTTGTCATCTTCTTTTTAGGCGCTCCGCGGCGTGACATTTAGCATCCACAGGTTTTTTCCTAGAACGAAAAAACAAAAATTCCCGTCAATCTACATTAGAATACCTAGAGAAGTACGTACGGAATTAAAAAAATATTGTTTTATTCAAAAGTTGTAGGTATTTGAACTTAAGAAATGAATTTTCAGTGAAAAATTTCGTTATAACTGCTCATAAAATGAAAAGTTTTCGATTAATCAGAAATTCCGTACGTACTTTTCTGCGAAATGCAATTAGGAACATAACTTTTAAATTTGAAGTGAATCGAGTGAAAATTCATGAAGTTATTTGTCACGCCAATTGGAAAAAAGCTGTTTCGAGAAGTTTCAAGTAGTCGGCCATTTTGTACGTCGAAAAAAAAATATATATTTTTTCTAACAGCTTGATATTCATACTAAATAGATGTGTAATTAATTGGATGAGTAAATCACTTTTTCACACGAAAAAAAATTGTTAAATTCGCACATGATTTTATACCCGTTACTGTGGCGTAGCCCCTTAAGCTGAGATGCGAGTAAGTTTTTAGTTACCAATTATTGTCTGCTTGAACATTATGAACGAGTTACCACCTACTTTTGGGAAATTTTTCAAAAATCATACTTATCATGATAACTCGAAATTCTTAGGCTTTGGACTTAAGGTAACCTAGGTTAGATATACTCCTGACGAGGTGACCTATCACCCCCTTAAGGCTTTGCATCGACCTTCCCTGAATATTTGTGTGGTGTAACTCAACCAAAGTTTAATCGACAAGTTGTGAATTTAATATGTACGAATGTTTTTTAATTGAGAAGAGAAAAAATATTCAGTCCGAACTCCGTTGATGAATCTAATTGTATCAAATTAAAATGAAACTTGAATAATTTTATTTGTAACTGGCATACCGAAGTTCACGGAATGTATTTTTTATTAAGGAGGATGCAGAGATTTACTTGTTTGATTGAATCAGATTGAATATTTCATTTTTAGGGTGTCGTGTAATTAAATTATAGCTACTGGCTCGCTATGAAAGTATCTCAATGTGAAATTTAAGAATGACGTGAATAATAAAATGTCAAATCATAATAATTACGACAAAATATTATTTTTCACATGCATATCATTATGGTATTACGACATACTATGTCAAATATCTTGAAATTACGTCAGAGTATTTGTGAAAAAACGCGCTGATCTCAATCACAATTTTTTGTTTTCAATTTTTCATTTTTTAAGATAATTTCACATCCAACCCTTACTGCGTTCACGACAAGATTTCTGATAGAAGTTTTATTGACTTTTCTTAATTTATTTTATTGAAACTTTTTATTTATTATTCACTTATTTTAATTTTTATGTAAATATCTCAAAGATTCCTTGAACACTAGAATGGACTCTTGAAATAATTATTTCTAAAAGACATTGATTTTTACACGTATATCATCCGTTGCATCAAATGCTTTGAAATTTTCCTATAATTCTGTTTTCCAAAGAAATGGGTCTAGCGTTGCGTCGCAAGCGAACGACTTCTTGAATTGTTGGGTGACTGCATACGTTCAGTAAAACAGTAACTCACTTCCCCGTTGTTACAGCAGATACTCTTACGGCCATTAATGGCAACCATAACTTTGATTACAACAATTCTGTGCTTTTACTCGAAATTATGTCACAGAGATTGTCATATGGACAACGAAATTCCAGTGTGCGTGTCGGGAAGATGGCACTCGTCAATGTGTACCGCACGGACCATTGTACTGGCGGAATGACGCCTGGTTGATGCAAACCGCTGTAATTGCGTACAGCACAGTAGTTACGATCGTTCCGACTACAATACCGTACTTTGCTCTAAAGGATGTTGTTGATTTGGAAGAACAGGAAATCTAAAACGCACCCCATAAGGGTATACGTTGGAACTCGGGAAATATATATATATATATATATATATATACACACACACACAACATTTAAGGGGTAGATCCTTTAGGCGAGGAAAAATTGCTGCTTTTCATGCTTTTTTTAAGGAAAGTTTTCTTTGCCATTTTTGACACTTAGGATATGTTTTATTACTATTTTCGGCTTTTATATGGTGTTTTTTTTATTAATCTTCAAAAATGGCGGAGGTATGGCATGGTCTTCTAAACGGGTTGCGGCGGATTTTGTCAGACAGCGGGACACGTAACATCCGCAGAGTTAATCTGAAAAAAAAAAAAACGAACGGAGATTCCGAGATATGAACCCAAAAAAAGTGAGAAAAGTTGAAAATCGATTAAATGCTATGCTATGAAAAAAAAAGTTTGAATTTTCCGAAAAAAACAGCTAAATCTTGCAATGAAAAACATTTTTTTATTTCCAAAAACATTTACGTTAATATTTTAGACGATAAGGTTAAAGAGATTTATACTAAATTTCCTAAGAATTTGTTGATTAGTTTTTTCACTATACGTCACGCCAGTTTTGAAAATGCGGTTCAGAAGACCGTGCCACACCACGGCCATTTCAAAAGATTTTTTTTTTAAATACCATGTAACAACCAAAAGTAGTAATAAAACATATCCTATGTCGGAAAGATGGTGAATAAATGTTTTCTTAAAAAAGATCATGAAAATAAAAAAAATGTTTTCTCGCCTAAAGCTCTCTCCACCCCCTTAATAAAATGTATAAGTTCTCTGGTACGTAGCAGGGCACACGCGTGTCCAGATAGCATATCGTATACTGTAATCCGCGTGTCTGAGCATGCCTCGGCTGTATCTACTGCGCCGTTTTGTTCTTGTCTGACAACACTCCTGTAGCTTTGAAGAGGCTCATCTCTCTCTGTCTCTCCTTCTTTCCTTCACTTTCTCCCGCTCTCCGTCTCTCTTTCTCTCTATACGCACGCAGACACACACATATATATATATATATATATATGTGTGTGTGTGTGTGTGTGTGTGTGTGTGTGTGTGTGTGTCCATACATACATACATATAATCATTATATATATACATACATATATATATATATATATATATATATATATATATATATATATATATATATATATATATATATATACACACACATATATATACATATATATATACATATATATATATACATACATATATATATACATATACATATACATATATATACATCGCTCTTAAACGAAGGAAAGGAGTAGCCGGACACTCGCGCGAAGCTTGTACGATATCGCACAGCGAACTTTCGATGGAGTGCTGGTTGCTGCACTTGGTGAACGGTAAACAAATTCAAAGACCCCTCCCCTCCCGTTCGGCCGTCGACCCTATCCCTACGTCTTTTTCCCTTTCTCTCTCTCTCTCTCTCTCTCTCTCTCTCTCTGTCTCTCTTTTTCTATCATTCCGTACATTGGTCTTACCGAGCTTTTGCAGACCGGCCATTTCTCCATCTCAGCTTCCGGTTTCACTCAATTTCTCTGTATAGACCGAGCTTTCTCTTTCTTCTTCAGTCTCTTCGAGGCTTTACCATAAAGCGAAAGAAAGGCGCAGATTGGAGATACCTCAACACTTCTACTATCATTACGAATATTGTGGTTTCGAACTTCTTCTCCTTTCCGCTACTGCCTTTACAGAATTTTCAACTACGAAGCAAAGAAAACTGGTATTTTAAAGGAATGCTTTGGGTTCTTGGAAACTTACGCGAAATGTTATCATCAAAAGATGTATTGTCGACGTTCTGTTCGAAATTAAAAACAAAAGCTGCTTTGAAAAAGATGTTCCATCGAAATAACTCTGCTATAACTAGTCGACAACAAAGAAAAAAGACCGTGACTGCAGACAGAAGTATTTATAACACAATGTGGAGAGTGTTTTATTTTATTCTCAAGTGCCTGCGGAAATATTTGGATCCAAACGCTGAAAACGAGGAAATAAGGATATTCGAGATCCCTGGTTGGACCAAAGAAGAGCGCACGACTCTAGTGCCTGTGTCTATGTGGGTGAGTATTCGCACGACCAAGCTAGGACCGCTGAGGTCACAGTTCCTGAGTGACGTCTTGGAGGCGTTATTAGAAAGCAGATTGATGAGGCTCCCATCCCTCTACCTGATTTTCGTCTTCCCCTTTCAGGAGGCTGAAATTTTTCAGCTGTAGCTTTTGCTTAACTCGAAATCAAGCTCCGTGTAGCTATGCTATAATTCTCTCATAATGCTCCCTCTCCCTCCTTTCTATCGCGAACAAAGTCTCCTCTGGACGAGTAGAGTCAGTGGTTCAAGCTTCCTTGGCCCGTCATCCACCTTTCCCCCTTTTTTTCCATCTCTTTATGTCGACCGTCTCCTTCCTGCGGCTCATCGAGATCTCGTTCTTATCCGATTCAACCGCGAGATTTTTAAGCACAAAGATTTTACCGCTGACGAGCGCTTTTTTCATCCTTTCCATCCTCTCCGGCTCTCTTTTGTACTCTCCCATCCGACGATCTAGCTGGCGCGGCCTGCTATGCCAACATAATTAATGAGTTTGGGCTATTCGCGGCATCCGGTGCTCCACGGGCACAGCCCCATGCCACCCCTGCCAAAAGTCAAGATTGCATATATATGTACATGGAATCTTGACCCGGGCGTGTAAATTTAGCCAGAAGCGAAAGGACAAGATGAACCGATCAACGAGAGAAGTCCAAAGGAGTGCATCGATGCGGAAACGATGAGAGAAGCGGCGGCATCTTGGTTGTAAAAATGCAAAGAATTGCAAAAGAGGCAAAAGACCAGAAAGATAACATATTCGAAGAAGTGAGGTCTGCAAGGAAAAGTAGATTGGATTTAAAAACGTACACCTGGAGGACTGGCAGGAGATGTAGATAGCGAGGGAGATAAAATAGTCAAGGCATATGGGAAGGTGGTGGAAGCTTCGAAAGATCGTGCATTTTCCAATACCACTCGCTTGTCGTTGGTACATAAGACCAAACGTCGGATGCGGGCATGACGATACGCGATTTTGCCAATTGGAGCTTTGACTTGGCACTCCACATCGTCTTGCCTCCATCTGTCGCAGTTTTTCTCTCTCCCTCACTCGTTGTTCCCTTGACGATCTACGAGCCTCTCACGTCATCTTCCTTCTTCTCACACCATCCTTTCCCAAGAAGACCAAAAGTCTTAGACTCCGCAGCTCCAATACTTCAAGCGTTTTGCAGAATACTTTTGCCGCCTCGCCCGTCGTCCATGGATTCTACTGCTATCCCATATAACTGGGCTTCATCACCCTTGGCACGGGAAAAAGTTGCAGCAACTGGATGTCACTTTTTTCACCAACCCTTCTCCCCTGCCGTGCTCTGTCTTTTTTTTAATACTTTTTTTCCTCTCGTTCGTCCTTTCTGCAAGTTAGTCCGCCGTGTCGTCGCACCTCGCGTTCTTCCTGTACCGTCCGCAACCTGGTAGACGACCATGGAGGACGATCCATCTGGGGAGCATCCTCGCCAACCACATCTTTGTCTCCACACATGCATGTTTCACATTTTATAGTCTTCTACTACTCTTTGGGCTCTTCCTTTGGAATACCGATTCAACACGACGAATGACTTCAGCGGGTATCGCAGGAAGGGCAAGATTCCAGGTCACCACTTGTATTGCAGTTGATTAGCATCAAATCTCGATCGTATATTTATGCACTGCAATGGAATGTCTTTTACAAGCTGAAGTGGAGCTAAGTGGCTAATTGCTTCTGGATAACACGGCAGTCGTCAAAGAACGGTTGGTCGGAATATTTTTTGATCATCAGCACGGGAGCTTCGATCGTAACAACAGCTGACCGAGAACTTCCATATTCGCTATTATGAAACAGCTGCAAAGTCAAGGCAAACGCGAGGATCTCGTAGGGAGTATGTGAAGAGAGGATGAATACAATAAAGCAATGTATTCGAAAAAGACAGCGAGGGAAAAGGACGCGACGCGCGGCTGATACATGTGTAGACGAGACACCCATAGGTTGTGCGAAAGTTGAAAGGAAATGAGATACGGGAAGTTCGAATTATGTTCTCTGAGATTTATCGCGTCGATAAACCGTTTATTAATCTATGATACTGGTCGTTTCACACGTGCATGTGTACGGCCAGACATTGGGAGTTCCGAAAATAAACGTATGAAATTGTTGTTCCACAAACGACATTGCGATGGAAACTGTGATGGAAAGTGAGAAGAGGAGGAAGCGGAAATGGTAATTCCAGGATATACAGATGATGGAGGAAAGCCTGTGCTGTGGTATCGGTGATACAGGATTGAATGTGCAGGTGCACAGGCTGAAGGACTCAGCAGGGGGTTTTCCACAGTCTCTGAGAGGAACGAAGTTAAAGCGGTGAAACACGCGGAAGTGCCAGAAGGCTGAAGTGATGGAAACGGGATGACTTTGGATAAGGGCAGTGGCATGTGCCATTGGCGTGTTCCACGCCTAACTTGTATTGACCATTACTCAACAACGCGAAACTATAGCGAAGGCTTCTAATCCCCGTGTACAGTTCGCCCGCTTCATGACCCCACGGTGTTTTCATCGATCCAAACATCCATGAATACACGTCCTGCGAGCACTTATTCACACCAGCTTCCGTTTTCTCGCTTCTGCTTTCAACCACGTAGCTGCGCTTTACTATGTATGTGTGGCCATTCATGTATACATGTAGTCATATCATCCTCCTTTCGCTTGAATTCCGTCGCTATCGAACTATACAGTGCCAGAACCTTCAACGTGTTTTGATTGATCGCGCTAATTACCATTCACCAATGATTTCTACGCTCCCCACGATGACAATGAAATCCGTGTGTCCTAATACTCCAATGATGTTCTCCCTATCTTCCATCCCTCCATTTAGTAGACGGACAAGACCGATCCTCGAACAACTTTTGGAGGAACGCCTCTCCCTGCTTGTTCCTTCCTAATATCCAACCTGGTCATGGATGTGGATGTTTTATGATAATGATATCGCCCTTTACATGCAAGTTCAGATGCCGTTGGCTATCGAAGCAGTCATGAAGTGATGAGTTCATCGTTACATTGTCAGTCTGCTCTCGTTCTCTACCTCTCTTGAACCGTTGATGGAAAAACTTCGATTCCTAGATTCCAATTTGCAGAACAAGGGCGAAGGGAAACCTTCGCAACGCGAAATGTTGCGCAAATTATCGAACTTTGAAGATTGATCTCATTTGGAGTTACGGATTCTATGATTGCGAAAGAAAAATGACTATATACTGTGCACATTTCCATTCGCCGTTATTGTATTCTTCTTTCGATCCAGGTTGCGCGAACATAGACATGACTTAAGGCCTTAAGCCGCTCTAGAGGCCGAAAAAATCGGCTTTTTGGGGATTTTTTTCAGAAAAACTACAACATAAATCGAGATTACAAAAAAGGGTGTTTATCGTATATATCAGTGACTGTATACAATAATTTTTTTGAAGCGATCAATTTTAAAATGGCGGCTGTGCAGCGTTTATCTCAAAACTACATTTTTTAAGTTGGCCGGAAACATAACTTGAAATGTTGAATATATCTTGAAAAATACATTCTCTATGGAAGTACGTAGAATTTTTTTATATTGCATAGTTCATTTGTTATTAACAATTATCTGACGATTTCGTCGATTCGTTGATAATTATCTGACGAAATCGTCAGATAATTGTTAATAACAAATGAACTTTGCAATATAAAAAAAAATCCTACGTACTTCCATAGACAATGTATTTTTCAAAATATATTCAAAATTTCAAGTGAATCGGTTGAAAATTGTCTGAGTTTTGTTTCCGGCCAACTTGAAAAATGCAATTTTGAGAAAAACGCTGCACAGCCGCCATTTAAAAATTAATCGCTTCAAAAAAATTATTGTATACAGTCTCTGATATGTATGATAAACACCCTTTTTTGAAATCCCGATTTATTTTGTAGTTTTTCTGAAAAAAAAATCCCTAAAAAACCTATTTTTCGGCCTCTAAAGTGGCCTAACCCCTTAAACAACGCTGAGATCCGCTAATTCATCGATAGCACTGAGATCCAGGTGATTTTCAATTTCACCAATAAATCGCGGATTTAGAGATAAATCTATCGGAAAAAATTATCTGGCTTGAGAAACAAGAAATTTATAGCAGTTCGAAGATTTCGGAAATATCGTGCCCTATTTCCGTATTCTCGACGTCTCCTCTTCGTGCGATGCTTCGTACGTTCTCCACTCCTTTGGTATTGGTGAGCCGCTAAACTTCTGCCATGCACGGAGGCCACGCTAGTGCTCATCGATAAAATCAGATTGCTCCGAAATCCAACTAATCATTCCGATCGGAGGAAAGTTCAGTTCGATCATTCAGAACGTTCTATCGGAGAATAGACTTTTTCCTTATCCGTCGGGACGAGCCCAGATTACTCTCCCACTGAAATTGTCGATATTCTTCTGACACTCGGAGAATTACGTATGGCTTAAGATATCCAAATCCGTAGTATCCGAACGCTGTCACTATTTTGTCCATCGGTCGGAATCACGCCGTGGTTTCGCTCGATATTTAAACATCAATACAATTTGGGATTTTTCTGGAAATATATCTTGGAATCTATGCAATTTGGAAATGTTCTCTATCTGTTTGTCTCTGAGCTTCCATCTAGATCCGCCACATTGAACTTGAGAAAGTGCTAGTTCCCACTTAACAGGCAATTGGCCCGGGACACCTTTCAACATTTATAACGAAGCTTTTTAATCAGTACTCAATGTGAAACAACTTCATTAGCATTAATCATTATTTTACTCGATTTTTATTATTTATCTGGTAATGTGATTATAAGTAGGTATCAAACTATACAAGAAACGGTTTTTTGAACTACACTAAAACCTCAATTTAGCGAACAGTGACAGAACTGGTACCGGATCCGGTATCGGAGTTGCGTAAATCGAGGTAGTGCAGTTCTTCATTTGTTGACTTCACGCCGCTGACCTCATGTCTAACATTGCCCGAATAGGCATTTGCACTACTCGTTGCGCTGCACGCATTGATTTGGGCCGCACAATTAAGACTCGTGCGTACATGAAAGTTCTCAAAACTGAGGTTCTAGCGTATAAAGAATGAAGTTTTTAAATGTAAAGGAAATGTGCCTTCGACAGTAACCTTGATATACAACATGAACTAAATTTTATTATAATATTAAATATGCATTTATTACTTAAGAATGCTATATTGACATCAATATCAATATTGATGTCGATCAATAACAATATTAGTGTCAATATCAATATTGATGTCGATCAATAACAATATTAGTGTCAATATCAATTTTGGCAGTATTGATATCAATATCAATATTTCCACCAATATCAATGTTGACATCAATATCAATGCTAACATCGAAATCAATATTGACATCAATATCTATATTGCCATCAATATTTATGTTGACATCAATATCTATGTTGACATCAATATCTATATTGACATCAATATCTATATTGACATCAATATCTATGTTGACATCAATATCTATATTGACATCAATATCTCTAATGACATCAATATCTATAAGGACATCAATATCTATATTGACATTGATATCAATATTGATGTCGATCAATATCAATATTAGTGTCAATATCAATTTTAGCATCATTATCAACACTGACATTAATATCAATATTGCCACCAATATCAATGCTAACATCAATATCAATATTGACATCAATATCTATGTTGACCTCAATATCTATGTTGACCTCAATATCTATTTTGACATCAATATCAATGTTAACATCAATATCAATATTCCCACCCATATCAATATTGACATCAATATGAATATTCTCACCCATATCAATATTGACATCAATATCAACATTGACATCGATTTAAATATGGCCCTGTTATTCAACATCAATCTTCAACAGAATGATTTTTTTCACCCCAACGAAGTTCCGTATATCACCAATAAAATTGATCACCGCGTTCGCAAAATATTGGTAAGATACTCGTTTGAAGGTCGAGGATATATATTTTCTATATCATCCACTGTCTGCAAAGTACAGACAGCAAAGGAATTGCCATCATGCTTACAGGGTAGTATCTCGCCGTCAGCTGATACTATAGCAGCATGTAGACAAGGGCAGCGCCCTCTTAAAGAGGAAAGGATACTATCCACGATAGTACTGAGTTGTGCTGCTGTGTTCTCCAGTACGTGGGCAGGGGTGCCTAGTGGGCGACGCCGGGCCCCCCCAACCCCAACCCCATCCTCCATCAGGTTGAACGACTCTCGATGTGATACAAGATCTCTCGTCCTCTCTGGATAAAACTCGAACACCAGCCCGTCTCCCTTTCAACGCGTACCCCCCAACACACACCGAAGGGCGCTAAATCTTGAATATTCACGACCTTTTACTCTTCCGTTGTGTTTCAAGCTTCGTTTTGAGGGCACACAGAGCAGTTGAGAGAAGCTTCAATAATAATTGACAATTTTTTTATATAATTGCATCGAACGGAACTCTATCAATTTAGGCATGAAAAAATATGGGCGCCAATGACCAAGAAGTTTTATTGCCTCATTATCCATTTTTTACGAGATAGCTCCAATGAAGAAGGTATAGATAAAAAAAAACAATTCGGTACCATGTTATTTAAATGCTTGAACGAAATTGATTCAGAGATTGTGAAGGAAAGAAATTCTCGTTTTCAACGCTTGGCGGAAAGGGGAATATACTCAAATGATGATACATAGACTTCTATAGTTTTTCCGATGATAAACAACTTTAATGAGTAACTAGGAGACAAGGTTCGATGAGATGTCTGGGTAAAAAGAATTTGTTGCTATTGTTAATCAATTTTCATAACTTTCCACTGCAATGACAAGAATGTGCTACTGATTAGAAATTTAACAACAAGAAAACAAAATCATACGGATGAAAATGTCCAGAGTGGCAAAAATCCTAACAACCAACATTCAAGGCTTCGAATGATCTACTGTAGCGAGAACATTTTTCTCGTTAACGTTTACGATTGGAAAAATGAGACAAGGCTTGTGGCATATCTGTAGAGTTGTTATATTATACTAGCATGAGACGTACGGAACGATGTTTTTCTTGTCATCGGAATTTGCGGAACTCGGTTTAACCGAGCCATCATCCTAAAATCGCATTTTGCTTGGAATTACTTATGCTACAGCTCTCACTATATAGGGAGCTAGCTTTTTATCCCCCATCTCTTTTTCCCCGACCATCCCCGGGAGCTTCGCTTCGGCTTGAGTGACACGGTTGAGAGACTTCGATGGGATTTTCCCTCGTACCTCGCTTCAACGACACTTAAATACTTTGCTACCCTCAAAAGCTCAGATCGGTTTAGCCAGGGGGTGTAATGATAATACTTACTCTCTAGGCTCCTCTTCGATCATCGGGTACGTGCCAAAATGACTGACGAGACACAAGTCCCACGTTTGCTGCAAAAATTCTCGACGATTCTCACACTTTTTCCTCCTAGACGAAATGTCATCAACAGATAAGAACCCTCCCTGATTTTTCGGCCTGACGAAGAAATACAATCCGTCTGCCATTTGACCATTTTATACATATCGCGAGGTCCATTGATATGCTTTTGTATATAGCTCTTGATGTTCATTCTTTCAAATTCTGATCTTTTTTCAGATAGATCTTACAACAAATATAAATTGATGTCAACGATTTTTTCTTCTACTGCATATTTGTCGCCTTTGACTTTGAAACCCAAATGTGAACGTAATTGCCAAAACTTACTCGTTGTTCGCAATCTCTCAGACATGTTTAAATATAAAATAATAATTTACTATGTGCAAAAAAAATCTTTCCATCTTGAATAAAAAAAAAATTATCAGACTTTTCTGCAATTCATAAAATGTGTTAAATGTTTTTGTAATTTATGCAGATTAAACTGTAAACTGACTATTATGTTATTATTTTTAATAACTATGCTTAATTGAGCCAGGCTGACTGAATTCAAATTCTATAATGTCAACAAATTCCTTATATTAACATTCTCCAAAGGTCTACGTTAATCTCAACAAAGATTTGGCCAAACATTTGTTTTTACTTTGATACAAAAATTGATAAATAGATGATAAATTTCTAAATTCACCAAAGATTCAAGCAAATAAAAAAAAACGGATTAATTGTTGCATGGAACAATCGATGAATTGCTTTGCCACACTATAATATTTTGTAGAATAATCGTTCAACCTAAAATGCTTATTTCTTTCTGTGTTGCAGCGACTGCAGAGTTGTTAGGGATCCGCAAACCTTCAAGTCGAAAGGATATGGATTCGTTTCGTTCGTTAAAAAGACGGTAAGTGGCGCACATGATATTGGTGAAAAACAAATAAACATGACATCGTGAATTACAAAAATAAGTATTGGATTTCGAATCAAATCCTCGAGCTATATGGAAAATAAAATAAATGTGACCTTTTCAATGAAATCTGAAGTAACTGAAACGAACTGAATTATTTAATTGCTTTATTCGAGGATTATAGATTTCTGATTCGTCGGTTATCCCCAAAAATTGGTCACTGTTACTTATAATTTATCCTATATTGAAAAAAAAAATAATGGGTTTATCAGTTTGTTTTGCTAAGCCCTGAAATTAGTTTTTTTTATAAAATCAGAGCTTAAAAAGGGTACCAATTATTGTGCATAATAACAAAAAATTGTAAGTTGACGACCGAAAAAGAATTGTGACAATTATATAATTACCGTATAGCAAAATAATGACGACGTTGAGGAATAACGCAATCCCAGCTACTATTCGGAATGCCCAATGTTTGTTTTCGACTAAGAATCGAATTGTCCGGGACGAGAGTATCGCTCCGTGGAAATGAAGTAATAACGGTAGAAGAAAATATGACGAACGAATTGTCATGTAGCGCAGCACGCTCCCACGAATATAGTATTATTCTGGTTCGTGCGCGAGCCTGCAATCGTGTACCTATGCAATCTTTTTCTGTACTTTAACACATACATATATGTATACCGACAATCCCTACATCTTGCTGAGTTATCAACTATTTGCACTCTTGGACAACGGAAGACAAAAAAAACCTTTGCATTGGCTAAATCTACAGAGACGAACGTGCAAATAATATTCCAGCTGGTCTAGCAAAATCTTTCCTTAGAATCTTTATTCAGAGCAAATTTTTTTTCCGACAAAATGCTTTTCAAAAAATTGCAAAAATGAGATTTTTTCTCAGAGTTCATAACACCACTGCAATTGCATGAATCGTCAAAAAAAGGAGGCGTGCGCTTTCCAAAACCAAACCGAATAGGTAAACAAATGTGGAGACGGTGCGACAACATTAATTTGTGGATTTTTGGAAGTATTCATTTATTAATTCAACTTTCCACAATTGATTTGTGGAAGCCGCATTATTTTTACGCATTCCCGCCGTTCTCGGTTATTCCCCGCGTATTGGGAAAAAAAATTCGGTACGAAAAATGTAATGGAATCGTGGTTGCATCCAATTTGCCGGCTCAAGTATGTTTTCCAATAGATATCCCAATGATCGTATCAAAGCCAAGTTATTTCAAGCCAAATATGAAGTTGCCAGCTACGCTCAACAGGCAACCACATCCAATGGGGAAAAAATTACCCTGGTGGCAGGAATTTGATCACGGAAGCGTTGAGAAGAGGCACGATTCTGGAAAAAATACTGACAACGAACATCACTTGCATGTCCGCCTTCTATTTTGTTCAAACTCACACATGTGATAAAGCATTGGAAACTATTAGACACGTATTTTTTTGTATCGGTGGAAAAAAGGTTTTAAAGGGCAAAACCATCCCTTCAAGAAAGGCGAGACACCCCTTAATTTAATTTATTCCAATACTTCTATGGTGGATTTTTCATTACATTACATAAGATAGAAGAATTTTGGTTTTGTTTCATTCGTATCGATGGACTGCTTGTGAGTGAAACTGCAAAATCACCCCTCGACACGAGGGGGATGAAAACTATTATACGTATTTTTTTGCAGTGGCGGAAAAACGATTTTTAGTTTAGAGGGAGGAAATCACCCTTCAGAGGGGGGTAGTTTTCTCACTCCAAACTAAAAACCGTTCGGAAGATACTCATGTGTAAAAAAAATTTGGTGCCATGATTCCGGAGGTTTTGCTGATCTACAATAAAAACAATCAAACGGCATTTTAGTTTGTAGACTTAACCCTATCGCCGGAACTGGAGTAATGTAAAAATATCGGAATTTGAATTTTCGGCAGGGTTTCAAAAGTTAAGTTCCAAGTTTCGTGATTTTTTTTTTACTTTTTCAGCTGTAAAAAAATATGGCCGATGTCAGAAATATTCTAGCTCGGGTGACAGCTATAGATGTGCTGACTATACCATAAACATTTAAGCGAAATCCGTTTAATCGTTTTGGAGATATCATGAAAGCCAATTTGAAACATACAGTTTTGAGAAAAACGCGTTTGAAAGTTCAAGTACGATTTACACAAAGAAAATGTTGACTCGCCAATTAGTCTGCTATGCCGGGTCCATATAACACGCAACCATTTTTCACATTTGGAGCGAAAAAATCGTATTTTTCGGACCTGTCACATGCGATAACCGCCTTAAGGCGGGAGCCTGAATTAAAAGGTTGAAAAAAGCGCTTTTTCGGGAATTTTTTATTGAGGGAAAAAACAAGTGAGCCCTGTGAACATTGAGGTATCTTTTCATGTATATTTGAAATGTATTTAAAAAAAAGTTCAACATGAAACAATAAATGACTGCAGATTTATCAGCATATTCCATGTGCGTTTTGCCACTGCAGTCCTCAATCGGCGGGAAAGACGCAGCTCGTAATTCTTGACTGAAACAAACGAACCAATAAAATTTTCAATTGTCATATATTTTTCTTCTAGGTGAACTAAGAAAAAGCTGAAAAAATCGAGAAATTATAACTTTTCTGAGGTATGAAAAAAAAAGTATTTAAAAAAACACTTTAACGTGCTATAAAATTATTTTAAAATACTTTTTCAACGACTTTTAAAATTCACTCAGAAGAGATTTTCATACTGAAGAAAATAAACGTTGGTTTCATTCAATAGGTCGTTTAATTTTTTTGCTATCACGCCCGCCAATTTGTAAAAATCGTGAAAATGAAAACTGGAGAAACCACGCTTCAAAGTGTTCAATAGTAGGAAATATCAATATCAAATATCAATCGCTTCTCTGCTTTTGTCCTCGTATCATCAAAAGTATCCACAATTAGCCTCTACACCTTTGTAAATATCTTCTCGAATAGTTGATCTATCAATTCAAGCAAAAACAATAAAAACGATTTTTCGAACCTTCCAATTCCGGCTCCGGCCTCAAGACCCGTCGTGTGACTGCGGTAGCCTGCAAAAGTTTCCCCAGCAGCCGAACGAACCCTGGTCCAGCTTCCGTAAAGGAAAGGCGAAGGAACAAGCTCCGTGTACAACGAGTAGTAGCGAAAGAGCAACATCAGACGAAGCACACACAGAGATCGAGAGAGACAGAGAAAAAGGATCCGTTGCCGAAAATCCACGACGTAAATCACTGCGAAGATAGATTGTACGGCCGGTTAAAGCAGAAGGCTTTCCTTTCCCACGCTCTCTCTCCTGGACGTTTGTAAAGGGGGTGGAACAGCGTGCATTAGATAGAACCGGTTGGAGTAGGGTACAAGTCTAACCCACGTATTAGTAACATACATAAGTTTTCCGCAACGTATACGGGGGAGGAAATGCCGCTGGTAGTAGCCGTAGCAAGATCGCGAAATGCCCGTATACATTGGTCGTTGCAAAGGCAACGTGAAGACCCTCAAGCTATATACCGCACAGTCCAACCGAGCCCGTTTTAACCGTGGCGTTTTAATGCCCTATCGATCTGAGTGAGGTAACGGAACGACTGCAGGACGGGAGGGTTGGAGGCGGTGAGGCGAAAGAGGCAACCAGAAGCAGAGGAGAGTCTCGAGCTCTGGGCATCCACGTCGCGGAGATTAGGTTGGTGAAAGGCCAGCCTTGGACTGGACGGCGAACCACCCCTGCTGGGGAAGTATAAATTTCTACCCCAAACTGACCGTTATGTGTATCTATACGTATACACGTATGTAAGCATAAACTTACACACACACACACACACACACACACACACACACACACACACACACACACACACACACACACACACACACACACACACACACACACACACACACACACACACACACACACCTACACACACACACACACACACACACCGACACACACACCTACACACCCACACACACACACACACACACACACACACACACACACACACACACACACACACACACACACACACACACACACACACACACACACACACACACACCTACACACACACACACCTACACACACACACACCTACACACACACACACCTACACACACACACACCTACACACACACACACACACACACACACACACACACACCTACACACACACACACACACACACCTACACACACACACATATATATATATATGCAGGCTAAGACAGAAGAGAAAATGTCTCACTGGGCTTTATGACCCTGCCGAGTGTCCCTCGGATATAAGCCTCGCGGAAAATTCCGCCTTTTTCCCCAGCGGCATCGTGTACTACACCCCTGTGTAGCCCACACGTACGTACGTAGTGTAGTGGTGTTCAAGAACATTTCCGTGCCTACTACGCTCACTTTCACCCCTCTGTGCTTCAGCGTTTTCCTTGTGTTTTTTTTTCGTTCCCTTCCTCTCCTCCCTTGCAACGTACTTAGGGAAAAATGAACGTCTCGTGAAAAGTTGTAGAGCACCAAAACGGCCCTCATTCCTCGTAAGGAAAACCATGAAAATGTTACGGGCCCCAATTCTCCGGGGAATTGCGGAGGCGTAAACTCGGACAGCGTCTCTCGATGGGTCGCATACGTCTGCCACGTATACGTGTATTATGGAATAAGGTGAAATTTGCCGCTACGAAATGTTACGAACATTTGCGGCGATGGACTTTGACGACGATCTCCAGGGGCTTATCCCAACGGACCTGATATACGAGAATATTCTTCGGGGCTTTTTTTTCGAATCGAAAAACCGGAATGGGACGATGAAAATGGGAAAGGACGGAGATGGCTTTTTGCGGTGCAAGCGTCCGGTAGGTGGGAATTCGTGTAGCTTGCATCGAGAAAATTCTGAGGGCGGGTGGAATCAATCTTTTCATTTTCCACTGTTTGTTTGTAGGTTGTTCGACTGAAGGGTGTCACAGAATGAGATGACTTTTTTGGTGGGCGCCATTTTTCTTTGTGGCGAATATAGAGGATCGGGACAACTGGCATCGGGAAGCATTGAGGTTTAGTCATGGAGAATTATACGATCGAGGAATGCATGGGAATTGTTATTCGCTGCATTGTTAATGCATAGTTGTTGCAGACGAAGTTTCACACATAACCTCCATTGTACCTTGTATTAAAATAAAAATATTCGTACTTTTTAAATAAATAATACATTTTGTTAAGGGGTTACGTGGGTTTCGAAGCCAAAAAAAACATTTTCTCTGTTTTTTTTGTAATATAATATGTCAATTATTTTATTCAAAATGTTAAGCACATAAAACATTTAAACTATATTTAAAAAAAATTTTGGGAAATCTTTCCCGGTTTCCGGGGACCCTTTAAAAGAAAGTGTCCTCGTGGTGATCAGGATAACTCATGATAGTTTTATCGGAAATTTAATAAACCAATTTTTTTTTCTGTTAGTATATAAGTCTAGGTCGTGATTGAGCGAAGGATTTTAAAAAAAAATGAGATTTGAACGTTTGGCAGAGTTGTATGCAAAATAGTTCAATTTTTGGTACAATTTACACTACGTATAGCCTTGTAAAATTAGTTGTAATCGGAAAAAAAAGCTTCGTTCAATCACTAGTCAATGCTATTTTGAAGAAGTGTGCAAAATTTCGATACGATCGGTGCATTAGTTTTTGAGAAATAGTGTCCACCGATTTCAAAAATAGTGTTTTGAGAAAAATGCGATTACCTGCGTCGCTCCCGGCCGGTCTTTCCCAACAGGGGGAATTTCCACAGGCTCTCTCTCCTAGACTTTTACTCCGAATGACTTAAAACTGTGGGAGAATATTCTAAACATATTGTACTATTAGAGGATAATTTTTTTTGAAATTTTCAAACCCACGTAACCCCTTAATAAATTAAAATGTCAGGTCATTTTGTGACACCCTATCTGTTGCGTCGTTTAGACGCTGTTGTGAAGACCAAGTGATGCACGCTATGTCACCATCATCTTTGAGTATCCATGTCCAGAAATTTGTTGTGGAGTCCACGAATCATCCCACACCGCTATAGGGATTGGATAGAGACGTGGCACGTAGGGAATCAACTTAGGAATCTAGGTGGATCCTACGCGATTTCCCGATTCACGTCGTTGGAGAATTTTTATTTGAAATTCTCGAGCGGAGTTTGCTGGATCTCCCGAAAAAAAGTATGCTTCCGTGATCCCGTGCACACATTTGTTGAGAAATCTCAAGATGCATCCACATCTGTATGGAGATTTGTCAGGGACACTGGCACATAGGAAGTGCTCATTGGGATCCAATTGGATTCTGCACTGTGCCCCGATGAACGCCGTTCAAGAATTCGTACCACGTTCGTAATCGAAAATTTGTGAAAAGTCATGAGAAAGAACTTGGCGTGTTGAAACATAACCTGCACGCTTCGTGAGCATGTGGGTGTGTGATGCTATGTCAAAGTACAGTAAAAGCAATTTAAAAAATATAATTGGAGTGCATTTTCAGCTATGTGATTTAAATCGATTTTTAAGATATACTCTTTTGAGCAATTTATACTTTTCAAGATAAGATTTATGCTTCTTGAAGATTCACTCATTATGTGTATTTATATATTTTGTTCGCAAAATTCAACGTACAGAATGCGTTGGGATTCATCTTGAGTACGAATCCAATTGAAAATCTATAGGAGTCCTACATTATCGAACAGGATTCGATACGAATCTTGAATAATATCGGATTCAAGAATCCAATAGGTGGGATCTAACGTACGAAGCCAATTTAAATCCTATAGTGTCCGACACGATTCTTGAACCGTATCGGATTCTCTTCGATAATGTGGGAATCCATCTTGAGTAAGAATCCAATTTGAATCGTATAGGATTCCTACGTTATTGCACAGAATCCGATATAATTCTTGAATCATATCGGATTCAGGAATCCAATACGTGAGATCCAGAGTACGAATCCAATTTGAATCCTACAGTGTCCGAAACGATTCAAGAATCGTATCGGATTCTCTTCGACGATGTGGGAATCCATCTTGCGTACGAATCCAATTTGAATCCTCTAAGATTCTTGCATCATCGAACAGAATCCGATGCGATTCTTGAATCGTATGGGATTCAAGAGTCCGAAACATGGAATCCAAAGTACGAATCCCATTTGAATCCTATCAAAATTCAAATCCCATCAAAATAGGATTCAAATCACTATAGGATTCTGTTCGTGAGATTCGATAATGTGGGAATCCATCTTGAGTAAGAATCCAATTTGAATCGTATAGGAATCCTACATTATCGAACAGAATCCGATACAATTCTTGAATCATATCGGACTCAAGAATCCAATAGGTGGGATCCAAAGTACGAATCCAATTTGAATCCTATAGTGTCCGATGCGATTCAAGAATCGTATCGGATTCTCTTCGACAATGTGGAAATCCATCTTCAGTACGAATCCAATTTGAATCCTCTAGGATTCCTGCATCATCGAACAGAATCCGATACGATTCAAGAATCGTATCGGATTCAAGAGTCCAAAACATGGAATCCAAAGTACGAATCCAATTTGCATCCTATCACAATTCAAATCCAATCAAAATAGGATTCAAATCACTATAGGATTCTGTTCGTGGGATTCGATAATATGGGAATCCTATAGGATTGGAATTGAATTCGTACTTTGGATCCCAATGGGGAATCCCGATTATAATCCAGTATACGAGCGTGACGTTTTGGTATAGGGATCCAACGCGTTGACCCATTAATCCGTACCAGAATGCAGGGCCAAGTCTGGGAATCCAATTGGATCCCGACAACTTCTACACGGGTCTTCTACAATTTCGCAGAATCAAAAGACATTAATCTTACACTAGTCGAATTAATTCTGGACACTTTTAATAGAAATTTGCTTTTTTGATATTTGCACAGAAATATATATTCTGCTACGTTAAAGTCATTCTGTATTTCATTTCAATCCATAACGTTTCTACTTAATATTTGCCTTGGTGAGCCTACTTTGATAAGAATATAAAATTTAAGTGATTATCACGTAAAAATGATTAGTAAATGCGCAATTTTGAAAAAATTGAAGAGTGCCCAGAATTAATTCGATTAGTGTACACATCAACAATTTTTACAAATCTATTAACTTAAGTGAATGATAATTTCTGAAAAGCTTGGCAGTTCATGAGATAGAACCGTTAATGCAATACCGTCTCAGCACTCTGTCACTAACAAGAAACATCACTTAAGTGTCCACCTTAGATTTTGCTGAAACTCAAATGTGAAATAAAGCATAGGAAACTATTGGACACATATTTTTTATCAGCGAAAAAACGGTTTCAAGAGGGATAACCACCCGTAAAAAAAAGGTATGTCACCCCTTAAGTTAAGTTTTTTCATTACTTCCTCAGTGGATTTTTTCGTCGCTTTAAATTAGAATAATCTTGGTCTCTGTTTCATTCAGATCGCTGGACTGCTTATGGGTGAAACTGCAAAATCACCCCTTGACACGCCTTTCTTAAAGGGGTGGTTTCCCCCCTTAAAACCGTTTTTCCGCTAATAAAAAATCCCTGTCTGACCGTTTTCAATGCTTTATCACATACCTATGTTAATTTCAACAAAATCGAAGGCTGACACTTAAGGGGCTATACCAGTGTGAACGCTGAAAATTTGGGTAATTTTCGGGAATTTTTCGGAAGAAAAGCACTCAATTAAATGTTTCGGAAAATTAACAATATATTTGGCTATATTTGACCTATATTACATAATTTTTTCATAGAAAAATATTGGTATCCAAGCGACTTATGCACTGCCTTCGGAGGCGCAAAAAAAAGTTCCTCCACTGCTGACATGATTCCGGCCGATTGAGTAGCTTAAACCGAAAAAGGAAAAAATGTCGTTAAACTGGAAGGTATTTCCTGTACAATGACGTAGGATTTTCGAAAAGTATCAAAATCTAACAAAATGGCGTAGTTATGAAAAAAAAAGTCTGTTTTCTTGCCCATAAAATGGTCGTCTTTTTCAATGCCAAATCGTCAATTTTCATCCAATCAAAAATATGCCACGTCATTGTAGAGTAAATATATTCAAGAGTACTCAGCTCAAATTTCAAGTCAATCGGATAATTGCTCTTTGAGTTACAATGTCAGCAAATTTGAAAAATCTTATTTCGAGAAAAACGCTTTTAAAAATTTAACCATTGATTTTTGCAAGATAACATTATATTTACCATAAAAACTGCTAATCAGCTATACCTGGCCCATACAATGTTTGTCGAAAAAGGCAAAAAAATCGATTTTTTAAAGTGTTACACTGGTATAACTCCTTAAGGTAGTTCCTCTGCGAAAATCTCAACCAAAAGTTTACATACCATGTTCATGTTTAAAAGATTCATAATTGGTTTAATTAGTAATAAATAAAATGAAAAACTACGCAATATTGACTCGGTACTAGTAGACAATACGATGGATATAATTTATTGCCGTAAAATATATTTTATATTGTGTTTTTGATCTACCATTGCCAGTGAACTTTTTGCCGGGACTGTCCAGGCTTTGCCCCAATTGTTTTTTTTCCAGGCTTTGCCAAGCTTTGCCAGGCTTTGCACCAAAATTGTGAGGGCTTCTCATGGTTATATCTTGGAAACTAAATGGTGAATGATTCTCATTTTTTTTCACATTATTCGTGATATCTTACTCTAGCTTATCCTCGTTTTTGATCAATTTCTTAATTTTAGTTTTGACGGTAGAATTAATTATGCTCTGTTTGCCCATCATAACGCATTTGTTACGTGTAAACCAAACCAACTTTAAGTGTAAATATCTCAGGTTTGGGGTGGTCAAACTTATTCAAATTGCACAGATGTTTGGATAATGCATTAAATAACATATATGTCAAATTTCAACCATTTCTTAATTCAACTCTCCTGTGGAGGTACTACCTTAAGTGATGTTCCTTATAAGACAAGAAATATTTTCTCAAGTACGCGACTATTACTTCCCAATTCTCCATCATATTAATAAAAAAAAAACTATGAAAAACGTTAAAGAAACATCTGAGAAAAGCGTTCGAATGCACCAACCGCGTTCGTCGTATCGATTTGACTCATAAAAAAAGTGCACTGGTGTTTGGAAAAGTTGTGGGAATTAGACTTTCTGGGTACACAAACGCATGCACAACGTTGGCATGACACCGTGCCTACGTAGCTTCGTTCTTGTTGAAACGTGGAAATTTTAACTATATTTGATGTTTGTACTGTCGTTGCTCCGAACGGAGCCACGGCCCGTGAGACTTAGCAGGAACACATGGACACACGGACGCGCGTCCACGAGTGCGAAAGGCATGCGTACTCCATCATTACCTAGCACCCGCGCCGTAACTTCGCATCGTACAATCCACGTACACACACGACGTTTCGCAAAAGCCACGTAAGCGTACGCGATGTTTGGGCTGTAGCTGCGGGTACGTTGCATATAGGCAGCGAAGGCCATGAGTTAGTAATGCGCGTAAAGCACGTGTACAATGCAAAGAGGGGGAGCTTTTCTGCCAGAGACAGAAAAGCGACAGTCATTCAAGGGACAAGGAACGTTGCCTACCTGCAACGTTTTGGAAAATCAATTTTATTTGTCTTCTCGAAGTACAACGTCTCGGAAATATACTGTACAAATTTGAAATTGATTCGATGGAAATTGACGAAGTTGGAAGCCCACAATGATCAGCTGGCCGGATCATCCCGAAGCGCCGTATACGATTTTTAGAGTCGTCATCGTTCGTTAAAAGTTCAGTAAGTTGGCTTGAAATTTGACCAGTATAATGTGATTTATTTGTACTTCATTATAGACGAAAATTCGTTAATTGATTTTTCAATTTTTCGAAAATCAGTTAATTGATTTACTTGATTCGCATATAATCAAGTAAAAATACATTTCTGCGTAATGGTAAAATTTCAAGCCAAGTTGCCGAACTTTTAACGAAAAATTACAACTCTGAAAATCTCACTTATACGGCGCATTATGGAAATGACACACTAGCCACATTTCTATCTAATAATGTACAGACTAAATAACTCCAGATGCCTGATATAAACGGCTTACGGGTGTGAATAAATCTAAAGATTCCGTAACGACAATAAAAACAGGGCGTCACCGAATGTTTAAAGAAAATATTAATGATAAAACTTAGAAAAATGTGGAAACTTAGAAAAATGTCTAAATCTACTAAATTTGCGAAAAATATTCCAATTCATCGTTGGGTATGATAATTGATTGTGATACAATCAATTGAGATGAAATTTATTGCGTACATGCGTTATTGTTGCAGAAAAAGCCTGACGGTCGACATTTCTCCAAATTTAGAGAAAAAAAAAACGTTACAGATTGTAGTTACATTCTAAGACCGCTAGGCTCTCGACAGTGAAAAACACACATTTTGACCGTTCTTACAACTGATTTTATGGAAAAATTACGAAGAAATTAAGGTTTAGATATATATATATATATATATATATATATATATATATATATATATATATATATATATATATATATATAGTTTTTTCCTCGCCTAAAAGTGTGTATATATATATACTTTTAGGCGAGGAAAAAACTTTTGATTTTTATGACGCAAACTATGAACCAAAGAAAAGTTAGAAATATTGAAAATCGATGAAATGGTACGAAACAAAAAAAAACCAAGATTGAATTTTTCGAAAAAACATTGGCTAAATTTTGCAATAAAAAACACTGTTTTTCAACTTGCAAAAACATTTAGGTTCATGTTTTAGGCAATAAGGTTAGAAACATTTCCACCAAATTTTATAAAAATCGGTGGATTAGTTTTTTAGCTATACGTCACACCACTTTTGAAAATGCAGTTTAGAAGACCATGCCAAACCTCCACCATTTTTAAAGATTGATTAAAAAAAAGAAATACCACGTAAGAGCCTCAATCAGTAATAAAACATACCCGAAATCTTAAAAAAAATCAAAGAATCTTTCCTTTGAAAAAAAAAGTCGTGAAAATCAGCCATTTTTTCTCGCCTAAAGGTGTGTCCCCCTTAAGCCCTATGCGACGAAGCGTGCACCTTCAGTCCTTATATCTGCCAAGAGTTCTAAAACATACACTCGAGCAAGCACACGCATGCGTGTATGTCTATATATTGTCCACTTAGGTGCAGCAAAGCACCACGCGTTTGTAGGAGGGGGACTATCGATCCCCCGGTGCTGAATCGGTGACTAGAGCACAAACTCGATTATATATAGCGCCGCGTTGTTGCGTTACTCCTGACCCCAACGCCTCCTTCTCGTGAATCCCACCGGTTAAGAGCTTATATCTATCTATTTATGTATATCTCGGCTAACCACACGCCCGAATAAGCCCCATCATAGTCAAAATGGAAATTTGAATCGGAAATATTTTATCTCGCGATGGTCGAGGCTGCACGTAAAGGGGGAGGGAAAAAAGTACACGATGGCGCAGGACGAGGATGCGCCGATATAATACATTGCAGGTGGAGTTCCGCTCCGTGACACGGGATCTTCTCTCTCTCTCTCTCTCTCTCTCCCTCTCTCTCTCTCTCTCTCTCTCTCTCTCTCTCTCTCCCTCTCCCCCCCTCTCTCGTTTTATCGTCCCTTTCCCCTCCCGCGCCACCTTTTTCGCTCATCTCTCTCCCTCTTCGATGTAAAAGTTCTCGCTCTACTTTAATCTTTCGCGGCCGCTTATTTAATCATTCCTTAATGGCCCTTGGTTATTCAATCAACCGAGCTTGTGGCGAGATCGCCCGGGCGTTTTTCGATTCTATCCAGACAAATTGCTATCGCTCAGAGCAGATATTTGTATCGAGATAGCCACCGCAATCGAATACAAACCAAATCAGTGAGAAGCTTGTAGCAATTAAAAGGGGTTCATTTACCTAGGTGGGTCAAAAAATTTCAGTTTCGAAAAATGTGTTCATTCAATAGTAGCTTTTAGCTACTATTACTTGCCTGTAAATGTCAGGAAAGTATTCCTAAAATTGAATGAGCTGCAGTCGAACAGTCCGCCGGACAAGCGCACAATACTTCAAGCTTTCACTGCGTTTATCTCGAAAAACTGTTTTCAAAGTCGGTGGACATGATATCGCGAGAACGACCGGATGAATTATTTTCAAATTCATAGGAGATACGACGAGAAACATTCAAAGGTCGTTGACGATCTCCTTGTTTGAACGTTAATCTTCATTTTTTTATAGTTACGTAAAAGTGAAGGGCGTTTTCATAGATTTTGCATGTTCGAGGTTCAATTTTTCGCCACGTTGTATGAAAAAATGATTTAAAAAATGTACGATCGTCAACGACTCGTATTTATTGTTAGCTTGAATAAGCCGTTTGGTTTTTAGATATCGGATGGACCGTTTAAGCTGGAGAGTGTCCACCGACGAACGGCGCGAAAAATATTTCATTATTTGTCGGCGGCAATGTTTTTGTTATTTTTTCTGTATTTTTTTTAAGGCTCTTAACATATGTACCTTTGTGTTTAAAAAGATACGTTCCTTTTTGACCATTTTTGGTCATTTTTTCGGGCCTCTAGGTAGATGTGGCCCCTTATCGAAAAACATTGACAATAACATTCGAAGTTGAGCAGTCAGTATTGGACTGGCAGGAATGCTAAATGGACAAAATCCTAAGGATTTTCGTGTAGATCTGTCCTCTTCCATGAAGACCAAAGGGCACAAGGTCCTAAGGAGTCAATAGAAAAGTAAAACCAAGCCATCGAGCAACGTGTTTATTTCAAAACACTTCGTCCACCTTGATACATTCCTTGATTTTTGATCCATTTCACGACGTTTGATTGCAGGAAGCGGAAAGTGCGATCTGCAGTATGAACGGCCAATGGCTGGGTAGCAGAAGCATCCGAACGAATTGGGCGACCCGCAAACCACCACCACCGAAAACCGATAGTGAGTCATTAATACGATAATTATCACCATGTTAATGTGACCCCTACTAAGTACACCTACAATTGCATTAAGCGCTTTTACACTCGTTATTCATGTGAGAAAAGTCGCGAACGATAATAACGTGCTGCCACAACCACAAATTAGCAAGCGATCGATCTTGGGAAATTTATATATCCTTGTAGAAGTGAACCCGTATTCACTCAGATGCATATCTATATAGTAGGTGTGTGTGACAAAGTTTGAAGACGATGATTCCTCGATAACTGCTTCCGGAACTTTAACGAAGAACCGGCTTGGTTCAAGTTCATCTCCTGAGATCTCCTGAAAGCGATGGAACGGGCTATGTAACTCGTTCGTCCACGAAAACGTCTTAACTCGGCTCGTAGATTTGATGTAGCTGATTCTCGAAAGCAGGAAAGGATGGGGAGTACTACTTGAGTGATGCTGACGAAAAAGTTTTTTACTAATGCTGAAACGCAATCGCTTTTATATATATATATATATATATATATATATATATATATTGTTGAACTTTGCATCGTTAAAATGCAACGAAAAGTATTTTTTATTTTTATTTGATGTTTTCTCCAATTTTTATCGCTATTCAAAGTCACTTTTGCTAGATTTAGTTTGTAGGTCTCTAATGAGAATCGCAAAAAAAGTTTCCGTAGCTTTAAACTGCCGAAAAAAAATTCGCGATTGGAAAAAACTCATTTTTGTTGCGTTCCAACGATGCAAATTTCAATATCCTATATTTATGCCGATTACAGCCATTTTGTATCATCAGCAATCCGAAATTTACCAATTCGCATCGTTGGAACGCAATGAAAATGATTTTTTTTTTCCAATTACCAACTCTTTATTTGGCAGTTCTAAGCTACGGAAACTTTTTTCGAGATGTTCGTTAGAGACCTACGAGCCAAATTTATCAAAAATGATTTTGGACAACAGCAAAAATTAGAGAAAAAAAGAAATGAAAAATGCAATGGAAATAAGAAAGACTTTTTGTTGCGTTTTAACAATGCAATACTCAATTTAAAAGTTATTCGTTAGTTGTTCTGCAAAAAGTAAATTGAATAAGGACCGAACTGGGGCGATACTTTTATTTGTTTGTCTATTTCTAATCAAATGGACTCTCAGGGGGAGATACCTTAAGCGAGAAAATAATTTGCTGATTTTCATGATTTCTTTTCTAAAGAAAAGATTTCGTCACGATTTTTGAGATTTAGAATATGTTTTATTACTACTTTTCACTTTTACATGGTATTTTTTTAAAATTAATCTTTACAAATGGCGGACGTATGGAGCGGTCTTCTAAACGGGTTGCGGTGAATGTTGTCTCACGGCATGATACGTAGCGTCGGTGTGATTGATATTTTTTAAAAACCAACGAAGATTTTTCTTTCATTAACACTCATACGCAGAATTTGAACGAAGAAAAAGTGATAAATGTTGAAAATCGATGAAATTGTACGCTTTGAAACAAACCAAAATTGAATTGTCCGAAAAAAATTGGCTCCATTTTGCGATAAAAAATCACTTTCTTTCAATTTTCAAAAACATTCATCATGTTTTAGATAATAAGGCTAGAATTTTTTTTACCAAATTTCAAAAAAGTCGGTCCATTAGTTTTTAACGTCACGCCAATTTTGAAAATGTAGTTTAGAAGACCGTGCCATACCTCTGCAATTTTTAACGGGTTACATGGGTTTTGAAAAGCAAAAAAAAACACATTTTCTCTCATTTAAAAAAAATATAAGATAATTATTTTATCCAAATTTTAATCATATAAAAGTACAACATTTAAATGATATTTTACAAAATGTTCATCCAAAAATATTGAAAATTCACCCGTCGAGAGGTGGTTTTCGGAGATATCGTGTCCACCGACTTCAAAAATACAGTTTTAATAAAATAAGCGATTATAGCTTCAAGTAGAAATAAAACGGAGAAATGTTTTTATTTGCTTTCATGTACTCATCGATTTCAGCCTCTTTGGGAAAATATTCTCAACATATTATACTATTAGATAAATTTAAAAAAAGCATTTTTTGCAATTTCAAAACCCATGTAACCCCATAAAGATTGATACCAAAAAAAATACCATACAACAGCCAACCAAAGTAATAAAACATACCCCAAGTCTCAAAAAAGGTGAAGAAATCTTACCTTTAAAAAAAATCATGTAAATCTCCCTTTCAGGCTGTGTGATTAGCAAACGATAAGTGCAATGTCTGCGTGTACCAAGTGATAATTCGCGAAGATGAGAATTGGTAAATCGAGGATAACGTCTCCGGGTCAAAGTATGCCACGTTACGACTGTGAAGAGAAAATTAGTGGTCCTCTTTCGAGAGGGGGCGAAAGTGAAGAAAAGGGTGATTCGCGCCAGGTGTCGCAGGTCTCGGTGGCTACCGTCTCTCCGAACAAAGGAGAGGTGAGAGGAAGGGCGAGAAAGGGCTCTTACTCTTTCTCGACCGCCTCGCCTCGTTAGGCCGTGGTAAACCGGGCGAATCCAATTCGAGTTACGAGAGAAATGCGTAATGAGCTTTTGAAGGTACCGACACCCGAAAAGTATATATAAGAGAACGAGAGAGCAAGAGAGGGAGAGGGAGGGAGAGAGAGAGAGAGAGAGAGAGAGAGAGAGAGAGAGAGAGAGAGAGAGAGAGAGGGGGGGGAGGGAGAGAGAGAGAGAGAGAGAGAGAGAGAGAGAGAGAGAGAGAAGCTTTTCGGTCCACTCCCGGCTCACTGAACCTGGGTATTATTATTATATTATCATAAGCGGCTCTGCCACCCTAGAGGCCATATACGTACATACCGAAGTCGAGGCCGTCCAACCGTTGGACCAACTAATTTCATTTTGCGAGCTCTTTAATTAGTATTCGTCGCGAGAATTCCCGAGTTTTTCACTGTAGTGAAAAAGGAAGGAGAGACTAGGACGAGCTGCTGGGTGTAGGAGAAATTTCACACTATATATATACGTAGACATCAGAATAGGAAGGACCTGTACGCATCTGTGAGTACTCCCTTTCTTCCTATTTTATATCACCCCTGTCTCTCTCTTTTTGGCTCGGCGGATACAGAAAATTTGCATAGGCCACGAGACGGCACCCTTGTCCGGGACGCCTTTTTATTAACTCTAGTCTCTCCATTCCTCGAAAAAGCCGAGGCTCCCTTAAGGCTCGGGCGCCAGCCCTTGCGCTCGGGTGAGCATTCCTTCGAAGAGAGCGAGGCCGTGAAAGACGCACATTACAAGGAGGCTTTCAACACATAAATCATAGACTGCCACGTCCGGAAAGCACTTGGGACCGCTACATTCGTACAGGAAGTTAAGGCGTTACCCTCACTTGTAGCGCAAAAAAAAGGCCTTTTTCGTGAATTTTTTTTATGAAAACTACAAAACTTTTTTAATCGATCAATATACCATCTTAAAGAACACATCTTGAAGAACTTTCAGGAATTTTTTTATTGAAAAATATTACATTGTTTAGTGGCAAATGGCCGTCAATGAAATAATGTTTTTATATACACGGTTTGCGGTGACCAACATTGCGACGAAGTGGATCATCGGAAAAAAAAATGCGGATGGATTTAGTCAAATATTAGTATAAACTAGTCTTTAATCGGAGGATTTTAAAAAATATTCATTTTTCACAAAATGGCGGACGGTCAAAGTTAATGGTTCGATTTTAACGAAAAAAATGGCCGTTTTTTGGCTATAAAACGGCCATTTTTTTCGAAAAAAAAAAATCGAACGATTAAAGACTACATTTTTATGTATTAAATAAGCCTGCAAAATTTCAAGAAGATCGGTTCATTACTGTTCGAGTAATCTTGGTCGCCGACTCCAGAAATGCCATTTTGAGAAAAACGCGTTTAAAGTTTCTCTTTCAACGCTCTTTCAACGCGGATTCTTCTCTTTCAACGCTCATATCTCAGTCAATTTTGTTCGGATCGACTTGAAATTTTCAGGACATATTCTCAGATACTTATACTTCAAAAAAATGCAATAAAAAAAATTCGATTTTTTCAAAATCGCAAGTGGGGGTAACCCCTTAATGTCATTCTGGACACTGCCGGACAGCTTTCCATCGACGGTATCATTATCGTATTCGAAATGAATACATTTCAAATTGATTTTATAACCGAATAATCGAATTGTATGCCAAAATGGTCCGTCGTCGATTATTTTTTTATGAAAAGAATATTCGAATTTTCATAGTTTTTTTGTAATTTTTTTTCCCAGGAGTATTAGGTTTTTCCATTGCCAATGTAAGTGTGCTTTATCCGGAAAAATGTGCGACCGATTTTGAATGCCTAAAATAAAGGCCTGCAAAAGAAGGTGAATTTCGACAATTTTTTATGGATACTTAAATGATAGGATAAAAAATCCGTTTGGTGGCTTTTATTCTACGTATCTGTAGGTATTTTGTACAAATTTTGTACAAATTTTTTGACGAGATTTTGTAACACAAGGGCGGCGCTATGGCTGGATGAAGCGAGTCACATTTGATAGTGCCCTGCAGCCGGCGAGGGTTCTATAATTTTCTACCTGGAATGAAAATTCAAAATAACTTGAGCTCTAGATGAAATTCACCTTCAAAGTACGTAAAGAAATCAAAAGTATATAGTTTTGATAAAATGATGCATGTTTGAAAAATAAAAATTGTTCTAGGTACAAAAAAACATGACGAAAATATTTTTTTCGGAAAAGTTTCCCTCGTGTCGAAAATCCCCTAGTTACTACGCTGTTGAATATTGTTATCGCACCTTGTATTAAAACCCACCTCAAAATTTTTTTAAGACGAAACATTAAATGACGACATGTTTATCAGCCTATTCCATGTGCGTCTTGCCACTGCAGTCCCCAATCGGCGGGAAAGATGCAGCTCGTAATTCTTGACTTAAACAAAAAAAGCAATAAAATGTTCAATTGTCATGTATTTTTCTTCTGGGTGAATTAAGAAAAAGCTGGAAAAATCGTGAAATTAAAACTTTTTGGAGGTTTGAAAAAAAATGTGATAAAAAAAACACTTTAACGTGCTATAAAAATTATTTAAAAAGACTTTTTTAATTCACTTACAATCAGAAGAGATTTTCATACTGAAAAAAATAAACTTTGTTTTGATTCAATAGGTCGTTTAGTTTATCACGCCCGACAATTTGGAAAAATCGTCAAAATGAAAAGTGGAGAAAACGCGCTTCAAAGTGTTCGATAGGAGGAAATATCAATATCGAATATCAATTGCTTCACTGCTTTTAGCCTTGTATCTTCGAAAATATTTACAATTGGCCTCTGTAACTTTGTAAATATATTCTTGGATAGTTTATCGATCGATTTAAGCAATAAAAAAAAACGATTTTTCGGACCTTCTAATTCAGACTCCGGCCTTAAGATTCGCAGGCGAATATATCTCTTATTGTCAAATTGATCAGTGATTTTGTCAAATTTTTTTTTATATCTTTTTTTTTTAAGTTTTCGGCTACGATAATAGAAAATAGGTAAGAATAATATTGAAAAAGTACAGTATACGATAAAATTTCTAGAAGGCTCTGTCCCAATGCTCTGGCATTCGACCATCGTCTGACATATCCACACACGAACGATTTGTCCTCAATAGGTCGGCTATTTGAAACAATACGGATTTCTGCTGGCGACGGAACGAAAGGAAGTCACGCGAGAAATTTAATCAAGACCGTGTGTGCAATATGATGAAAAGAAGAATCTGCTATTCGTCCCCCGAGACCTTTTCATACGTCTGATCTTGCACGTCGGAGAAACGAAATTTTTCGGAAAGAAAAAAGACGTAAAAAAAATATCCGTGATCTTTTCTTTCCTTTTACGTTTTCCGTCGCTTTCTCTTCGTATCTCCGGATTTCGTCGTATTTTTTTTCGCGTCAGAAAATTCAGTTGTCTTCCTGACACGATTCAACTATGATGCAGTGTGTGCTGGAAAGTTAAAACATACGGAAGAGAAAATCCAGCACGATCGTTTCCGCTGCAACAGCCACCGAGAGCTCGCGTATCACACGAGATTTCTTTTCGCGGTTTATATCTTTCGGAAATTTGAAATGCAAAATAATCTACCTTCCCTTCTCTGTAACTGCAGGCGACAGGACGGCTGAGATCGCGAATAGTTATTTTTTATACCGTCTTAGTCGACTCCCGGGTCCGTGAAATTTTTCACCACGGTGTGTTCTTTTTTAAGTACCTTTAAAAACAGAATAAAAAATAAAAATTAACTCGTAGTTACCACACAGTTGCAAATTTGCACCACCTAAAATTTCTTGTTCGTGGCTCTTTATAAATGTTTGTTTTTATTTTCACGTATTTTTGCCAAATAATTATTATTTGTCGCACACGAGACCATCACCGTTGAATTTCTGGGGGATTTTTACCCCAAGAAACACTGGTTATCGGATACTTTTGGATTTTTTTACTAAAGTAAATTAAATTTGCAAAATTTATGAAAATGCAACTTTGAAAATGCAAAATCCCAAATTACACGGGTGTGGTATGTATGTATCCTCAATCGACGTGTGGTAACTGAGGCTTAAGTTAATATTTTGACAATTTTGACAAGTGTACCACGAAATTTGGCTATTTTTCGAACGAATCATCTGACAGCTGTCATACTGACGTAACGTTGAACACACGTGGAGCCTCGGTACTATTTTCAGAAATTTCAGCACGTTATACCGACGGGGGTGGCATGCTGATACTTTGATTCGGAATCACTCAGTATTCCGCGCCAACTGGGTCAATATTTTATGACCACCGACTAGCAATCAATTAACTTTTCGGCAATTAAGAGACAGAGATACGGCGCGATAGAAAAGCAGAACAGACCGAGAGAAAGGGACAGGCAGCTAGGCAAATCTGCTACAATGTGGAAAGTTCCGGTGCCTTGGATTAATGTCAAAAGTTTCGTATCGCTCCTTCTGTCTTTTTTTTTCCTCTCCCAACCTCCCTCGTCGCATCACATTCAACCCTTTTCAACACCATTGTGAATACATTGACAATGGTGATACAAAGAAGTGATGCATCCAAAATATCGACAAAGATTCGATACTTTATCTAATTAAAAACACTTCAAATGTTTTACCGCGAGAGTATCACATACATTTAAATAAAAGTATGTAATTTTTTCACATAAATTTTGCAATAAAAGTATGTAATTTCTCCACATAAATTTTGCAATATAAGTATGTGTTTTTTCCACCCAAATTTAGCAATAAAAGTATGTGATTTTCTCACATAAATTTTGCAATCAAATTTGTTTTTATGGATACATTATTAAACTCAAAATTCCATAAAATGTTCACACAATTTTATACACACCATAAAAATCACATACTTTTAAACAACAGTATGTCATTTTCTCATTTGATTCACAACTGTGGCGTTATTTAAAAAAAATATGAATAAAAAAATACTCGTCTGCAAAATGAAACGATTAAATAATTCGATGTTTCGGGCATTGGCAAAAAACGTGCAAAACCATTCACCTACAGCAGCGGTGAATACGCGATCACATATAGGAATGTGGGAGTTTAGAACGAATATTGTTTGGTCGGAAACGCCATGGACCGGGGGAAAACCCGAACGAATCGACGAGAATAATAAAAACATCGACAAAAAAATTTGAACAGTACCCGCAGCGGGATTTGTTCTGGCTTTGTCTTTCTGTTTCTCTTGAAAAATGTAACATTTGATTCCGCTGTGGACGGACGAAAAGTTCCGCTTGTTGCGCACACGACCGAATCGTTAAATCGAATTGTTTTTCCTCCACCCTTCTTTCGTTCCAAAGGGGAGTGAATCTCAAATCTTTTTTTCCTGTTTTTTTTTGTTCATCAGTTCCACTCTTATGTACAAAATCGACGGTGTGTTCCATACGAAGCTACGAACGTCCAGGACTCTGAATAGCAAATTGCCAGTAGCCGTGACGTTCTCTATGTCTATATCAAACGTACCAAATTGATATTCCCTTGGGCAAAAGCCGAGAGACCGCAAACCGGTTAAAGCATTATCGAACACTCTTTGTGCACCTCTCGAAAGTTTTGCGACACGATGACTGCGACCCTCCGCTTAAGTGCGCCACTTTTCACACACGGATGTATGCGACACATAAGAGGAAAGGAGAGACGTAGAGAACGGTATGGAAGCAAAACATTTTTTCCTGAATAATGGAGCAGACGTTACGGGGGAAAAAAAAGGAGTGCGCTGAAAAATAAAAAGCAGAGATAAATGAGTCAAAGCGTAGAAAAATAATGAGTCTTGTTCAGCACAGCTAAAGGGTGTCTCGAAATGACCTGACATTTGAATTTATTAATAAAACGTATTCTTCGTTTGAAAAGTACGAATATATATTTTTTTAATATAAGGTACAAACATGGGGGTTATGTGTGGAACACAATATCCGATAAATGGCCGCCTCGTCCCTGTTTGCAAACGTTCAATCGGGTGAGGAAATTTTCAATAACATTTTGGCATAATTGCGGACTAATTTCATTAGTGGTGCGTCGAATGATTGGGGTAGAATATCCATAAGTCGAAATTCCATAACCGAATATCCATAAGTATGAATATCCTTAAGTCGAATATATACATAAGTGCCAATATCCATAAGTGAATATCCATAAGTCCTTAAGTGGGTATAAAGTAGAAATGAGTGCCAGGAATGCCGGGAGGTAGAGGAAAAGTGAGTATAGAGGGAACCCAAACAAACCCAAACGAACTTACTTATCTCTACCTCCCGCCATTTCTGGCACTTATTTCTACTCTATACTCACATGGATATTCGACTTGTGGTTATTCGACTTATGGATATTCGTACTTATGCATATTCGACTTATGGATATTCATACTTATAGATATTCGTACTTATGGATATTCGACTTATGGATTTTCGACTTATGGATATTCGACTCATGGATATTCACTTATGGATATTCGACCTATGGATATTCATACTTATAGATATTCGTACTTATGGATATTCGACCTATGGATATTCATACTTATAGATATTCGTACTTATGGATATTCGACTTATGGATTTTCGACTTATGGATATTCGACTTGTGGTTATTCGACTTATGGATATTCATACTTATGGATATTCGTACTTATGGATATTCGACTTATGGATATTCATACTTATAGATATTCGTACTTATGGATATTCACTTATGGATATTCGACAACAGTGGCGTCCAACTGCTCCCTTGAGCTCTGGAATGGTCTGTGAATCATTGGCATACACTTTTCCTTTAAAAAAACCCCAAAGAAAGAAGTCCAATGGCGTCAAATAGCACGATCTTGGTGGCCAGTTCACATCGCCGCGGCGCGAGACAACACGACCATGAAACTTCGTCTGCAATAACTATGCAGTAGCAATGCAGCAAATAACAATTTTTATACGTTGCTGGATCTTGTAATTCTCCATGACTAATTCTTCCTGCTGCCAATTGTCAAAGAGTTGTACTCGATGTTCGCCACAAAAAAATGACGGGCAATTAAAAATGTCAGGTCATTTTGAGACACCCTTTATATTTTGGGGACATGATTAATCCGAAAATGAACATTCGATCATTCCACTACCCTGCTTAAAATAGGACACCACTATGACGGGTCGGAAAAATCGATTTATTTACATTTTTCAACGTATGCGTGTTCAAGAATATGTAAACAAAAAAAAAGAAGTTAGAATATTGAAAATTGACCAAGTTACAGACGATTTAGTGACAGCAGGTAGCGCAACGATTTACGTATACAAAAACCTTCAATCGCGTTTTTCTTTAAACGACTTTTCTCGTCCTGGCCGGAATCATAACTCTAGCTATAATTTTCCGATTTTTAATTTTAAAAAATCAAAATGTCCGTAATTGCAGCAGCTATCGTTGTAGGTAGCCTTTTAATTTTGAAGTTAGTATTTTTAAAGCCCCCGAAAATAGGTAAAGATTTCGACAAAATTACACTTTTCTTAACACCCGTCATTTTGTGAAAACATTTCTTTCGAAAAACGGCTACGTACAACGAGAACTACATTCATATAAATAGAATTTAAACCTTTTTTATTTTTCACACATGTTTTATACACAGGCTCTATTATACTACAACACCGTTGTTAATTTTCAATTTTTTTCATAAAAATTTACACCAAATAACTTCAATGTGTGCTTAATAACATAATTTTTCTCAAATCCCAAATAAATAACCTAGTACATAAAAAAAAATGTGTACGGCAAAAACGATATTTTCAGCCCGTCACCGTATCCTCCCTTAAAACTACACAGAGATATCCTAAATGCTAACGATGCTTCAAAGCTCCTTCAAATAATTTAATCCAAGAATGAAAATAAACGTAGCAAAAATTGCGAGGACCGTCCGAAAGAAAAAAAAATCAATTCGCAAAGTATTTCCATCACTTTCAGAATTCCGCCCACGTTTCAGTGATATTTCAGAACTTTTGAGGTCATTTGACCTCCGAAATGAAGGGAAGATTCTAACGTGTCTTTTCTCGCCATGTCCTATCTACGTTTCCACCCCCTCCCTGGCGCTCTCTCTCTCTCTTTCTCTCTCTCGTCCGATGATTTTCTTGCAACATTTTCAAATACCACACATATCTGCTATATGTTGATGGTGTAAGTGAGGCGGTGAGAAAATTATCCGTATGTCCAAAAATGTGGGTGGAAAGAATTCGCGACGAAATCGGATTTCAGAAAGTCCTCTCTACGCTCCGCGTTGTGGTCCATCCAGCCATTCTTTATTCTCCTTATACATTTTATTCTCGTCATCTATCGGTCTCTCTCTCTCTCACACACACACTCATTCCCACACACGCACACGCACACACACACGCACACACACACACACACACACACACACACACACACACACACACACACACACACACACACACACCCGCCCACTCACTCACACACACACACGCACGCTCACTCACACACATACACACACGCCCGCACACACACACACACACACTCACATACTCACATGCACACAAACTCACACACACACACGCACACACACACACACACACACACACACACACACACACACACACACACACACACACACACACACACTCGCACACTCGCTCACACCCTCACATACACACACACACACACCCACACATACACACTCACTCAGGCAGACACACCCGCACACACACACACACACACACACACACACACACACACACACACACACACACTCACACTCACACTCACTCTCACACTCACACTCACTCAGGCAGACACACCCGCACACTCACACGCACACTCACTCACACACACTCACACACACTCACGCGCACACACACACACACACACACACACACACACACACTCATTCGCACACTCACACACACACTCGCGCACACACACGCATGCACACATTGCCTCATACAACACACACACACACGCAGAGAGAGAGAGAGAGACAGATATTCGCCATTTGGAACAACTCTCGGGCAACCCCTTTAGTTGCTCCCACTCCCACGATGACTCCCCAAAAACTTTGGCTATTATACAAATCGAGTCGATAAACGTCCCTCGCTCCTCGCAAAATTCTCTCTCCTTCTCCTACCTTTTCATCTATCTCCACTGGCCTCTTTCCCGCTTTCGCGAATTCTCCACGCAAATCGACGCCCGTTTGTCCCGTTGACGACGTGGCCGCTTTAGAACGATTCGATCCGAGCACCGCGGAAAATGCTGCCGTCTTTATCTGCCACCCTTAATCCCAAGGATCTCGCGCTCACTCGCTCACTTCAGAGACCGCGAGCCATCCTCGTCGCTCAAACATCGAACCACCCTACCCTAATCATACAGAAACAGCAAAACCTTCGTCGACGTTTTCTCTCGCTCTCTTCTGCATACGGCTGCATTTCGCCGACTCTTTTAGCATCGCCCTCTGTCCCTCTTTCCACATAAATAGACAGAAACTCTCTCGTCAATAACTCGATCCGATGCCAAAAAACCGGCGAGACACGCGAGACTCATAAAACGAATTGACACCGACGGTCTCGCGGGCGTTTAATGCAGAAGTTGGAGAAAGAAAAAAAGCAAATTTTGCAGATACCCGTGCAGAAATTCGTTGGCCAGTACCTAGATCCTACTCTCTTAAGGGATCGTCCCACTTTATCGATTTAAAAAAAATCGATTTTTTTTGGATGGACTTCGAAAATAGACCACTTCAAAAATATTGTGTAGAAGTTTCATGAAGGTCGAAACGGTTTAGAAAAGGTTGCGAGGTCGATCTCTCCAATTTCGATTAAGTTTGGCATGCTTGTAGAATTGGTAAAAATAGGCGACATGTGGTTTTTTTATATCTGCGGAACCCGATTTTTAAGGGGTGAAACGCACCCTCTAAAATAGGGGTGTTTTTCGTCGATAACGTTATCGTTCTCATCTCCAATGTACAGTACACGAAAACATAAACATTGTTGCAATTTGAATTTTTTTCATATCTCGTACCGTTTAAACGTTATCGACGAAATACGAAAAACACCCCAATTTTCGAGGGTGCGTTTCAACCTTCAAAAATCGGGTTCCGCCGATATAAAAAAATACGTGTCGCCTATTTTTACCCATTCTACAAGTATGCCAAATTTCATCGAAATCGGAGAGATCGATCTCGCAACCTTCCCTTGTAAATATTGTTTTTCGTGTTTATTGGAGCGCGCTCTCCGACGTGGTCTTACTCGAGCGCGAACTTTAAGGGGCCAGTCCACTTTGGAGCCACGAAAAAAGGCTATTTTCGCGATTTTTTGAGGATTTTATAAAAGGTATGAATATAAACGTTGTTGGGCTTGACAAATAAAGTCTTGAAATACATCAAAAAAATTAATTCATTTTTATTCATTTATAAGTACAAAAACTATAGTTTAACGTAACGCCTCAAAAATGGGTTGCCTAGGTAGCTCCATCACAACTCGGCAACGGCTTGTCTGAAAAAAAAAATCAAAGTCCATTAGATCCAGTATGACACCAGCTACAAAATGACCCTCGGATATAAAGTTTTATCAAAAAAATAAAAAATGGCAAATGAAAAACGAAAAAAGTATTAAAAAACGCGTTTTTGAGCAGTTTTTCGCAAAAAAAAAGTAAAAATAAAATTTTTTAAACCATCGAAGGTAATCTTGTTGCGAATCATGTTTACAATATGTGGTTTAAATTTCAAGAGAATCGGTTTATTAGTTTTAGAGATACGATGGAGCTAGATTTTGAAAACGTTGTTTCGAGAAAAACACGTTTAAAGTTTGTACAATGAAAAACTCTTACCTAAACTCAATCGGCAATTCCTGCACCGTACAAAATCCCTTCTGATTGCTCATCATCGTCGATTTCTTCAAGTCTTGCTTGCTTTCGATTTTTTGAAATTTTCAAAGTGGCCTGGCCCCTTAAACGCGTTTTTCTCAAAACCACTTCTTTCTTGCTTCGTTGATTTTTTCTACGGAACTGCTCAACCGATCCTTACGAAGTTTTAACTACATATTCGTCACATGTATCGCTACTACTGGAACTAGAATTATTCGAAAAATTTCATTTTAAGTACTTTTTAACCGAAATATCACTCAAAAAAATCTTATTTTTGCAGACTTATTCAAACGCTGCCATTTTGTTTTTTTTTCATAAAAATTAATAATTCTAGTTCGGACAGTAGCCATAACCATACTGAACTCAAATCTTTTTGGTTTTTCTATTTCAAATCCTGCATCTACTCAGAAATAACATCAACGAAAATGACATCGCTTTTTTCGAGGGGCTATGCGGACGCTGCTACCAGGGATAGAAAAATGATGAAAAATGAATGAAAAAAAATATTTTAATATATTTCAAGAGTTATTTTTTCAAGCCCAAAAAGATTTACATCGATATATTTTATATAAACCATACAAAAAATTTCCAAAAATACCTAATTTTTCAGCCTTCTAAAACGGGATGATCCCTTGAGAGATTTAATGGGGACGCCGCACGTATGAAGTCCCTGTTACAATCCAAGTGGATTCCGCGCTATTTCCCGATTCGCGGCGTTTGTGATTTTTTTTTTTGTATTTGAACTTCTCAACCGGAATTTGTCGGATCTCCAAAAAAAAATACCCTTTCGTGACCCCGTGAACAAATTTGTTAGGGAGTCCCAGGTGCACCCACATCTCTATAGGGATTTGCCAGGGATACTGCACGTAGGGAGTACTCATTGGGATCCAATTGGATTCTGCACTGTTCCTCGATCAACGCCGTTTTAGAATTCTTACCACGTTCGAATCGAAAATAGGTGAAAAGTCACGAGAAAAACGTCGGCGTGTTGAAACATAACCTGCACGCTTCGTGAGCGTGTACGTGTGTGGTGATGTTATGTCAAAGTGCTGTAGAATAAACAACGAATGATAATTACGGTGGATTTTCAGTGATCTGATTCAAATCGATTTTTAAGAAACACTTTTTCAAGCGATTTATCCTCTTTTAACCCTTCGTTGACACACTTATATTTGTATACGATTTTGACATACTGGGTCAATTTGACCCGGATACTACTTCATCCACCTGCCACCAACAACCCTTCGGTCGGATTGTATTTAAAAAATCAGGGATACACGTTGCATATTTCTCAATATGTCTGCATAATTGAAATTCGGAAAGTATAAAATTGAATTGTTGTTACGAATTATTGGAAACTTTCAGTTTTGGGAAATTGAGCATTTTATTTCAAACTCTTGCGGGTCAAAATGACCTAGTGTGTCAACGTAGGGTTAAGATGAGATTTATACTTTTTTCAGCTCCACTCATTTTGTATATCTAAATATTTTGTTTGAAAAATCCAACGTAAAGAATGCGATGGGATCCATCAACAATCATATCGGATTCTGTTCGATAATGTGAGAGTCCTTAAGGGGGCAAATTCAGACTACGAAAAAATTGATAAATTTCTATAATTTTTTTATAGGAAATAATAATAAATAATAAATAGTTTAAAGGCGGGCTTGCTGAGAAAAACCAACGAAGATTTTTCTATTTTTTTACGAAATGGCGGCTTTTTTATTTTAACTAATACGCAGAATATGAAGCAATAAAAAGTTAGAAATGTTGAAAATCGATTAAATGGTACGGTTTGAAACAAAATATTCAATTTTCCGAAAAAAATGGCTACCTGTTGCAATAAAAAAAATACTTTTTTTTATTTTCAAGAAAATTTAGGGTCATATTTTAGACAATGAGGTTAGAAATTTGTCCACCAAATACCATGAGAATCGGTCGATAAGTTTTGTAGCTATACGTCACGCCAGTTTCGGAAATGGAGTTTAGAAGACCGTGCCATACCTACGCCATTTTTAAAAATTAATTTTTAACAAATACCAAGTAACAGCCAAAAGTAGTAATAAAACATACCCTAAGTCCCAAAAATGATAAAGAAATCTTCTTTTTAAAAAAAATCACGAAAATCGACAAATGTTTTCCTCGCCTAAAGATTGAAATGGGATTTCAACGGGGAATCCCGTTTAGAATCCAATGTACGAGGGTGGCGTTTTAGTATAGAAGGGAAGTATGGGCATTTTACTACGGTTTAGTAAAGATATTGGGCAGTGATAGCCAATGGTTCAATTAGGCAACGTAATACGGAAAAAATCCGCAAGGGTATATACGTTGGGAAATAAAATATACTTATCCAAATATGGCAAAATCATGTTACTGCAAGAGGTGGGATAAACATTGAATTCGCGTCATCAAATCACTGATGTTTCTCGTCATTGATAGCTCGATTTTTTCTACCTTTTTGGCGGTTCGATCGCTCCAGCGATCAAATCGGCTTTCCTACATTTTTAACACAATCATCTTCATTGTTTCGCGACAACCATGAACATGTATAGATATATGCACTTATGTGTGTGTGTGTGTGAGCTATCGACGAATTCTCTGTGGCTGTAATAATTGTTCTCGCTAATGAGCCGGACGTCCGGATGACTGGCCTCGCGCTAGTCCGTCTCTCTTTTGTGGTCTCCACCGACCGCGTTCACTCGCAGGGAAACAATTTTCGTGTGGTTATGGCTAACTGTAACACTATATATATTGTATATTATCGGGCTGTCCACAGAATAAGGGTGCCTGTATATAATCCTGTACATATGCGGTTCCCTGCCGTGAATGTATCGAACGCTGCCAATGAGAGTCAACCTGATTGATTAATTTATACAAATTAATATAATAAAAATAATAATAAAAAAAAATAAGAAATAATAATTTTGCATGTAACCTGACTCTTTTAATGCTATGGTTTTTTTGGAATACAACAGTTTAAAGTATTTCGAAATCTTCGGGTAAATTTCCGCACCTCACCTCGAGCTGAAATTTTGCACAAACCTTTCTTTTAATATTTTAATACAACCCTTAAAGGGATTTATCGCGATGGGCAATGGTGTTTGGGTTTGTTTGGGTTTGTTTGAGTATTTTTGGGTATTTTGTTTGGACAAAACGGAGAGGGCGATAACATATACAGATATGGACGGAGACGTAGCAGATATATACAGGGTGTTCCTCTTATCTCTGCCACCCGAAATAACTCAATAATTATCGACGTCACAAACAAATGTTCCAGACAAAAGTCGTACGGTGTGAAGGGGGTCATCAAATGCGACCAATGTCATTTATTTCGGTGGGGGGGGGGGGGGCTGACGCACGGTGAAGGTCACATCCGCTTTTTCAAATGGAATGGTACTTTGTTCAATCATCCTGTGGAGCACCTCAAGCCGCATGAAAAACATTAGGGGATCAAAGTCGTTCAAGGTCATTCAAGGTCACCTATCGAAATGATATGCAAATCTAAACGTCTCGGATCGCTACCAAATATTTGGTAGTGATCCGAGATATTCGATGGCCCTTCACACCGTACAACTTTTGTCTGGAACATTTTTTTGTGACGTCGATAATTGCCGAGCTATTTCGGGTGGCAGAGATAAGAAAGACACCCGGTATATAGACGGCAGGCGTTAAAAAAAAACTTTAAAATTCGATATTTCGAAAACTATTGCGAGTCGCTAAAAATTCATTTGGGAGTTGTCTTGAAATGTTCAAAGGAAGGTTTGTGCAAAATTTCAGCTCGATCGGAGGGAGGTTCGAACCTCACCCTTAAAAAAAAAAAAATTAAATATCTCGAAAACTATCGCGAGTCGCCAAAATCCCTTAAGCGGTTGTCTTAAAATATTAAGGTATTAATATTAAAATTTTAAATATTAAAGTCTTTAATATTTATTTTTAATTTTTTCAATATTTTATATAAATTTTTAATAAATTATACAATATTTTTAATAAAATTGTAATAATTTATTTCTAATATTTTCTTTAAATATTCAGTCTTAAATATTAAAATAGGAAGGTATATGCATAATTTCAGCTCGAACGGAGGCGGGGTTTCGAATCTTATCCAAATCTTCCTAAAAAAACAGATTTGGCAGAAAACGCCGTTTTCCTTTTTTTTCTTCTGTATTTTAGGTATGAAAATCATTCCTCTGGAGTGTAACTATCCAGACTTCGTATACAATAGCAAGCTGAAGAAGTACGGGAAGTTAAAAAATATCCGAAAAAAAAATATTCCTTGACACTATTGGACATTTACTTAATTCCTCCGTGAAAAATAAAAAAATAATCGGCACAGGTATCTCATGAATAGCGAAATTTTATGACCATTTTTCTCAATCATTCCTCTGGAGAGCTATAAATCAGTTCATATATTGTGTGACGGAAGACGCAAGCTGATCATGCTTGCCAGAGCATCTACTTTTCCGAAGAGACTGATTGCGTCGTATCATTTTCGAAAAAAAATGGCCGTTTTATAGCCAAAAAACGGCCGTTTTTTTTCGTTAAAATCGAACCATTAACTTTGACTGTCCGCCATTTTGTGAAAAATGAATATTTTTTAAAATCCTTCGATTAAAGAATAGTTTATACTTATATTTGACTATATCCATCCGCATTTTTTTCTTCAGATGATCCACTTCGCCGCAATGTTAGTCACCGCAAACCTTGTATATAAAAACATTATTTCATTGACGGCCATTTGCCACTAAACAATGTAATATTTTTCAATAAAAAAATTACTGAAAGTTCTTCAAGATGTGTTCTTTAAGATGGTATATTGATCGATTAAAAAAGTTTTGTAGTTTTCTTTAAAAAAAATTCATGAAAAAGGCCTTTTTTGCGCTGCAAGTGGGGGTAACGCCTTAATAAACCGATTGAAACTTGATAGGAAAAGGTTGCGTCATTCCTCTGGCCCTACTATTTCTTTCGTTCATGATAAATATCTTAAATATCTTAAATATCTATGTTCTTGTCCTGCAAAATAATAATTTCGAATTTCCAGATATTGAAAAACGTTTTAAAAATATCCAAAGATAATTCAATCGCAGCCACAGCAGAGGTAAAGGCAAAAAGGACAAAGAGCGAGAGGAGCTAAAAATGGAGCAAGATAGAGCAGGAAATAGGCAGAGCAAACGAGAGCTGAGAGGGCCTAGCGAGAGATCAGTTTTACCTGCATACGTGTCAAATTACAAAGCTCTTCTTTGGGCTCTCAACGTTTGCTCCAGCCTTGATATCCGAGGAAACCCTCTCGTTTTTGTGTTTGGGGTGCGCGGTTACTCCCTCTTGTGTGCCCGAAGGATATTTGCACGCGTTCGCTAAATACACCATATTACGTACGTACACGTATCGGCACGGCACTCACCTTCACGTGAGATCGCACGCCTGCATATACCCGTGCAAATACTGGACACACGTGGGGAGTAAAGTTTATGTGGAACAGAGGGAGAGAAAAACGTGATAGGGAGGCTGAGGGATGTAGTCGACTGCGGCTACTGGCTGGTGATGGCTCGAGGCCAGGAGAACGTAGCAATAATCAGCGAGGAAGAGAAACTAGAAAGGGCGTATTGTTGGTACAATTGAACTTCTGTGATTACTGAAATTCCTTAGTACTTTTGACATTTTCATCAAACTTTCCGTTCAGTTCCATGCTAATGGGATAAAATACACGACGTTGAAGTTTGCATCGGTGGAATGCAACGAAGATTAATTCTCTTTAAGGGAGAACACCAATGTGATAGGACGAAAAACGGTCGTTTTTCGGATTTTTTTTGTCTACTATACTATTTTTTTGGGAATTTGAACTTATTTTGATTTGAACATTGAACTTATTCTGTGTAAATTTTTATTGGAGAAAAAAATTAACAACCTTATTGAGGTGTAATGGAGCCTCTGTATAAAAAATGTGGTCCAACGGCTAGATCGATAACTTGACAATGGCTGGTCTGGAAAATAAAAATAAAAAAGTTTTAGAATCTATTTATATATTTTAAAAATCACAATCTATATAATTATATATATTACGACAATGGTTGGTCTGAAATATAAAAATATATACTATATAATACTTTTATTTTTTTAACATTTTTAACCAACTTGACAATGGTTGGTCTGAAAAATAAAAATAAAAAAGTTTTATAATCTAATTATATAGATTATATATTTTTTTCCTCTTTTTAACATGACAATGGTTGGTCTAAAAAATAAAAATGTTTTTTTATCTATTTATATAGATTATGAGACCCTTTTATTTTTATTTTTCAATCAATTTTATTTTGTCAATCAAAATTAAGTAAGTAGCTGTTTTTTGAGAAAATAAAATTTCACAAAATGGCGAGTGTTAAAAAAAAAGTGTAATTTTGGCGAAACTTTTACTGGTATTCGGGGTCTAAAAAAGTACTAAATTTTGAATTTCTTTGTTTTAATTGAAAAGTGGACGATCATAGCTAGAGTTATGATACCGGCCAGGTTGAGACAAGTCGTTTCGAGAAAAACGCGACTGAAAATTTTAGTATACGTAAATCGCTGCGCTACCTGCTCTCACCAAATCGTCTGTAACTTGGTCAATTTTCAATATTTTAGCTTGAATTTTTTTTCTCATATTCTCGAATATGTATACTTCGATAAAATGCAAAAAAATCCATGTTTTTGACCTGTTACAGTAGTGTTCTGTCTTAATAAATTAATGTTTTTAGTCGATTTAGGTTGTGAAACTTGTTTCTGACAAAAATCAACCCACGTATTCTTATTAGAATTTTACGACCTCAATTAGTGAAAAAAGAGGCTTTGGACAATGACAAAAATAAATAAATAAAAAATAGATTTCAAAAAACGTCGTTGCATTCCAACGCTGCAGGCTTCAACGTCAATAAAATACTCATTACCTTATATTTTTCAACAGTATAATTCTCCCGTCTACAATCACTCTTTTTCGTCATTTTCCGGTCATTTTCCGAGCAGCTCACTGCCAAAATACAAATCGGGCCTGGTTTCATGGCCAGTCGGACCCAGATCGAGCAGCCTGTCCATTTCCTCACATTATTTACGGAAAGGCAGGTATAGGGCTGTACCATTGTCCCGGTCCAAATTTCCCCACGGCTAGTGATCCTTTTGCATCATCGATACCGACGTTGCGACGCGTTCGATGAATTGTGACACGATATTCCTCAAGGCTCAAAATAATGGGCGGATACGTACGTAGGTATGTGTGTCCACCTACATGGATGCAAGCCATCATGCACTTGTGTACGTCCGAGCATGTGTATGAAGAAAAAGGATCTATATTCGTTTGGGCACAAGCGAAGCGGAAAGGACACGTGCACGCTCCGAGTATTGGCCGGCGTTATTGGGGCCGCCAATCTATTAGGGCGCGCGAGCCGGAAGGAGAGAAGGGAGAAAGCTCGAATTTATGCCACGACTACAAATCTTGGCTTGGCTCGGAGTTTCCAGCAGCAGCAAAGGCAGCAGGGGGTCCGGCGTCGAGAGGAGGGCAGCGTGGGCGGAGGAGGTTCGGGAAGGAGCAAAACTGGGAAATGTAATGGGAAAGGGTATCGATATACAGGGTGTCCCTATTAGCTCTGCCACCCGAAATAACTCGGTAATTATCGACGTCACAGAAAAATGTTCCAGACAAAAGTTGTACGGTGTGAAGGGGGTCATCAAGAGCGACCAATTTTTTTTTTATTTCGGTGGAGGCGCTTACGCACAGTGAAGGTCACCTCCACTTTTTTTAATGGAATGGCACATTTTTATTCAAAAATCTTGTGGAGCACCTCAAGCCGCATAAAAAACATTTCGGGGTCAAAGTCGTTCAAGGTCGTTCAAGGTCACCTATTTTGATTTTTTTCATCAATACTGACCTTGAATGACCTTGAACGGCTTTGACCCCCTAATGTTTTGTATGCGGCTTGAGGTGCTCCACAAGATGTTTGAAAAAAATGTGACATTCCATTTGAAAACGTGGAGGTGACCGTCACTGTGCGGCAGCGCTTCCACCGAAATGAAAAAAAAATTGGTCGCATTTGATGGCCCCCTTCACACAGTGCAACTTTTGTCTGGAACATTTTTTCGTGACGACTATAATTACCGAGTTATTTCGGGTGCAGAGGTAAGAGGGATACCCTGTGTATACAGGGTGTCCTGTTATGAATGGATAATCCTGCAACTGTCGATAGGTCAGATAATGTCCTACTATATGCTGGAATTTCCGTTTAGTAAAAGTCCCACGGTTTTCGAGATTTTGGGCCTTATGTTATTTTTTTGGAAAAAAATAACATAAGGCCCATTTTGAAAAAAATATATAAATCGAAAATAACTAAGCAACTTTTAAAAGTAATTGGCACGATATGCGTAGTACATTTTTTTTATACCGCAGGCTATCAAAGTCAAATGTTCGAATTGGTGTGTATGAAAATTCTGCATAAGACCTTTTTTCATCAAGTTTCCTTAACATTTAAGGCAGTCATTCCGCGAGAAGGCTCTTTTTTCGCTTTTTTGGGGATTTTTTTTGGCGGACTAAATAAACGTACTACTGCGAACTTTTCACCACGTATTTATTCATATTTTGAGCACACTTTACAATTATTTTAGCACAAAATCGTCGCTCATTGCTGATGTACACGTCAACTTACAAGGAACATCCCTCAGGTGACACCCTTCGATTTTGTTGAAATTTGGATACGTTATAAAGCACCGAAAAGTAAGCGATACGTATTTTTTTTATCGGCGGAAAAACGATTTTAAGTGGGAAAACCACCCCTCAAAAAAAGGCTCCTCTAGGGGTAATGTAGCAGTTTCACACACAAGGAGTCCACCGATTTTAATGAAACAAAAACGAAAATTCTTCTAATTCAAAGCAATGAAAAATCCACTATAGTGGCATTGCAAAAAAAAATTAAGGGGTGAACCACCCCTATATTGAGGGGTGGTTTCACCCCTTAAAACCGTTTTTCCGCCGATAAAAAAAAAATACGTATCGCTTACTTTTCGGTGCTTTATAACATATCCAAATTTCAACAAAATCGAAGGGTGTCACCTGAGGGATGTTCCTTGTTAGCCACTCGTCTTCCAAAAAAAGTGTTTTGCGGTGACCGCGATTGCGGGCGTTCTGCTTATATGAAACAAAAAAATCGAACGGAATTTCATTCTGTGGAGTATGCACTACTTTTTGAACTAAGATTATTAAAAAAATTTGAAAGATACATTTTTGGCATCTTGTTGAACATTTTTTCGTGAATGTTGGAGTTTTTTCACTTCTTCAATATTAAAAAAAAAACGGCTTGATGAATCAGAATTATCCTAGTTTGCCAAGTGTCTACATGAGTACTGAATAAGTCATTCAATTTTCAAAGGAATTCGTTCGATAGATTTCGAGATATCGTGCTCACCAGTTTGAAAAATACAGTTTTGAGAAAAACGCCCTTGAAGTTTCAAATACGATTATCACCAATAAAATTTGGACTCACCCTTAATCTGCTATGCCTGGTCGATCGGAAAACCACTTTACCTACATATTCTACACTGCATTTGGATGCAATTTATGCAAAAAAAAGTCGACTCTTTTAACCAGTGACACAAGATGACTGCCTTACGGTTGAAAAGAAGACTTTTCTAGATTAAAAAAAAACCGAGAGTATTTTTTTAAACCGGATCAAAAAAATGTATCATCTGTAAAAATGGCATGCGAATAAACAAAAGCAAATAATTGTTATTTCGAAAACAGTGGGACTTTTACTAAACTGAAATTCTAGCATATAATAGGACATGATCTGACCTATCGACAGTTGCAGAATTATCCATTCATAACAGGACACCCTGTGTATGCACACACATATATAAACCGACGAAGAAGGAAGCGAGCGTTCAGGCTCGCTCAGGCGCAATCGAAGTTGGTTTTGGTGGAGGCAACACCCGCGAGCAAACCCTGTGTACTTGGGAAACTGGCAAGAGATGAAGAGAAAGCACGGGACTATTCGGGGCAGCGAATTAAGGGGTTACCCCCACTTGCGATTTTGAAAAAATCGATTTTTTTTATTGCATTTTTTTGAAGTATAAGTATCTGAGAATATGTCCTGAAAATTTCAAGGCGATCCGAACAAAATTGACTGAGATATGAGCGTTGAAAGAGAAGAATCCGCGTGGAAAGAGCGTTGAACGAGAAACTTTAAACGCGTTTTTCTCAAAATGGCATTTCTGAAGTCGGTGACCAAGATTACTCGAACACTAATGAACCGATCTTCTTGAAATTTTGCAGGCTTATTTAATACATAAAAATGTAGTCTTTAATCGTTCGATTTTTTTCTTCGAAAAAAAATGGCCGTTTTATAGCCAAAAAACGGCCGTTTTTTTTCGTTAAAATCGAACCATTAACTTTGACTGTCCGCCATTTTGTGAAAAATGTATATTTTTTAAAATCCTTCGATTAAAGACTAGTTTATACTTATATTTGACTAAATCCATCCGCATTTTTTTCTTCAGATGATCCACTTCGCCGCAATGTTGGTCACCGCAAACCGTGTATATAAAAACATTATTTCATTGACGGCCATTTGCCACTAAACAATGTAATATTTTTCAATAAAAAAATTACTGAAAGTTCTTCAAGATGTGTTCTTTAAGATGGTCTATTGATCGATTAAAAAAGTTTTGTAGTTTTCTTTAAAAAAAATCATGAAAAAGGCCTTTTTTGCGCTACAAGTGGGGGTAACGCGTTAAGACGAGGAAGTCCATTGTTCGTGAATAGAAGTAACACGTACATGCGTAAACATATTTTATTCATTTATTTCCTTAGCTCCAACGTATACCCTGGTGGGTTTTTACGCATTGGCCTTCCCAATAGAACCCTTTGTTATCACTCCCTACCTACACTCCGCTATTCTAACACAAGTTCTGTTGCGTCCACAGCCGTCTTAAAGGGGCCATCCCATGTAACAGCTATTTTATTCGCTTTTTTTGGGAATTTTTTTTTATAAACCATTAAAACACATTATCTTTGAATTTTTACCACACATTTGTTAAGGGGAGATATACACCTAGGAGCCGGAAAAAAGGTCATTTTTGTGAATTTTTTCAAGGAAAACTATTGAAATTTCGCATTGGGGTTTTAATTATCTAAAAGTATATACATTCAAAAATATGTTTGATTTTCTTTATTTAAAAATATCTAAAATATACACGGATATTGTATGATCCTTGGAGCGTCGTAAAAAAATCTGCGTATACGGTACCCACTGGCGTTTCTTCAAAAATCATCTGAAAAAAAAACCAAAAAGATTACCAAATTAGATACTATAATCTAGTACTTGTCATAGCCGATTTTAAAAATATCGATTTATGACAAAATGGCGGACGTTTGAACATAAATAGTGATTTTTGGGCCAAAAATTAGTTATTATCTTGCCTATAAAACAAAAACTAAGTAACGGAAAAAAAATCCTATGACAAGTACTAGATAATGGTGTATAGAATAACCAGAAAAAACCTCAAGGCAATCGGTTCATTGGTTTTCGAGAAATTTCGGGTACCGATTTGAAAATCGTGGTTTTGAGAAAAACGCGTTTGAAAATTTGGGAATGAATAAATCACGAAATTGGTCAACTTGCATGGAATCATCGATACCAGGCCCATAGTGTAGGTCTTCTACGGTCGACGGAATGTTCATAGCTTCTAAATTTTGTTGTTCGACAATCTAGGTGTATATTTCTCCTTAAGCTTTCCTCAAATCACGTTTCGTTATAATTTTTGTTTTAAATGAGCTCACTAACCAGCAACTCCATACACGAGCTGCAAGTCGATATAGCTTATAGCAATTATACAGGCATGTATGAACATCGACGATACGAAAGATGTCGAGAGAGCGTCAAAAGGCCTGTATGAATGGAAGTGCAATTAGTATGAAGTATCAAAAGCCTTATCACATGGCCGAAGAGTGAAGAAAGCACGTGTACAATTCACTATACATATATTTGGTATACATAGGTGTCTTGCCAGCCGAGACGGACCTCGTTTTGCTAATATAGCTTCCGAACCCTTTATACGGTTTGGGCGACGCTGTTCTCACGCAAAACGGGCTCAACAGGTGCGCGACTTCCGTGATTTCTCTCTTTCTCTCCACGTTGCTCATTTCCCTATTGTTTTCCACGTATACACCCCCGTCGCGTCTCCCTTGTATTCCTCTATGCCCACCCCAATGCACGAACACGATCGGAAGGGTTGCTCAATAATTAGATTCGGGAAAAAGGGCACTCGGACATTGATGATCGGGGAAGATTATGATATCGTCGGGCAGAAGTATTCGTGAGTCGATAAAGTATTCGTATCTGTATTGTCAATGATCGGATATCGAGAAAAACGAATTTTACCGAACAAGTTAATTATTAATGAATTAATAATTGACTTAATAATAAACTTAAGACTATAAAACTATAAACTATAAAAAATAAGAATTAATAATAAACTTAATAATTAACAAGTTAATTATTAATGAATTAATAATTAACTTGTTCGGTAAAATTTGTTTTCCTCGTCAGTGATCGGATATCGAAAAAAACTAATTTTACCTAACAGGTAAATTATTACTTTATTAATAATTAACTTGTTCGGTATTATTAATTTATTAATAATTGTTATTTATAAATAATTTATTAATAAATTAACTTATTATTAATTTATTAATAATTAACTTGTTCGGTAAAATTAACACAACACAAGTTAATTATTAATAAATTATCAATAAGTTCATTAATAATGAACTTGTTCGGTAAAATTAATTTTGAGAATTAGAGAATTAGACTTTAGTGTATTAGAGAAAAACAAATTTTACCGAACAAGTTAATTATTAATGAATTAATAATTAACTTGTTCGGTAAAATTAGTATTTCTCAATATCCGATCATTGACCGAACAAGTAAATTATTAATGAATTAATAACTAACTTAATAATAAACTTAAGACTATAAAACTATAAACTATAAAAAATAAGAATTAATAATAAATCTAATAATTAACAAGTTAATTATTAATGAATTAATAGTTAACTTGTTCGGTAAAATTTGTTTTTCTCGTCAGTGATCGGATATCGAAAAAAACTAATTTTACCGAACAGGTAAATTATTACTTTATTAATAATTAACTTGTTCGGTATTATTAATTTATTAATAATTATTATTTATAAATAATTTATTAATAAATTAACTTATTATTAATTTATTAATAATTAACTTGTTCGGTAAAATTAACACAACACAAGTTAATTATTAATAAAGTATCAATAAGTTCATTAATAATGAACTTGTCGGTAAAATTAATTTTGAGAATTAGAGAATTAGAGTTTAGTGTATTAGAGAAAAACAAATTTTACCGAACAAGTTAATTATTAATTCATTAATAATTAACTTGTTCGGTAAAATTAGTATTTCTCAATATCCGATCATTGACAATTCAGATACGAATACTTTGTCGACTCACGAATATTTCCGGCCGGTGATATCATAATCTTCCCCGATCATCAACGTCAGTGATCGGATATCGAGAAAAACTAATTTTATCGAACAAGTTAATTATCAATAAATAACTTGTTCGGTAAAATTAGTTTTTCTCGATATCCGATCACTGACAATTCAGATACAAAAACATTAAATTCACAATCATTTTTTCCAATGCTGTTCTAGTTTAGTTATTAAGCATTTCGGTAAATTGACCGTAAGTAATCTTTATCCGGATACACCATACTATACAAGAGCCAGCCGAAGAAAAAAAATCGAAACTTGATTTTTGCTCTCGTTTTCGTTGCGGAGCATTTTATTCAGAGTATTACTGTGTTATACGGTTCAAGGGGCTTAAGTGTGGGTGCCCTTAAGGGGCAATACCACTGTAGAATTGAAAAAAAAAATTGTTTTTTTTTTTATTTGGCGTAAGAGATGCTTTGAACCATTAAGAATAAGGGGGAAAAAGTTTGGTACCTGTAAAATTGAGTTTTTACTTTAAATGCTTGCCCATTACACAAAAATTCATATTTTCGAAATCCCCTACGTGCTTCTCTAGCTATACGCATCTAAATTAATATTATTTTTTATTTTTTTCCACATTGAAGTTTGCGTCAGTCATACTGCGTGCCGCAATCACCGTTTTGTATAGTCTTTTAAGGTAGTACCTCCACAGGAGAGTTGAATTAAGAAATGGTTGAAATTTGACATATACGTTATTTAATACATTATTCAAACATCTGTGCAATTTGAATAAGTTTGACCACCCCAAACCTGAGATATTTACACTTAAAGTTGGCTTGGTTTACACGTAACAAATGCGTTATGATGGGCAAACAGAGCATCATTAATTCTACCGTCAAAACTAAAATTAAGAAATTGATAAAAAACGAGGATAAGCTAGAGTAAGATATCACGAATAATGTGAAAAAAAATGAGAATGATTCACCATCTAGTTTCCAAGATATAACCATGAGAAGCCTTCACAATTTTGGTGCAAAGCCTGGCAAAGCCTGGAAAAAAAACAATTGGGGCAAAGCCTGGACAGTCCCGGCAAAAAGTTTACTGGCAATGGTCGATCAAAAACACAATACAAAATATATTTTACGGCAATAAATGATATCCATCGTATTATTTACTAGTACCGAGTCAATATTGCGTAGTTGTTAATTTTATTCATTACTAATTAAACCAATTATCAATCGTTTAAACATGAACATGGTATGTAAACTTTTGGTTGACATTTTCGCAGAGGAACTACCTCAATATAAATTTATGTTTGTTCACTTGAAGATATGAACAATAACATCCTTGAATATTATTATCCTCTTATTTGCCCTTCCAACCAAAAGAAAATTGCGAAAAATCACTTAATTTTAGACGTTTACTGTGGTGTAAGCCCTTAAGGGCTTACATCTATTGGAAACTTTTGAAAAGATCGGTTTTTGGTTTCGACACTTCGGAAATATACTCTGAAAATTTTAAGTCGATCCGTTCAAAATTGAGAAAATTATAGGCGTTCATAGGAAGGTTCCGAGAAACCGCCAACTTTGAACGCGTTTTTCTTAAAATTACTTTTTGAAAATCAGTGACCACGATATTTCAAAAGTCTCTGTATCGATCAACTTCAAAATTCACAGGCCTCTTTTGCGCATCAAAAAGCCGTGCTCAAACGGGGGAATTTTTTTTTTCATGCATAGTGTTTTTTATCAACGAAAATAGAGCGTTTTTCACCGAAAATCGATACATTCACAATAGACTGCGGGCATTTAAAAAAAATTTGTATCGGTTTGTTTTTTTCATTTCGGATGATTTGCTTCCGGGCAGCAATTCTGCACAAACCATTGTATCTGCCACATTTATAAATATTTTTTATACAAAAAATGTAGAAGCTACTTAAAAGTACTCTTTGATGTTAAAAAAATGAGAACCTACACACGCGTTCCCAAAAAAGAATCACAAAAATTGCTCTCTTTTCCGGCCACCAACTATGTGTAACCTGTTAAATTTCAAACGAAACGAATGCTTCCCCCTTTTTATTTATATCAACCTGTTTCGGCGAGGATATGATGTATGCATGTCCCTTGATCTCCCTTTTAACGTACGCACCTGCTGTATACATATATAGGGGACATTCGAGGTCAACTCACGTGGTCATCGGCCTGACCCCCTCGGATTCAGTTGACGATTTTTTTCCACAGCCGATTTTTCTTTTTCATAAAATTCTGCACTCGAATACTGTACAGTTATATTTGGAAGTCGTCCAGCTTCGTTTGCACAGTCATATAGCTCTGTCGCAGTTGTTATTTGCTTATCACTACGGCGCTGAAGACTTGCTCTTGCAGTTTCCCTTTTGACAGTTCCGCCAATTCCGTAAGTTTTTTCATGGCGACACAAGTTAGCGATATTTTTATGGTAGCTCTAGAATAGCTTTTTTCAATGTTATTCTAATTATTGGGCGAATTTTCAGCGTTTTACTCTCAAAATATAGGAAACATTTTTTACCAGAATATGATTCATTTTTCTTTTTTTCTTTCCTACAGACAAGCATTATTGGAATATTTTATTTGCAAAATTTGGAATTTTTTTTTCTTTCTTTAATTTAAAAAAAAATTATTCTCGGCCCACTCTCAAACTTTGATGGAAATATTTGTTTTTAGTTCTAGATGTTATGAAAAAAAATTCAGAATTTTAAACCTGGTCGTAATTCATTTTCACTCAAAAGTTATGGAAAAAACTTATTTTATGAGTAAAACAAGTGATGAAAATCTGAAAAAAAACCTCTTTTTTGGACTAAAATATGCCCGACAAAAATTCGTTAACTGAATCCGAGGGGGTCTTTCCGATCCGAGGGGGTCTCACGACCACGTGAGCTGGCCTGGAATACCCCATATGTATACACACATAGACTACACTGGACAAAAAAGTACGCACCTTTCCATATATTTCGCGTGATCCTTTGCACACTTTATTTCGTCCCATACTATATACTATATCCAACTGTAAAACATGAAGATAAATCTTAAATAATGTGCCGCATCAGAGTTGCGGCGCTTCTAAAGTAGGTCAAGACTGGTACAACTTCGAGTCCCAGCAGGGGGAAAACGGGAGATGATGGCGAGTCAAGCATTTTATGCGAACTGCGGAGGTTACCCGTGATGCAAGGTTTTGGCTCACTTCCGGATAAGGGCTCTGAGTAGCGAAGTAGTGCGCTCACGAAATTCACTTATGGACCTCATGTACCCATTCAATTTTGGGCAGAGAACAAATGTTTGACTCCATCCCTTCGAAATTAGCGCAATCAGCTAACGTTATCAAGGCGGTGCTGGCAACAAATCGACCTCAGTGCGAAAAATAAAATCATTGTAGCCAAATATTTTCTTAAGGGGTTAGGCCACTCTAGAGGCCGAAAAAATAGGCTTTTTGGGGATTTTTTTTTCAGACAAACTACAAAATAAATCCCCACTACAAGAAAGGGTGTTTATCATACATAGTGACTGTATACAATCATTTTTTTGAAGCGATTACTTTCAAAATGGCGGCTGTGCAGCGTTTATCTCAAAACTGCATTTTTTAAGTTGGCCGGAAACGTAACTCAGACAATTTTCAACCGATTCACTTGAAACGTTGTATATCTTGAAAAATACATTGTTCATGGAAGAACGTAGGATTTTTTTTATATTGCATAGTTCATTTATTATTAACAATTATCTGACGATTTTTTAGGCAAATTTTTCATTTTCCAAAAATTTGCATAAAAAATTGTTAATAATAAATGAACTATGCAATTAAAAAAAAATCCTACGTACTTCCATAGACAATGTTTTTTTCAAGATATATTCAACATTTCAAGTGAATCGGTTGAAAATTATCCGAGTTATGTTTCCGGCCCACTTAAGAATGCAGTTTTGAGATAAACGCTGCACAGCCGCCATTTTGAAATGAATCGCTTCAAAAAAATTATTGTATACAGTCACTAACATGTATGATAGACACCCTTTTTTGTAATCTCGATTAATATTGTAGTTTTTCTGAAAAAAAAATCCCCAAAAAGCCTATTTTTTCGGCGTCTAGAGTGGCCTAAGGCCTTAATACCTTATAAATCTCGTGGCGAATTTCGTCGATCCATTTATTTTGCATCCCAAGCTCCGCAATTTCTTCAGAAAACATTTTTATTCCAAAACTTCCGGTACCCCGAAAATTGCAAATAGAGCTTTTTCTTCATAAGAAAAGCATCTTTGCGTAAATATCGACAGTGGAAGAGGCATTCCTGGAAAGAGCCTGAAGATTTATAAATTGACTATAAATTCACAAGGAAACGAAAAAAAATGACGCGATATCGGCGCCGTCGTCAGCCCGTTAAATTGATTTATTCGTCAAGAATACGTGGTCGCGCCATTCGCCTGTAGAGGCTACTTGAACTATGCCATTTCCGTACCCTCGCATCAGGCTTGCTTCTCTCGGTAGGTACGTAACTTGGTACAGGAGTACGTACTGCTGGAAAGGTCTAGCAACGAACCGAAGCAGTATGTGTGTGCTTCAGATTGAAAGAGGAGGAGGGGCTAAGAATTAGGGGTGAAGGGTGGAAAGCCATATAGTTATTTGATTTTGATAGGGTCTTTAGGTTCCGAACTATTACGACGGTAATATTTCACTTCGGTACAATCGTGATGTCGCTGAAAAACCCCGTAATCGGAAAAAATTAGAAGGCCAGTTTTTTGACAGGTGATTCTGTAGTTGCCGCGGGTGCTAAATCCAAGATTGCCTAAAAATCGGGGTGCAGGGCTTTTTTAAGGGGATGAAGGAGGATGGGGGTGGAGTGATGCCAAACTACAACCGCCACGAGGTCGGCGCCGTGAGATAAAATGTTCAGAAAAATCCGGGCTTTACTTTCCTCCACAGCGCCGAAATCGTGGAAGCTCATTTTGGGGGTGAAAAAGTGGGATGAAATTTTGAAAAAACAGTTTTAATTCAATAACTCTTTACGAAAAATTCGTACACTTTTTGTTCAAATGGAAACGTTGTAGCCATTCAAAAGACGCGTCGATCGAGTATTTAATCATCACTCTCCAACAATATCTTCGCTCCGAAAAAATTGTTGACATAACGAAAAAAAATTGTTTATTGAATAACTTCAAAACAATCGATTTTTCGGGTATGGTTTGAATGTACGAAATGTAGAGAATGATTTTCTCTATATTTTCGTTTTTATGAACCACCTTTGAATTTGGCTTTTTCCAACCCCTCTCGGGGGTTGCAAATGGAAAATGAAATTCTGGGCAAACTTTTGACCGCACGAATTCGCTGCCGTGGAACAATTTGTAGCTGAAGCCTCAGCTATATTTTTGTCCACAACGCCAAACTCGTATCTCTTTATTTTCGGTCAATAATTGTCCCAGAATTTTATTTTGACTTTTAAACCTCCGAGAGGGGTTGGAAAAAGCAAAATTCAAGGGCGGTCTATAGAAACGAAAATATAGAGAAATCTATTCTCTACCGTTCGTACATTAAAACCATGCCCGAAAAATCGATTGTTTCTGAGTTATTCAATACACATGATTTTTTCAAATATTACAACAATTTTTGTGTGGGTGAAGATATTATCGGAGAGAGATATTTGAATACTCGATCGACGCGTCTTTTTAAGGGCTACAACGTTCCCATTTGAACAAAAACTGTATGAATTTTTTCTAAAGAGTTGTTGAATTAAAACTGATTTTTCAAAATTTCACCCCACTTTTTCACCCCCAAAATGAACTTCCACGACTTCGGCGCTGTGGACAAAAATAAAGCCCGAATTTTTCTGAACATTTTGTCTCCCGGCACCGACCTCGTATTCGTTGTAGTTTGGCATTAATCCACCCCCATCCCCCTTTATCCCCTAAAAAAAACCCTACGCCCCGATTTTTAGGCAAACTTGGATTTAGCACCCGCGGCACCTAAAAAATCACCTGTCAAAAACCTAGCCTTCTAATTTTTTCCGATTCCAATATACAGCACGACTGTACTATTCGTCAAATTCGTAAAAATCGTTGATGCTTTTATACGCAGGTGATGAAATTCAAGCCCTATTGATCGCAAATAAGGGATGTGACAGAGTAGGCAAAATGGTCGTTAAAGAGATAGTTATAAAGTTCAACGTTTACGGATTCCTGCTTACCAAAGATCTCATTACCATCGGGAGAGCCGGTACCGTTTGACCTTCCTCCAATTAGAACCTGAGTTCCGATAACGGAATGAACTGACTGTCTAATTACCATGGATTACGTGCACCTGTATTTACGAATTGGTGCACTTACCCGATCGCATCTATGATTTCAGCGAACGCGAAACCGCTGACTTTCGACGAGGTTTACAATCAGAGCAGCCCAACAAACTGCACCGTGTACTGCGGTGGTTTGACAAACGGCCTCACGGAAGAGCTCATGCAGAAGACCTTTTCACCCTTTGGCTCCATCCAGGAAATTCGAGTTTTCAAAGACAAGGGTTACGCCTTTGTTAGGTGAGTGTCGTTAGCGTTTTCCCTGGCCTACATGGATTGCTGCTACAATGAAAGGCATAGAAAGAGAGAGCAGGGTAGTGAGCCTCAAGTTCTTCCGGTTTTGTATCCCTCATGTTGTCAATCTTGAAACAGCTGCGCCTCGTTCCAATTTTGCTCGAAAAATTACGTTGACCAGAAGCACATAGCAATATATCCATTCGTAAGAATAACATTTCCACCTTTTTCTCGATTCCCGGCAGATTTTCCACGAAAGAATCGGCCACCCACGCCATTGTGGCGTCTCACAACACCGACATCAACGGACAAACGGTTAAATGCAGCTGGGGAAAAGAGAGCGGAGATCCTAACAACGCCCAACAATCCGGACAGGTGAGATTCGATCAACTGAATCAACTTTCAGCACAGCCAAAAGAAACAAAAAGCAAAGCGAGCCATTAGAGACAATTGGTGTGAAAAGTTTACCTCCATCAGCCATGTCGAGAGAGAAGAAAAACGCGTCTCTCGGGGAAATCCATTAAAGAAATCAACCGAGAAGTCAGAGACTCGTCACTAATTATGAAGGACACGATAACAAAGCGATTTCACGAGTAGAGTAGACCGGATGAGTTTAGGAGAGTAGCCACGTTCTAAACTTTTGCCAGAGTTTCCACTATTTTTGTCCTTCGGGCAAACTTTATGGAGGTTCAAGCTGTAATTCACGATCCGATCGATGATCCGAATGGGGTACCTGTCTTCTTAACTTGCTAAAACACTAGGGACTACGAATTGCCGTAAGAACTATGGCAGAAAGCCTGGGTTCGTCTGAAAAGAAGACCTAAAGACCTGTAAGAAGATTCATTAACAGCCATAGTCCAAGAATAATGGAAAGACAGGGTTGATTCCAAAGCCAACAGTTTGGTCTTTCCGTTATCGTTCCAACTTGCTTCATCATGGGCTGGTGTAGCATTGCAGCCCCGTGAATCGGTCTCCCTCAGCAATTCGCAGCGTTCAGGGAAATCTGCGGTACGTCCGATTTGGAAGCACCGCAAAAACTAAAAAGCGAGAGATGGGAAAAGAGGAAGGTGTAACCTTCGGCAACGTTGCCAATCCCTTGCGAATTCATCCCACAATATTAGATTGTAAAATGGTTGTGGAGCGATCTCTGAAATGGATTGCAGAGTTAGGGCTACCGTCGTTGCGACGATTCCTAATGAAATCAACCAATCGCACCATTACCCGATACGTCGTTATTTTTTCCAGGCAATATCGTCAGCAACGTATCCGTATTACGCCGCAGCGGCGGCTGCTGCGGCCGCTGCGGCGGCAGGTGTCGGTGGTGTCGGTAGTGTAGGTGGTGTTGGCGGGGCTGGACAACTTGGCTATTGGTATCCACCCCAATCGTATCCAACGACCGCGGCCACGCAGATGCAGGCAGGTGGTTTTCTTCAGGGGATGCCGGGATACACGTACGGACAGTTTGCTGGTTATCAGCAGGCGCAGTACATGGGGTGAGTTTGGGGCTTGAATAATACGCATACTGCACGCCAATAGACCATACCACGTACGCATGGATACGATACTTAAAGGGTATCATTACTCGGTGAGAGGGATAATGAAACACGATTACGAAGCAATCAAATTGCACATCGCGTTGCCATGAGATAGACTGGATTCTATGATTACCCAGTGATAACAAAGACTCGCTGAATGACATTCAAGTACTTGAGTGGCCAATGCAGCCTCATGGCATCGTTATCCGTTTCATCACTGATTATTGCACCCTAAAATCGTTCGAAATCTAATCATATATTCAACTATAGTGCAGTCGTGCTGTCGCTGAAAAACCCCGTAATCCGAAAAATTAGCAGGAGGCTGGTTTTTTGACAGGTGATTTTGTGGGTGCCGCGGGTGCTAAATCCAAGTTTGCCTAAAAATCGGGGTGTAGGGTTTTTTTAGAGGATGAAAGGCGATGGGGTTGGTTAATGCCAAACTACAACCTCTACGAGGTGGGCACCGTGAGACAAAATGTCCAGAAAAATCCAGGCTTTAATTTTATCTACAGCGCCGAAGTCGTGGTAGTTCATTTTGGGGTGAAATTTAGAAAAATCAGTTTTGATTCAATAACTCTTTAAGAAAAATCCGTACACATTTTGCACAAATGGGAATGGTGTAGCTCTTGAAAAGACGCGTCGATCAAGTATGTGATGATCACTCTTCGATAATACCTTCACCCACAAAAAAATTGTTAAAATACCCCAAAAAAATTGTTTATTCATAACTCAAAATCAATCGATTTTTCGGGTATGGTTCAAATGTACGAAATGTAGAGAATAATTTTCTCTATATTTTCGTTTCAATAAACCACCCTTGAATTTTTTTTCAACCCCTCTCGGGGGTAGAACATTCAAAGTGAAATTCTGGGAAAACTATTGACCGCACGAATTCACCGCCGTGGAAGAATTTGTAGCTTGAACCCTTAGCTACATTTTTGTCCACAGCGCCAAACTCGTATCTCTTCATTTTCGATCAATAATTTTCCCGGAATTTCATTTTGAATTTTCAACCCCTAAGAGGGATTCGAAAAAGCAAAATTCGAGGGTCGTCCATCGGAACGAAGATATAGAGAAAATTGTTCTCTACATTTCGTACATTTAAACCATCCCCGAAAAATCGATTGTTTTTGAGTTATTCAATAAACAATTTTTTTTTATACTTCAACAATTTTTTTGGCGTTGAAGATATTATTGCAGAGGGATGATCAAATACTCGATCGACGCGTCTTTTCAAGGGCTACAACGTTCTTATTTGAACAAAAATTTTATGAATTTTTCCTAAAGAGTTATCGAATGAAAACTGATTTTTCAAAATTTCACCCCACTTTTTCACCCCCAAAATGAACTTCCACGACTTCGGCGCTGTGGACCAAAAAGCGCGGATTTTTCTGAACATTTTGTCTCCCACCGCCGACCTCATGGGGGTTGTAGTTTGGCATTAATCCACCCCGATCCCCTTTCATCCCCAAAAAAAACCCTCCACCCCGATTTTTAGGCAAACTTGGATTCAGCACCCGCGGCACCTACAAAATCACCTGTTAAAAACCTAGCCTTCTAATTTTTTCCGAGTCCAATATACAGCACGACTGTACTACTATACAAAATGGGGAAAATCCTACCACCTCTGCTCGATGTCACTTGAAATACAAACATGTTGGGCTCTGTTGAGATAACTGCGAAACGTAAAAATGTCTAACCTTACACGCAGAATGGGTATGGGTGTTCACGCGGCAAGTACGGCGGCAGGATGGGGTCAAGGATTACCTAGCGGGCCTCAATTACCGCCACATCACGCGACGACAGTTTCAGCACCACCTGGTGTACAAGCTGCTCCACCACCACCGCCACCTCCCGCCCAAATGATGGCCTATCCCATGCAGCAATTCCAGGTAATGTCATATCTTCGAGAATTCTTCCCCTGTCAAGCCGTCTTTGTTTAGCTTGCTGCATCTTGTTCATTCTTACGTTTTCGCTTGTTCACAATCATTCGACTCGAAGCAAAGAGAAAGGAAAAAATATAACCGGACGGAGCGGAGAGGAGGAATTTTTCTTCCGTGGCGTGAAAAAGAAGAGTACATGAATACTCTATCTTGGAATCCATTATGCGAATTATATTCTCACCAAATGAAGCTAATGGGTTACACCAAATTCGGGGCCCCAAAAAAGAGGAATTTTCGTGATTTTTTACTGGGGAAACGCGTGCAGTTTTTTATTTTTAGTTTTTTACTTCAAAGGATTCAATGGACTTTACTTTAAAGATACTTTAAGGGGAGGTACCTGAGTAAACGGCGAGAAAACAGGTAATTTTCATTCACAGGGGTTTTTCATTTGATTTAATCATCGCTTTTTTTATGCAAGGTGTATGCAATCCAAAATCGTCGGGAATTGCGAACGAAAAACGAATGTTAAATTAAAACGGTCGCGATTCCGTCAAAAATGAACATTTCAAAAAAATACTACGTGGCGAACGAGAAAAACTAAAATTTGAATCGCTTCCAGTCAACGAATTCATTTTCAAAAATTCCTAAACATACCTCAATGTACATATTTTCCAATAAAGAAAAACCCGGATCCAATCGAAACATTAGTTATTGAGATAAAAATTCTCGAAGTTTACCTATTTTTCTCGCCATTTACTCAGGTACCTCGCCTTAAAGGACGAAGAATTTAATGAAATATTGATTTTTGAAAAAATGGCCGTCGTCCAAAGTAAAAGTATCGATTTTTGGTGAAAAAAAAAACTCTATTTTGGTTCATACAAAAAAATTCCTTCGTCCGAGCACTGCTTTTTGATATGTTAAAGAAGCTTGACAAATTTGAAGTTGATCGGTGCAGCGATTTTTGAGATATCGTAGTCACCGATTTTGAAAAAGTAATTTTGACGAAAAAATAAACGCTTAAAGTTCGCCGGTTCTCCGTACTTACATATACGCCTATAACTCCCTTAATTTTGAACGGACCGACTTGAAATTTTTGGAAAATATATTTGGAATGTTGCATTTTGAGAAACCGTCAAAGACCAAAAATCGATATTTTCAATAATTTCAACTGGGGTAAGCCCCTAAGATTCCTGACTAAGAAGTTACCGGTTTGATAATACACAATAATGATTTTCTCCAGTTGATCAATGGGTGAAACGCAGAACATCCTTTTTAAGCTGGGGGTAAAAAACTGCATCAGACAGACTAGGGCGATTTTTTAAAATTATTCAGATTAATCTGCATTCATACACTGAATGATCTACGATGCAGAAAAGAGTATCGATTCAACAACCTCTCAAGTCCGATTTATTCGATCCAGTTATATTCTTTTCGTTCTCTGTTCGTACGTAACACTTTTATGGTCTGAACGTTGTGGTTGTACTTGTGTATCGAAGAGGAATGATGTGTCGAAGAATGTCGAATGCATGGAGAGCAAATGGCAATGGAGATCAGAAGAGAAGACGTGGATAAAAGGAGGTGCAGCGTTAATGCCAGTTCCGGCAGCAGTGTTTGGGTTAGAGCCACCTACAGAGTGTAACAGCAAAGGGAGGGGGGCCAACAGAGCTTTGAATTCTCAGGCATGAAAAAAAAATCATCGTCATATCATCATCAAATAAAACCAAAAAAATCAAAATCAATCAAACGAAATAACAAAATCGAAATTAATCAAACGAAATAAAAAAATCGAAATTAATCAAATGAAATCAAAAAATCAAAAGCAAGCATATGAAATCAAAAAATCAAAATCAATCAAATGAAATAAAAAAATTAAAATCAATCAAATGAAATCAAAAAATCAAAATCAATCAAATGAAATCAAAAAATTAAAATCAATCAAATGAAATAAAAAAATCAAAATCAAATCAAACCAAAAAATCATCACATAAAGCCCGGTTAAAAATGGCGGAATGGAGCATAGAATATGAAAACCATTTCAATATAGAAATTGCTTCGTACTCGATATCTCCATTTTTATACAAGACTTTCTTCTAATATTCATTTCACTATAAGACTTTTTTTATAAGTCGCCACCGACAAAAAAAACCCGCTGTAATATGCTTTTTTGTATTAAAGAAAAGCAATTCGCAGACATTGCTCGTAGCACTTGATTGGACATTGGAGTAACGAAATTTTCCACTGATAAATGTTCGAAAAAAGGAACGACACTGAAAAATGATTTAATTCTAGAAGTACACGATTGCGTTCAAACGACAAGGCAGAACTAGAGTTTTTCCTCCTTGGTGAAAAATTTGCATAGGCTTGATCGACTTTTTCAAAAAAGACACAAACAAATATTGGAATATACGTACTTTTGCAGAAACTGCAACATTCGAAAGTTGGCTGGGTCCGTCAGACCGAACGTGTATGAAAAAAAGTGGAAAGAAATGTGCGCAAACTTCTAGGATTGATAGCATTTATGCCACAGTTAAAAATAACAATTATTCAAATGGGCATTAAAATAACAATTATAGCACATGACTGATTAAGGGGGGAGATCCCTTTAAAAAGCCGAAAACAAGCAACTTAAAAAAAAGTGTCGAAATTATTTTTTCTACATGATTAATATTTTATGTACATATTATTAAATCTTTCGATTTTCCAAATTTTTTTGTATCTTTTAATTACCGGCTGTACGACACTTGCTTCAGAGACGTTTGCCTCCTGAGTTGTTCCACGGCGTACAACCTAGCATCTGGTGCATTGATCTGAAACATCAGAACCAAGAAGTTTTAGATTTCTAAGACCCACACGCTCTATGTGAACCTCAAAAATCCAAAGAAAAGTGAAAATTCGAAAAACGGTACGTCTTTGAAAAAATGTTCTATGTTTCGTTCATTTATTACTGAAAAAGTATTTTTTTTTAAATAATTTTCAAGGAACTTGACAATTCGCTTATTTTCGGCTGCCTAAAGGGATCTTCTCTCTCAATGATATTTTTGACTGTGATATTCTTGCTAAAAATTTCCTCAAAACACGAAAATGAATTTTTATTTACTCGTCTAGTCTATATACAGTAGAGACTGGTCTTAAATGACTAATCACCTGCTACAGCAGCTGCAATGTTCCATGTTGATTTTCGCCTCCACGTACTTTTGATTTGATACGGATATAAATCGAAATTCGAGGGAAAATGGTGTTTACGTCGAAAATCGAAATTTGATCGGCCGCTGCAAAGGGTCGATTGAGCACCGCATGATATAATATATACCCGGTAACGTACAGGATCTCGAGTCTAGAGCCACTGATATTTCTGAAATTGGGCACCGTCTCCTATCTCGCCTATCTCCGATTCGCTATCCTTATAATCGAGCAACTCCCCGAAGGAGCGTCGCCTCTCTCCTCGACATCCACAAAATTTATTCAAAATTTTCCACCTGGATTACTCGTGGGACCGAGCCAGCTCGAGCCACCTCATTCTCTAGCCTCACCCTGTTTGCCATTTATCCCAACTGACAACGTCTCGGGATACCTCCACCTTCTCTACATATGGGGCATTCCACGCCAACTTAACAACTTTAAAAACGTGTTTTTTTTTCACTGCAAAATTTCTGTAAAATTTGGATTTAAAAAGTAGTTTTTTTTCGAATTTTTCATAAACAGAGAATGAATCTGGGAACCTGAGAACAGAAAATTAAATGAGAAAATTTCGTTTTTTTTATTGACCGCTTATTTGATAAAAATTTAAAAAATTGCGATATTAAAGTTCCGGAGCGGAATAGCATTTGTGGGGAATTTTACGGCGGATGACAAAATCACAATTGCAACTTAAAAGCCGGATGTACATTTACAAAGATAAAAAAATGTATTTTTTTAACGATAGAAATATATATGTAGAATATTTATATTCAAACGCACTTTTCTCAAAACTGCATTTTCGAAATTGGCGTGTAGGATTACTCAAAAACTAGTAAGCCGATTGAAACTTAATAGAAATATTGATAATATTGCTACCTTCTACTTGACTAAAATTATTTTTGAAAAATTAGACAAAAAACTACTTTTTAATCCAAATTTTACAGAATTTTTGCGTGAAATGGTAATTTTTTTTTGTAAACGCGTGCCATTCCCTTAATTTGGCATTTCCTTCATTTTAATTACTGTCAAACAGAAACTACACATGTTCTAATTAAAAGAATTTTTTATTTTTTTTTTGCAAATCAAAGTTTTTTTTTGCAAATCAAAGTTTGTTTTGCAAATCAAATTTTTTTTGTGTATCAAAGTTTTTTTTGCAAATCAGATTTTTTTTCAAATCAAAGTTTTTGCAAATCAAGATTTTTTGTGCAAATCAAAGAAGGTACACTGCACGCCGATCCGCAACGCCCGCGGAAACCTTGCTGTAACACTCTGCCACAGCTCCGCCATTTTGATGATAAATGAATTTAAAAAATTGTTTTGTATGCCTAAATATACTGTTAAAGTATAACTACAGTATGATAAAAGTAGAATAATTATTTCTTAGTTTAAAAAGTCCCTCAAAATTGCTTAGTTTCTTTCCGTCTAAATGTATATCCCACCTCAAGTTTTTAAGGCTATGTATCACACTGTTCGCCCACTTCGAAATTTCGAACCCCAATTTCGACCAAACGATGAAATCAATTCAGATGAAATTTATCGTGTACATGCGATATTGTGGCAGAAAAAGCCTGACGGTCGACATTTTTCCAAATTTTGAAAAAAAAATTACAGTTTGTAGTTACCATAGGATGAATTGTAAATTACTGACTGATGCATCGAATTCATGCAGCGTTCTCAAAAACACCTTTTGAGCGTTGTTTCGACTGATTGTATGGTAAAATAAGGGAGAAATTGGGGTTTGGAGTTTCTTTTCCATAAGACTAGCGAAATTGTACCAACGAAGCTCAAAATATTACCGACAATCCTGAAAATCTAGTGCGTCAGTTTCCCGACTGGTGGCGACACCGCATGGTGAACCTGCACACATAACACGCATCACACACGGACTTGCAGCAATCGTCGCCTATTGGGCCTCTGCTCTTTGCTGTAGTGCGAGTAGCAGACGGTTGCTGCGCCATCTAACGGTAGTTTCCAGTGGCTCGTAGCCAAAAAAGACGAACTATGCAATTGTGATACATGGCCTTAAGCGGCTAATTTAAAAAGAGTCGATTTTTTTTAAACCTCGCCTCACGACAATAACGCAGATAATAATCGTTTTAAATATGGACCCGTGCAATGAAGACCAAAGATTGAACAAAAACGAAAACCAACATCGGACAGATCCGAAACCATGGAAATTAGCATGCAACGCCTGTGGCTGGAAGAGACGGCGCCCACTTTTTTCCCCTCAGATAAAGAAACATCGCCCTTCATCTCTTTTTTCTGGAATGGAGAAAAAGCCAGAGATAATTCCTTCAGGGACGGTACTCGGAATTATATTCTTCGAGTCATGTATAACAACCGGAATATTTCCTCATGCATGTATTTTCGTCTGCTTTCAAAACGATCGTCGCTTAACATTCTAATGGCTCGAAACATCACGATTTGTAGAATATGCGGATATCGTTCTTGTGCACTCGCGGTCCAAACAAAAGGATTAGTTTCTGACGAGGATACGAAAACTAATTTTCTTTCGAAAAAACGAACCATTTATAAAAATGAGAACTTGCTGCCTGACTATGGCATAGCTGTATTAGTTTCAATGCTTCAATGAAAAGTCGCGCGGGTTGACACCTGATGTTCAAACTTTTGAATATTATTTCGCTATCGACAAGCTTCCAAAGCTTAAGGTTGAAAAATCAGAAAAACCAACAAACCTCGATTACCCGTGGTTTGTCTTCCATACGTTGTCACTCGTCAGATACCATTACCCTAATTGGACCCATATTCGCATGCATCGCAACATCTCACAGCAAAGAATCACTTCATGAAAAAAAAAAAAACGCACCTCAGCCTCGAATGAAGACCTGTAACTTTTGTTTTCTGCAAACATCAATAATTTAAGGAGTTTCGAACCGAAACAAATCCAAACGTTACCATTTGATTCAAATTTATACAATAAGTTGTGTGTGATATACTGAATGCAGCCTCCAAATGTTTAAGCGATCGTCTACACCGTTCCTGTAAATTTTACAATTGAAAAAAAAACACCTTTCAACATAGGGACATTCTCACGCTCATCGCCATATGGCAGTTTTACGGACGAAATAGCGTGGAAAAATGTTTAAAATGTCACTAATCCCCTTAAAAAAAACTGTCATAACACAATAATGCTGTTCTGAGAAAAACACTTTGTAATTTTTTGTTCACATTCGTGAAGTCACTGTGACGTCACTATTTATCTAAATTAGCCCGTAATGATTTTATTTATTGTTAAATGTATCAACCTTTTCGAGGGTTATAAATAATATGTAGCCAATTGCAAAGAACGATTTTTCTGGGTTGTGACAGTTTTTAGAGGACGAACGATGTTATGAAAAACTGTCAAATCACTCAATACATTATGTCACTGATGACAAAATTGTCATAACATTTTAAACATTTTTCCCCCACTATTTCGTGCACAAAACTGTCATTCGGCGATGAGCATAGGCATCTCCCTATGATAAAAAGTGTTTTTTCAATTGTAAGTTTTATAGAAAGGGTGTGGAAGACTGATTTAAAATTTGGGTGGTGCATTCAGTATATGACGAAGAATTTACTGTATAAATTTGAATAAAATGGTAACATTTCGTTAATTGTCTTGAAACTCCTTAGCCCGAACAGCCGTCAGGAAGGTTTTAGAAGCTTACAAGGAACATCCCTCAGGCGACACCCTTCGATTTTGTTGAAATTTGGATATATCATAAAGCACCGAAAAGTAAGCGATACGTATTTTTTTTATCGTCGGAAAAACGGTTTTAAGGGGTGAAACGAACCCTCGAAAATAGGGGTGTTTTTCGTTTTTCGTCGATAACGTTATCGTTCTCATCTCCAATGTATAGTGCACAAAAAAATAAACATTGTTGCAATTTGAAATTTTTCAATATCTCGTACCGTTAAAACGTTATCGACGTAAAACGAAAAACATCCCCATTTTTGAGGGTCCGTTTCAGCCCGTAAAACCGTTTTTCCGCCGATCAAAAAAAAATACGTATTGCTTACTTTTCGGTGCTTTATAACATATCCAAATTTCAAGAAAATCGGAGGGTGTCACCTGAGGGATGTTCCTTGTTAGACGAGAGCACGATGACCACCTAATGCATAAGTATTTTCGAGACAGTATCACATAATGTGATAGATGAAAATGAATAAAGGGTGTCTCAAAATGACCTGACATTTTTAATTGCGCGCCACTTTTTTTGTGGCGAACATAGAGTACCAATATTTGACAACTGGCATCAGAAAGTATAGAGGTTTAGTCATAGAGAATTCATGGTCGTGTTATCTCACGCCGCGGCGATGTGAATTGGCCACCAAGTTCGTGCGATTTGACGCCATTGAACTTCTTTCTTTGGGGTTTTCTGAAAGGAAAAGTGTATGCCAATGATCCGCAGACGATTCCGAAGCTCAAGGAAGCAATTGATTGACCATTAATCAAATTAATCCGCAATTATGCCAAAATATTATTGAAAATTTCGTCAAAAGAGTGAACGTTTGCAAACAGGGACGAGGCGGCCATTTATCGGATATTGTGTTCCACGCATAACCTCCATCTTTGCACCTTATATTCAAATAAAAATATTCGTACTTTTCACATAAACAATACGTTTTATTAATATATTAAAATGTCAGGTCATTTTGAGACACACTATATTATTCGCGAGATCCGTGAAGACTTCCGGTTGCATTTTGCATGAATTCACCGTGATAAAAGCCCGTGGAAGAAAAGCTCCGGTATTCGAGGCTGAGGTAGTACCACAGAGACGCTAATCGTTAGAGGAATGTACTCCCCGTGGCTGTGCATCCTCCCTTGTGGAAGCTTGCGAGAAGATAACCGAGCAATGGAGAGCGTGAGTGCGGAAGCCGGATGTATGAGAGAAAAAATGTTGACGTGATTGTGCGAGAGAGCCTTGTTTGTGTGTCTGCGATGAAACATTGTATAATCATGTCTTTATGCATATACATATATATGAGACATTCTGCACCCAATACGACTCATTTTCAACCCTCGTCCTCTGGGATTCTTTGTACACGATGTTATTTATTTCACCCCAAGAAGCGTTCGGTTTGAAAAATTCTCTCATTCAGCCATTAAGGCACTCGACGCCGGACAAAAATTCACAGTCTATCGCCACGCCTCTCGTGACCACACCTGACAGTGTAACGGATGAGCCTTGTCAAGCTTTACTCTAATGAACAACAGTCACCTTGGCCGTTAGCAGTATGAATAAAACTTTGCGGTAACTTACGAGAATGTCAAAAAGACACGAGCATCAAGAACTATCGCCAAATAAAGTCATTTTGGAAGATGCAACTCTTGAATGTTACTCGGAGTAGAACAGTGATCTTTAAGGGGCTATACCAGTGTGAACACTGAAAATTTGAAGAAAAGTACTCAATTAAATGTTTCGGAAAATTAAGAATGTATTTGGCTATATTTGACCAATATTACATAATTTTTTCATGGAAAAATATTGAGATCCAAGCGACTTATGCGATGCCTACGGAGGCGCCGAAAAAAAAGTTCCTCCACTGCTGACATGATTCCGGCCGATTGAATAGATGAAACCGAAAGAGGAAAAAATGTCGTTAAACTGGAAGGTACTTCCTGTACAATGACGTAGGACTTTTGAAAAATATCAAAATCTAACAAAATGGCGTAGTTATGAAAAAAAGTCTGTTTTCTTGTCTATAAAATGGTCGTTTTTTTCAATGCCAAATCGTCAATTTTAATCCAATCAAAAATATCCTACGTCATTGTAGAGTAAATATATTCAAGAGTACTCAGTTCAAATTTCAAGTCAATCGGATAATTGCTCTTTGAGTTACAATGTCAGCAAATTTGAAAAATCTCATTTCGAGAAAAACGCGTTTAAAGATAAAATGATATTGATATAAATGATATAAACGATAATGGTATTCTTGAAAGTATAAACTTTCGAAAAAGGCAATAAAAATCAATTTTTTGAAAGTGTCACACTGGAATAGCCCCTTAAAGGGACTTGAGCGTTTTTTATTCTCTGAAGTTTGAAAATATGTATTTTTTTGGAAATGCTCTTACAGCGGATCACTTGATTTATATGTTGTCGTAAAATCCAGATATTAGTATGCAGGTGTCTTGTCAAATAATGCCTGGGATAAACTGAATTTTGAATACCACTTTGGTTTGGATAGCGGAATAAAATATCGGATCCATGGAGACATTGCCAATGGACGAATAATTTAGTTTCGATATTTCAATAATTATTTCGTTTGAATAATTGCTTAAAAATATACAAAAATTAACTATGATAAATGACGATGTTTCAAAAATTCCTCAAATTGTGTACACTGTCCCTATCACTTCGAATATCAAAGAGTCACTATTAAAGTGAAGCAAATTTCTAATCAAGTAATGCCTGGAAAAATTGAAGGATTATTGTGAACGCTACTTTTCTTTTGATAGCAGAAAAAAATATCGGATCATTGAAGCCATTGCCACTGAGCAAAATAATTTAGTTTCGGAATTTCAATAATTATTTCGTTTCAACAATTTGTTTTTAAATATACAAAAATTAAATATGAAAAATGATAGTGTTTCAAAAATTCTTCAAATTCTGTACACTCTGTGACTAGTTTTTGAAAAATATACAGAAATTAACTATGGTGAATGACGATATTTCAAAAATTCTTCAAATTGTGTACACTGTCCCTATCACTTCGAATATCAAAGATTCATTATTAAAGTAAAGCAAATTTCTAGTCAAGTAATGCCTGGAAAAATTCAAAGCATTATTGTGAACACTACTTTTCGTTGGATCGCAGAAAAAATATCGGATCATTGAAGACATTGCCAAAGAGCAAACTAATTTAGTTTCGGAATTCCAATAATTATTTCGTTTCAACAATTTGATTTTAAATATACAAAAATTAACTCTGAAAAATGATAGTGTTTCAAAAATTCTTCACATTCTGTACACTCTGTGACTAATTTTTTAAAAATATACAGAAATTAACTATGGTAAATGACGATGATTCAAAAATTCTTCAAATTGTGTACACTATCCCTATCACTTCGAATATCAAAGAGTCATTATTAAAGTAAAGCAAATTTCTAGTCAAGTAATGCCTGGAAAAATTTGAAGGATTATTGTGAACTTTCTTTGGATAGCAGAAAAAAATATCGGATCATTGGAGCCATTGCCAATGAGCAAACCAATTTAGTTTCGGAATTCCAATAATTATTTCGTTTCGACATTTTTTTAAAAATATACGAAAATTAACCATGATAAATGAAACTAAAATTCTTCAAATTGTGCGCACTGTCTCCATCCCTTCCAATACAAAAAAATAATTACTAAAGAGAAGCAAATGTTAAAAATCTCCGATATAAGGTCACGCCTTTTTCGGTCCAAAATGAGCAACGTAAAAAATACGTGCCAAATTCCAATATACGCGGTTGAAAATGGAGTAATTCGAGTTGGTGCGAGAAATCGATTGCGGTTAGTTGCGCTCTTCGTCCTCGCCTCGTTCGAAGCCTCGTGGTTGCCTGAATTTAGCAAAGCAACGATAAGGCAACTCGTTACGAAACGTGCACGAGGTTTCGACAATGACCGTAATTGATTGGCAGGATGCCTCGTACATAGTAAAAAAAAAAACATCCGCTCTATAGATAACATTCACCCATGTTGAAAATACGGACGCAAAACTTAACAATACGTTTGTGTGTTAAAATGGTAAAGTGTGTTCTTGGTTGCGGTCCAGCTAGCGGATGAGGACTGGCTGACGCCTAGCCTCCTAGTGTGATGGTAAGCAAGCGCCCCCAACCGACAGGAATAACCGTCACCGTCACGACCATCACCATCAATGACAACGCCGAAGTGACAGCAGCTCGCCGCGACGTTATCATCGACTCTTTCGTCATTACGATATCAACAAATATCATTTTCACTCTTGTCGTCGTCGTCGTCGTCGTCGCCTTTGTCGTTATCATCGTCATTCTTGTCGTTTGGGGATACCGAAGCACCAAAGCGACGAGAAAACAAAATATTCGAAAGAGGAAGAACGAGGAGAAAAACAATCGGCGTACGTGATGATAGTAAACAAAAAAAAATTTAAGCGAAATTATCGGTTGCCCTAACGCGACAGCCGGGATTAAAGAAACAACGGTAAACGCTTATAACTATATTTTCGACACCGAGTAACATCAGCGAAAACGTAAAACCGAACCGAAAACGAGATGAAAAACAGATAAGTGAAACTCGCGAAAGACCCGACAGCTCCTCCCAGCTCATCCAAATGTCCTTGTTGCGAAAGCCAACGCTGAACAATCTCACAATTGTTATTTACGAGGACAAAAAAGACAAGCAAAGCCATCCTCTGCTCTATGATACACTTCGGGGGATTCGAGGTGTGGCTCCGAAGTGAAAGGTAACGAAATGATGATGCGGAAAACAATATCGCTGATCAGCCGAAATGAGAATCTGTCGAAGCCCGATTACTCCAGACCTACATCGGCATTTCTTTTTCGTATACACACACACACACACACGCATATCCCCGTTGATATTGTAATTCGTTCTATGTGATTTTCGGACGACTTTACAAGAGAGCCAAAAAAACTTATTGCAATATCGAAGAGATGCAGCTTGAGGTCACGTGACGTGTTGCATCAGCTGAATGAAGCGTTCTGATTGGTTATTAACGTTTTACGGATGCGTTCAGAATTGGAATTTCAACAGTAATGGTCACAAAAAAGAATTTTTTAGAAAAAGAGACATTTTGCAATATCAACGACGATATATATATATCTATGTATATTACATATATGAGGTATTCCAAGTGTTTTCGAACGGCCTGACCTCCAATCTTTTTCAAAATTGGTGATGTTTTTGTATCATATATTTTGAGTACGTGGCATTTTTTACAGATTTCTATCGGCTCGCTAACTCGGCTAACTTGGAGATAAGATTTTACACGTGGTAAAATTTCAAATGATCGCATCGTAGTGATGTTCTCGTCGTACGAAAAAAATGTTCTCTACAAAAAAAGATGCGTTTTGCTATTGACTATTTTGGAAAAAAAATTCAAAATTTTCCAAGTACTACAACACAAAAAAAAAAGAAAAATCGTTAATTTTTTAATTTTTTCACCCCAATGACAAGGTTGATCCTGCTGAAATTTACACTGAAATTTATTTTGTTCATGTAAAACAACATGTGTAAGTTTCCTTCTGGGCTGGGCTTGTGTTCAGTTAATATCGTCGTTTTAAATTTAGTGGGAACTTGTTTTTGTTGAATAACTCGGCGATTTACAATTTTTAAGTAAAAATGGTAATGACTGAACTTGAAGGAAATCGAGTGCTTCGCAACTTTGGTCATTGTAGTTTTTTCTCTACCATCGATATTTTTCGAATTAAACCTGAAAAAAGCGACTATTGCATTATCTCGTTTATTTTTAACTTTAGGGCATAACTGAACATTGACAAACTTGTAGAGAATGAAATTTTGGACTATTTTTGTTCCTACCTTTTTTCCCTAGAATCAATATTTACGGTCGTACGCCAACGGTAAAAGAAAAGAGCGAATGGTTCGCGAAATAATATTTTCACGCTTCTCATTTTTTTTACCGATGGCGTATGACCTTGAATATTGATTCTAGGGGAAAAAAGGTAGAGACCAAAATTGTCGAGAATTTCATTCTCTACAAGTTTGTTCATGTTCGTTTATGCCCTAAATTAAAAAATGAACGAGATTATGCTATTGTCGCTTTTTCAGGTTTAATTCGGAAAATATTGATGGTAGAGAAAAAACTGCAATGACCAAAGTTGTAAAGCACTTGATTTCCTACAAGTTTAGTCATTACCATTTTTACCAAAAAATTGTAAATCGCCGAGTTATTGGACAAAAACCACTTCCCATTAAATTTAAGACGACGATATTAACTGAACGCAAGCCCAGCCCATAATGAAACTTACACATGTTGTTTTACACTAATAAAAGAAAATTCAGTGTAAATTTCAGCAGGATCAACCTAGTCATTGGGGTGAAAAAATAAAAAAATTAACGATTTTTCTGAAAAAATGAAAGTTTTTTCATTTTTTTTTAGTGTTGTAGTATTTGGAAAATTGAAAAAAAAAATTCCAAAATAGTTCATAGAAAAACGCATCTTTTTTGTGGAGGACATTTTTTCGTACGACGAGAAGATCCTACGATACGATCATTTGAAATGTTATCACGTGTAAAATTTTATCTCCGAGTTAGCCGAGTTAGCGAGCCGCTGATAATCTGAAAGAAATGCCACTTACTGAAAATATATGATACAAAAACATCACCAACTTTGAAAAACATTGAAGCAGGTCAGTCTTTTAGGCCGTTCGAAAACACTTGGAATGCCTCACATATACGTACGTGTGTGTGTGCATACACGTGGCTTCGTCATACAGTATCGAAACCTCGAACCGCCGGAGCAGGATACCAAATGCAGGGACTCGAGATAAAAATGCAAAAATATATATGCGATATATCCGCGATCTGATCGCCGTTTGGGTTATCCGTTTGCGAACGATAAACTCTAGCGGTGCCCCGTGTTCGTCTCTCATCTCCTCTTTCACCGTACGATACACGCGGTGCAGCGCACACACACCCACATCCGCAAACTCACACACACACACCTACCAATATGCCCGGTCGTACGTGCGCGTGGGTGTGTGTGTGTGTGTGCATTTGGGTATACGAGCACGAACGTATGTACGATGGGGGCTCTGTAAATTTTCCACCGATCCCCCTGCACGCGAACGCAAAGTGGATCTCCGCGCGGCCAATGTTTGCCCGTGCCAAGCGAATCCGTTATTTTTGTATAGGTAGTTTGTAACGACTTCGAGGCCCCCCCACTGTACACTTTCGACCGCGGGTATCCTACGGTTGCATCGGCGAGATCCTCCTCACCAAACTCACCGACAAGCAATCGAGAAAAATCTTGAAATTTCAGACGCAGATAGAAAAAGAAACGGAAACACGAAAAACTTCATGATACACCGTCATCAAACCACACACTCTCCTTACTCGAGGGTGTAAGCCTCCTCGACACTCTGCAAATTTCCAGCATCACGCGAACTTTTATGCGAATAGAAATTGAAAAAAAAAAGAGAGAGAACAAAATTACACGAACGAGATGGATTAAAACGAGGAAATTAAACTAAACTCGATAAAATATATATGAATCAAATGAAGTATTTTTTGCGAGTCTCTCTCCCGCCCCGATATCAAAGTACGGGGATTCCTTTTTCGTGGATGAGAATCTTGTGATCAAGCGCAGCGCACAATACGTCGTGGAGGATATAATGAAGGGAGGCGTTATCGGGTGTATTTTACGTTCGAGCTAATAAACAAACAACAAAACAACAACAAAAATATTTAAGGACAAAAACAAGTTCAAGTTAGGTAGTTAGATATAAATATATAAATAAATAAATGAATACATACATACATATACATATATATACATATATATACATATATATACATATATATATATATATATATATATATATATATATATATATATATATATATACATATATATAAATACATTATTACAATGTCAAAGGACATATTGTACCCGTGTATATGAGATGCTTATTCCAAATTCGGCAGCGATAGTCCAGGCAATAAGCATGAAAGTAAGCACTTTTTAGATATAAATACGCGAAATTGATCAAAGGGTAATTGGATGGCGCTGAATAAAATGGCGATGATAATTTTGCAATCAACCCCCGAGAAAATGTTTTTAAATATTTAAAAACCGTTTAGATCAGAATCTAGTAATTTTGTCGAAAAATGTGTCAAACAAAAGTTGTTTGGGACATAAAAGTACGTAAAAAAGTATAAAACGTTCACCCTCGTATCTTCAAAAATAAGGGAGGAAAAAACGAAAAACCATTTAATTGGGGGACGAAAACCTCGAAGTTTCAAAAAATAAAAAAAAATATCAAATTTGTATATATCTCGGGTTTTTTGTTACATATTGCTTTGGTAACAGTTAATCTAACTTTCTAGAGATTTTTCTTATTTTTATTTATTGTACAAGTATTGAAAAATGACGACTGAACATTGACAAAATTACTGGTTGAGGATCACTGTCAAAAAGAGACGCACTATATGGCTATGCCGTTCGCACTCATAGGAGGTTCCTTCTATCGTCCCGCCACGCATGCGCGCAACGCCCTCCAACGAGTATCTTGCGTCCCAGTGGCGCTTCAGCTGCAATGGGATTTTGTCTTGCAAACAAATTTTCATTCGTCTTTATCTCCCTCATTTTTGAAGATACAAAGACGAACGTTCAATACTTTTTTACGTACTTTTAGGTCCCAAACAACTTTTGTTTGACATATTTTTCGATAAAATTATTAGGTTCCGAATTGAGCGGGTTTAAATATTTTTAAACATTTTCTCGGGAATTGCAAAATTATTATTGCCATTCAATGCAGCGTCTTTCAATTACCCTTAGATTAATTTAGCGTATTTATATCTACAAAGTGCTTACTTTCAGATTTTTTACTGGACTACGAGCGAGACCGACTCGTTATATTGTGTTTGATACTAGAAATTGTTGCGTTGAAGTTGCAGATAAGATCTGTGGCGAAAATAATGACTGTCTCTTCTCTGTTTTCCCTTCCGTCCCTGCCTATCTGCCTCTTACTCCGATACTCCTACTCCCCCCAATCAATCTCTTTTTCGAGCTCGCGTAATTTCTTTTCGATCAACGCATTACCGATGCGATATTGCTACTTATGTATTTTTTGCCAGAATTTCGTTATTAACTTTGTCCTGAGCAAGAGAAAAAGCATCAAAGAATAAACCTATTTTGTTTAAAAATTGGATGTTGAGCCTACCTTTCAGAGTTTTAGAAGCAAATAAAGTAATATTTGCGTTTTGTTAATGTTATGTTGAATTGAGGCCCTTAAGTGTCCGATGCGAGGAAATCGTGACAGACGAGAGACAAGTGCGTACTTCGGATGTTCTAGCTTGTTGACAAAGTCTAAGATCGTGCGAGTTGAGTTAGAAGTGATGAAAACCCGGGGACAAGATTGATGTTAAGGCTGAGGGTAGGCTTGACGAGTAAATTAACAGCACGAGAAAAAGTTCCGAAGTAAATCAAACGCAAAAAGAAGCGAGAAAATGTGGAAGAAATTTGTGGTCGCGTACTACCCAACCCATTCATTTTTGCATCGCCATTAATCGAGCAGACGTTGGGTGAACAATGAAACTGACACCGGATAAAGTTAAATCTGACCTTAATGAGAAAAAGGAATATAAAATTAGAAATGCTAGAGAAATATTCGTAGAAACGATATCGAAAAAAAATAAAACAATTATTTTCGCAGTCCCGACCTCATCCCCATCTCTACGAAAATATCCACATTTATCGATGGGATATTTGCGTCGAAAAACAAAGACCGAGAGCGAGCACAGGGAAAATTCAAGGCAGATGCAACCTAGTCGAAAGACAAGACGTTTTCAACTACGAGTTTGCATTGAAATTTTTCTATTTTTTAGAAATCTACTAAAACTTTTCGAGCGGGAATTGAACAGATTAAAAATGTTGAAATCCAATGAAATTAAATGTAGAGTAAAGGAGTAAAAAGAACGAAAGAGCTATAGAATGGCTTGAAAACTATTTTCTCTCAGCTATATTAAAGACGATCTCGGTTATGTCGACGAAAATATGCAATTTTGAAAAAATCGAAAAACAACGAAAAAAAATGCCGAGAATTTTGAAAAACTTTATTTTTGGCGAGCACGAGTGATGTTTCGAAACGACGAGATAGGGAGAGCGCTGAGAGGGAGAGAGACCGAACCGGTGAGAGGTGAAAAAGTGAGGCAGGGAGAGAAAAGAGCAGAGAGAGGGACAGAAAGCTGAAGGCGATCTTTGGGGTTGCTCGAAATTTTCGGTACCCGCTGATTTTTTTTCAGACAGCCAGCCAAGACGACGGTAGTCCAGTGGTAGACTTTTCCAGTATAGACATTGTTTTTCCTCTCGGGCATGTGAATATTCAACGTCTCGAGTGGATGAGTCGATCAGACGACGAAACTTGCCCCTTTCGTATGTTGAAAATTCCGAAACTCGCGTTTTGTTCAATATTTTGAGCCTTGCGCTCGCAATTTTTCATTGCAATTTAAAAAAAAAGCAGAACTCGAGGATTTGCTCTGACAGGATGACTGTGACCCGAAGGCGGGACGCACAAGAGGCAAAAAAAGAAGTTATTCGTACGAAATAACGCGAAAATGAATGCAACCAGACTAAAGATGTCAGTCGAGTTGGTCAAGAGGGAAAACGAAGCTTAGACGAGAGATAAGAGCATGCAGTACTCGCTGCCTCGTATACTGCATAAACTCGTATAAATACATGATTATAAATACGCATAGGGATAAGCTAGGGTAGGATTTAAAAAAAAAAGCGTCGTGTGTGTGAGCGAGAAAAAATCACAAAAATTAACCAATAAGTAAAAGCGAGAGCAAAAAATGCGAAAGAAGTGAAAAAAAAAGAAACGATACGCCACGATGAATAAGTAGAAAACACGATTGCGCCACGAAAGACGCTACAAATACAAGAGCGATGTACATTATTAGTTAGGAGAAAGAAATGAAAATCTAGGCAAATTTTGTAAAGAAAAGGAGATGAATACAGTAGCGAAGGATGTGAGAGACACGAAGATCTTATATCGAAAGTGACTCGATGTTTTTTGTTTTTCATGTTTGATCAGAGGTCTATTGCTCGTGGAATCTCATTCTATAATCCAAAACCATGAGAATTTTACGCGTATCGAGATGGAGTGAAAATCAAAATAGAAAAAACTGCTGAAGTATTTTGATTTCGAACTAAAATGAAAATCCGTACGCTTTTGGGCAAAAAAAGCAGCAAATTGATTAAAGTCCAGAAACAAATATTTGCGATCATTCGCCGAAAATTATCGACAATTGTTTTAGTTGATTCAATAAATAAATGTTGGTTTGGTCCGTACGGTTGTTTTTCTAATACTTTTATCATACGATGAAGTACTGAAATTCTGTATGAGAAGCGAACTTTTCCTTGGAATTTTATGAACGATACATGCATAAAGAGAAGATTTACGATGAATCAGACTATAGGAAATTTTTGTTTCTTGTCGCAATATCGAAATAGCTAAAAAAAACAATCAAAGTACGAACACCACGTGGAACACACTCAGCTATCACGATCATTGAAGGAATACATTATAAAGTGTAAGAATTAGTCGAAAATTATTATATTCCCTCGCGCTTTACGCGTCTGGCAATTGTGAGAATGGAAAATCGATTTCACACAGCCCATAAATTACTCGCCTCTCGTCCATGACGTTGAAGTTTGCATCGTTGGAATGCAACGATTTTTTTGTTTATTTTTCACTCCTTCATTTTAATGCTTATCCTTTTTTTGTACATTTTTGTAAATCTCTAATAAGAATGCGTAAAAATGTTTGAGTGTTTTGCATGGTAAAAAATCGGTTATCAAAAACAATTGATTTTCGTTGCACTCCAACGATGCAAACGTCAACATCACCGCGTCCCCTATATGGGGCGTTCTAGATCAAGTCTCGAGCCAGCCACACAATTTTTATAAACTTTAAAGGGGGCTTGAAAATACCTCATACCCAAATATCCATTTTTTCGTGCTTCAGGTCCTTACGAATGAAAAGATCGTATAATATTGCTGGGATGCGAATCAACAAATATTGAATTGTTTTGCAATCTGAATAATGCTTATTGCCATATCAGCGAATCATTTTCCTGCCAAAATGAATTTTCCTTGATGACAAATGGAAAAAATATATATACAAATAAAACGAGCAATGAGCTTTCGTTTTTTGTTGAAAAAAATTATACTTTTGAGCACCAACAATGTCATTGAGACTTTCGTCGGTAGGTGCAGAAACGAATTTCGAAAAATTGGCTGATCCCCGTACATTTCTTCGTATTGTTCAACAATATATTAATATGAGAAAAAACGTAGTAATAGTAATGTGTTCCGAAATGTTCCATACAGAAGTACATTTGTTTCCACGAAAAATCCGATGCTCGCATTAGATTTTACCAAAAAAAAATCGAAAATACAGAATTTTACTCTCCCGTCTTTGGTTTTTTTTTACGAGGCGAAAGAAATCGAGATTTTCGCTGTAAACAAATATTGCAATTTTAGTAAAAAGAACGAAAAAAAAAGCATCTCCACGGCCGATTCAGCGAGTAGGGAATGAAAGTCACGAACACGAAGCGGCGAGTGAGCAAAAAAAAATTAAGAACCTTAAAACAAATGAATAAATAAACGACATAAAAAGAAAAATAATTATAAAGAAAAAAAACACATGGCGCCTTAGAAATTAAGGCACGTAGAGACTAGTGATGTTTTGTAGAACGTACCAAAAAGTCGTGTGTTTAATAAGAAATCGTGCCACGAGGAAGCATGACAATGTTAATTATATATAAGCGAGGCGAAAAGAATATCGGCGACGACGAAGAGTCGAGAGATAGAGAGAGAGATAGCGAGTGTATGAGTGAGTGAGACACGTTAAGGCGATAATTAATAAGTAGATAATCGACTTGGGAGGAACGGCGGGGAGGCATGGGAAAACTAGTCAAGAATTTAAATGTAAAAAGTGAAAGCGTGCGAGAGAAATCACGATTAAGGGGGAAAAAAAACACAAAAAAAAGAAGTATTTGGTATCGAATGTGTAGAGAATGAAAAAAAAAAAAAATAATCAATGAAAACGTGGCAACGACGACGAGCAGGCGGTCAAGTAGGAGGACAACAAAAATTATACAACACTATAGGCGGTTTAAGTTTACAAAGTTAAGAGCCAATTATATCTTAAGGTGACCCGGACAGCGGCGGAAAAAACGACACGAGAAAAACACCAAAAAATACACGCCACACATTCAAACACGCAGTGAGCAAAATGTTAATAAACAACAACAACATTTGACACTGAAGAAAAATTAGATATAACGACACACACGCCCAAAACTGTAGAATATATTAGCGAATGAGAAAAAAAACAATTAAAATAATTGAGAAGAGAGAAACGAAGCGAGGCGCTTAAGGCGAACAAGCAAAGCTCTAGACGTAGTCTAGTCGTAGCCTAACGCGTTGGACATTAGATTTAATCGAGACGAAAAAAAAGGCGAGAGAGAGAGAGAGGCAAAACAGATACGAGAAAAAACATGAGCGTAATGAGAAAAAAAAAAGATTGTAACACGAATTAAACGAAATACCACGAAAGAATAATGATAATAATAAATGACATGGGAATAAATAGCGATGTAACTATATCCGCGCAGAACGCACCGAGCACCTTAATCACCGCCATCATTACATACAAACTAACACACATGCTGTACAACACAAACAAAAACAAACACGTTAAACATCGTCGTCGTATTACGTACCAGGAGCATCTCTATTAGAATATTCAAAGACGTGTGAAAAATGTCATCCTTTGCTCTTTTATTCCGTTTCCGGACCTCTGCTTCTTCAACCTTTCATCGAAAAACGAGACTGGAGCGACTGGAACGAGCCACGATTTTACAATGTATTGCCGCGATTTTTAAGATTTAAATACTTTCGACTGGGAAGGGATTGAAGGGCTCACAGCAACGGGAATTTACATATTTTACCGAAGTTGGTTATTTTTCAAAAGCTTGCCCCTTTTAGGTTACTTTCTACTACCAGCTTTTTTGACCTGGACGAATTTTTATTATTTTCATTGATTTTAATTATTAATGATTATTTAATTCAATTTAAATCATTTTAAATAATTTCTTACGGCAATTTAATTTTTTTTTCCAATTTTAATTATGCAGATATAATAAGAAGTATTAAAAGCAGGGTGTTCTCGATTTTTTAAAATAAATACCGATCGGAAAGAGAACCACACTGTGACGGGGCGAAAATAGGTCTTTTGCCGATTTTTTTTTGTCTACTAGATTATTTATTTGGAATTTGGAAAAAAAAGTATGTTATTAACCATACATTGAATTTATTTCGTGTAATTTTTCATTTAAAAAAATAAAAAATGACAACATTGGGGTATATAATAAAGCCTCTGTATGAAAAATGTGGTCGAAGGGACGGATCGATAACTTGATAATGGTTTTTCTGAAAAATGAAAATGTTTTATGATCTATAGAAATGTAGTTCTCGCTGGACGTAGCCGTTTTACAGAGAAAGAAAATTTCACGAAATCGAGGGTGTTCGAATAAAAGTGTAATTTTGGCGAAATTTTTACTTGTACACAGGGGCTTCAAAAATACTAAATTTCAAACAAACAAAAAACGGAAACGTACGATAGCTACTGCAATTACGAAAATTTTGGTTTTTTAAATTGGAAATCGGACAATTATAGCTAGAGTTAAGATTCTGGCTAGGCCGGGAAAAATGCGATTCAAAGCTTTAGTTTAGTCACGTAAATCGCTGCTATCTGATCTCATCAAATCGTCTGTAACTTGGTCAATTTTCAACATTTTAACTCGGAATTTTTTTCACATATTCTCGAATATGTTCCCTTTGAGAAAATGCAAAAAAAAAAGTTTTTTTTTCCTCGTCACAGTCGTGTCCCGCCTTAATGAATTTCCAACCGAGAATCTTCGTGTACGGATTTATGGATAAACCTGTTAAGTACCCAAGAGAAGTAAGCATTTTAATAATAATTATGAAGAAAATTGGAGAAAAACAAACCGTGCAGAATAACGCTATCAAAATCAGGTTACCCTATCCATATTGGGTCTGTCTCGATACATTACCCATTTTTTAAATATTTACTATTGAATTTTTTCGGGCACGTCAATTAGAACAATGGCGAATATGAAGCGATTCAAATGTATCGTTTTTTATTTTAAAAAATAATTTATAACTTATAAATGAAATTATAATAATTATTTATTATATTATACATATTATTTAATTATGCATTATTATATTATAAATATTATTTAAATTATAAAAAGCGATATAAATATATCGTTTTTTTTCATTTAAAAGCTACCCTTCTTAACGCAGTAGTCTGCTTTAGAAGCCGAAAAAAAGCGTTTTTTCAGCAATTTTTTTTAAAGGGAAGGAAATGATTGCGGTAAACGAAATTTTGAGACGATAGTGTATTATATTCAAGCTTTAAAAAACAATTTTTATTATTAAAAAACATTGAAATTTTTCAAAGTTGTAACGATTTTTCTGGGGCGCCTGGAGTCTGCACTTGTAAATCGGTGCCGGTGATGGAGGTCGTGCGATGCATCCGAAACAGTCGAACCAAATTTTTTTTTATTTTTTATAAGTTCCTTTTCTATATGAACTAAAAAAATACCGAAGAAATGATGAAATTCCAAATTTTTTCGAAGTTTGAAAAAAAAAATTCACTTTTTTGAAAAAAAAAATTCACTTTAAGTTGCAAAACAAGTAATTTAAATAGTACTCTTGTCCAACTTTTTTAGTTCAAATAGAAGATAATTTAATACTGAAGCTAGATCACTTTGATTTTTTTCGATCGGACATATATTGTTTTTGCTATCGCCGGCACCGTTTTCTAAAACTTGTGAAAATGAAAACTCGAGAAAACGGGCTTTAAAGTTTTCGGTCCAAAAAAATATAAGTTTTTGGATACTTACACTAATTAGATGTTAATCAGCTATCCCCGGGCCATACAATAATCCTTCCTCTTCTTCAAATCGACTTTTTGAAGCCTGTAAAGCAGACTACTGCCTTAACACATGACATTTTAACTAAATTCTAAAAACGCATCAGAAAACAGATTTCGACATTTTCTGACGACAGCCAATTTTTTCATCGCATTGAATTGCAAAAGCAAATATCAACCATTAATGCTGATGAAATATCAAATTGTATTTTACAAGTTTATAAATCGAAAAACTTCGACGACTTCCAAAAAATTTGGAAAACTGGACCGCGAGTAGTCTCCCAGTCTTCGCATTCGGATACAACATTATCCCAAACCAGAGCATTAAAAACGAGAACTCATTTGTGTCGGTAAAAAAAAGCAAGAATGATAGAGCGCAAAAAAAACGTTCTCTCCCGATCATTTGTATCCCCTCGTTTGCTGCCATTTCGCGGCGTTCGTTTGCCCGAGAAAACTTTCGGCGTTTCGCCAAATTACGAGAGCTTAAATTATCTCGGAGGAAAACGGTCCATTCGCAGTTATCAATCGTTTGTCTCTCTCTCAGAGTGATTGGTCTCTTTGTATTTACGAGTGAATTCTTCAGCGACTCCCCCACGGTCATTTATTTTTCTAACGGAAGCGCTTTTTTCGTCGTGCACGTCTGCACCTATAGCCGATTCATAAAGTCAATGGAGAAAAGCGAATATTGCGGATCTGGCAAAGAGTAGCGCGACAAGAATTACGGGAGAGCGCAAACGAGGGGGAGACGTGGAAAAGCCGCGGAATATCTGGCAAAGGCGATACGTTCGTGTCCCGATCGTTGTTGGACCTACATCCTGCATATTGTCCCATCCGCAATTAATTTTCTATTATAATTGAGGAGCTGGCGAACGAAACCGGACTTGTTCACACTGCGTCAATTGTTTTTTTTTTTAAGCCCGCCTTCATTAGCTCTCGAAATATTTTGCATCAAATCCGACTCTCAGCACCTTAAAATTGGTCAAAAACTGCCTTTTCAAGATGAAATGGACTTGTCCGTGGCTAGCTGGATGAAAAATACTTTTCATTTTCAATCGAAAGAGTTTATGTAGGATTATTAAATTGATAATAAAAAAAAATATCTTTATATTCAATTCAAAGCACCGTGGATTGAGGTTACTTTGATCAATTTTAAAATGAAAATCAATATGTTTCTTCAAATATCACAAAAAAATGTTTAAACGGAAACAAACTTTTATTAGTATTTTTATCTTCCAGATTACAATTTTAAATATTTAAGGATAAATTAGAAAAAAGATGTTAGTCGTGATCAAAGTTATACTGAGATTGGGGTTACTTTGATACCCTCCCTTTTCTATGAGAATCGGAAGTCACACCATAAAGGAGCATTTTTCCTAAAGAAGAAAAAAAAACGATCTACGGGATCGAAAGTTACAATGATTTTTTTTAAGTTTTGAGGTTACTTTGATCGAACAAATATTACACCTTTACTTTTCAAAATCAACTTTATTGATAAACAACTGGTATTTTATATTTATTTATGCGGTAACACATTCATAAACTTCGAAACATTAAAAAAGTAGCAGAAAAAAGTTGTAATACTTATGTCTATCTAGCTATCTAAATCGCAAAACGAGTTCACATTGGTTTCATTAGGAGTATGTTTCACTTAAACTAGGTCACGTACCGAATCACACTAATTATGAGACAAAAAATATCAAATAATTTGATATTTTTTGTCTTACAATTAGTGTGATTTGGCACAGAATTGTAGGTTAAGAAATGTCCCTAATGAACACATGAGGAACATTTCTTAACCTACAATTGAAACCTACAATTAAAAGAATGATCAAAAGACGAAAATCCCTAAGAATACTCCGAACCTAGCAATAAAGATAATGAGTCAGGTGGAATTGATCAATGATCAATGTTACCTCGTCAAAGCGATCAAAGACACCCCAACGAAACAACTATCGCCCATAAAATATGTTTTTGAGGTTATGCCACATTACTAAGCATAATGGTGTAGTTTAATGAACATCTAACAAGGTGATTGTTACCAAAAACATGTCATTGCAACACTCAACTTGTTATTGTTGAAGTTATTCGAGCAAAAAGAATAGTTTAAACACATTACTTACGTTTTTTATATTTGTACAGTCACTTAAACCCGTTCGTTCGTGCTGCGTCTGGGTGATGACTTAGAGACATTCAGGCTTGCCATCCGTAAAAAAAATCTTTCGGTCGCGTTCAGGAACTTCGTAATTTCAATTTAAACACAAAACGAAATTTTCATCAAAGTAACCCCAATCCACGGAATCGGGTTTATTTTATAACCGGACATGTCCATAATAGAAATAAACTAATGGTAGTCAGTGTTTTCATTAAACCGAAGCCAGGTCCAGGCTTACATCTTGATAGAGCCTTCATCATCAAAGTTTAAAAGTTCTAACTCACCTTCATTTGGTTATTCTGGTTTTTCACCTCCCTGAGAAAAAGTAGTTCATGGACAAGGTCGTTTTCGTTCGCCAGCTCCGCCATTATCATCCACATATCGACAAAATGACGCAAAAATGTTAACCATACGCTTTTTCGGATTTCTTCCGCATGTTGAATGCCAGAAGGTTCCCCAGGCGATATTAACTCCAGAAACTGTTGCTTGGGAGCGGTGAGAGCTCAGCTGAGGGTAACGGCATGCCAAAGAGTGGTATTTCGAGCTTTGATTCCATTTCCGTGCTATACCTATGCTCGGTAAATTAAATTGAATTCCCGCGAGGCTACCGTGCCCGGTCGAGCAAAAGAGAAGATGGAGAGATGCGGAATCGCGCGGTATCCTCGAATGTGGGAATGGCAAGGTTGGACTCCCATCGTCTGTGGGCTGGAAAGCACATAGCGTAGGGGGCGAATAACGCAGCCAAGGAGCACCAATATCCAATCCAATCACACGTCTTTGACTCCGTACATTGATGAAGACAAAGGGGCATAAAAATCGTACATGCAACGCAAATCAGACACAACAGAGAGACTCAACACACACACAAATACTAATTGACACAGAGCACCGCAGAGAATATCTAGAGTTAGTGCAATGAAGATAAGAGTTGAAAATAACGAGGCTGAGCGTTGATGAAGAGCGACACATTAAATAATTTTAGATGCCGTAACACAAAAAAACGAAAAACAGTGGAAAAAAATGAACCAACAAAAAAAAACAACAAAAATGAAGGAAAACAAAAACGATAACCATAGATAGTACGGAATATTAAACAATTATACATAAACCACGTGTTATATAAATATATGAATATAAGCGGGCGAAAAATATTTATGTATTTATATGAGTCATTATAAATATGCATAGTTACGAGAGAAAGTAAGTGAGAGTGCGAAATCAAGAAAGTGAGAGAAAGAGAGAGAGAGAGAGTGAGAGAGAGAGAGAAAAGGAGTGCACGCGTTAGAGCAAAATAGGACGATAAAAGGAGAGCGATATATATGTATATTATATATGCATATACATACATGTATAAGTGTAATATTAGGTGACGATTAATTAGAGCGTGTCGGATAACGCTGATGATCGAAATAAAATGAGGTTAACAAAAAACGACGACAAAGAAAAAACAATTTTGATGAAATCAGCGACGCGCTATGCAAATTGCGTGGCGTGGGACAATTATCATACTCCGCACACACAAACACGAACACACACACACACGTATAAAAAATCGAGAAAGCTTAAAGGTGAATTAATTATTGATGAAAAGCAAATCAAATGTACTGGCTGGCACGCCTTACTTTACGATACATATGGGGTTGAAGTTTGCATTTTTTTTTGTTATTTCGTTACTTTTATTGTTATCAAAAGTCATATTTTGTAAATTTAGATTATAGATCGCTAGATGAGTATCCAAAATATGTTGGCTCGATTTTGATAGCTCGGATCTGCCGAAGGAAATTTTGGAAATGAAAATCAAAAGAATTTCGCTGCACTCCAAGGATGCAAACTTCATCGTCATACGATACGTCCCCTCAATGCTGTACGCAATACCAACCAGGGTGGTCCGAGCATCCCCTCGTCATTAATCATCGCTATTCTCTTACACTTGATCATGAAAAAAATTGCGTTGCGGATAATTGAACCGTGCGAAATTTTCATGCAAAGTATTATGACAGTGACACTTGTTTTTGAAAATTTTGAAAAATAAGTGCGCACGAAAGATGAATTATTGTATAAAGGCGAATCGTCGTCGATGTCAATGCATACGAAAGAAGATTCAAGAAGACACGTCAAATGTTTCGTTGTCTTTTTTTTACGATCAGCGTAATTCTTTTATTTTAAACTCAAAGGAAAAATAAGAAGAACACGTTCTTTTCGAAAAATTCGAACCGTTTTTGTCTCAATTCACAAACTTTACGGGGATCAAGGACTTTCAACATTCTTGAAGAGGTAAATTGTACAAAATTCCGATATCGAGAATGAAATGGCGAATATTTGATTGCAAGATTCATTTTGGATACCAAGCTTCGGCGGAACCTCGATGAGCAACGATATTTACGAGACGAAAGCGGCGTTTTTCCAAGCCACCCTAATGCAGTAAAAGAGCTAAAAGTATTATCATGCCCGGATCTTTCCACTGATAATATTCCTCGTTTTTTAATCACACCTCCTTTTTTTCAACCTCACATCGTTACCTTTCTTTTTTCCGTGCGACGAAGAGTTTAAGGGGAGATATACACCTAGGAGCCGGAAAAAAGGTCATTTTTGTGAATTTTTTCAAGGGAAACTATTTGAAATTTCGGATTGGGATTTTGATTATCCAAAAGTATATACATTCAAAAATATGTTTAATTTTCTTTATTTAAAAATATCAAAAATATACAAGGATATTGTATGATCCTTGAAGCGTCGTAAAAAAATCTGCGTATACGGTACCCACTGGCGTTTCTTCAAAAATCATCTGAACAAAAAAAACCAAAAAGATTATTAAATTAGATACTATAATCTAGTAGTTGTCATAGCCGATTTTGAAAATATCGATTAATGACAAAATGGAGGACGTTTGAACATAAATAGTGATTTTTGGGCCAAAAATTAGTTATTATTTTGCCTATAAAACAAAAACCAAGTAACGGAAGAAAAAAATCCTATGACAAGTACTAGACAATGGTGTATAGAATAACCACAAAAAACCTCACGGCAATCGGTTCATTGGTTTTCGAGAAATTTTGGGTGCCGATTTGAAAAACGTGGTTTTGAGAAAAACGCGTTTGACAATTTGGGAATGAATAAATCATGAAATTTGTCAACTTACATGGAATCATCGATACCAGGCCCATAGTGTGGGTCTTCTACGGTCGACTGTTCATAGCTTCTAAATCGATTTTTTCGACCATCTGGGTGTATATCTCTCCTTAAGAAAAAACAAAACGGCACTCGGTCGGACCGTACGATGAATCGCATAAGTCGAAACCGCCTCGTATGATAAAACGACAAAACAAATTTTGAAAAAGTACCTTTTTCCGCTAATGAAAACGAATTTTCACTCGAAGGGAATGACAAGCGTGCACGAGACGAGAATGGAAAGAAAGCAAGCAATAAAACAGGACAAAAAATGCAGAACGAAGTTTCTGTGGTAGCCTCATTTGCATAAACAGAGACACATACACACACACACACACACACACCCATAGATATTAAGAATTCGAGAGAATCAAAGCGAAAGATAGATCAAAATTAATCAAACGAGACAAACTGACTAAAATAAAATAAAGTCTGTATGTAATATAATACACGAATGCCATATATTGCATACGCGAAAACGGCCCACGCCTCTTAATCCCCCCCCCCCCCTCTCTGCCGCGCCACGCATGTATGCTCGTTGGGACAAATGAGGAAGAGGAAAAAAGTGAGAAGAAAGCGAAAAAACGGGGGACAAAAAGTAATATATAGGTATGTGTATATACATATATGCATATGTGTATGTGCATGTGCATATGTGTGTGTATGAGAAGAAAAAAAAAAAGAACGACATTCACAAAAGCACACTCGCGTACAGTTACAAGGCACGACGAAACGCCCGAGAAGTGCGTGATAAACATGTATGATATTATACATATACATAACTATAGCATAAAGTATATATTATAAATAATGATGGTGAATATAAATATATGCTATACAAAATTAACGAGGAAGGACAAGTCAAAAAAGAAAACATTATAAATATGGAGGAAGTATGTAAGCGAGAAATACAGGATTTAACAAAACAAAGAACAGAAGAAGAGACGAAAAAAAAAACAACAACACGGTTAGGAAATAAGGATATAAAATATTATTATAATGTATGGTTGGTTTATAATGTAAAATATATTATAGAAAATGTACAAAACTTGTGTATCCTTTATTTTCACCCGAATCTTCGGGTACGAATAAACCGGCTGGAAACGCGGCGGAAAAACATTTGGATAATGTCGATGCATTGGTGAGTTGATAACCGTGCGATGACACTGGGTTACTTTGACCTGGACGAATTTTTATCATTTTTTAGTCAATTTAATTATTATTGATTATTTAATGCAATTAAAATTATTTTTACGATTTTTTTTACATTTTTACGAATTTTAATTATGCAGATATATTAAGATGTGTTGGAAGGGTATTGTTCGTTTTTTTTAATAAATACCGACCGAAAGGTTGTTAAGGGGCTATACCAGTGTGACACTTTAAAGAATCGATTTTTTTGGCCTGTTTCGACAGTTTATACTTTCAAGAGTGTCATTTATATTTTTTATATCAATACCATTTTATCTTGCGAAAATCGATAGTTAAATCTTTAAACGCGTTTTTCTCGAAATGAGATTTTTCTAATTTGCTGGCATTGTAATTGTAAAAAACAGCAATTACCCGATTGACTTGAAATTTGAACTGAGTACTCTTGAATATATTTACTCTACAATGACGTAGGATATTTTTGATTGGAAAATTAAAGATTTGGCAGTGACAAAAACGAGCATTTTATAGGCAGGAAAACAGACTTTTTTTCATAACTACGCCATTTTGTAAGATTTTCATATTTTTCGAAAATCCTACGTCATTGTACAGGAAATATCTTACGGTTTAACATTTTTTTTTCCTTTTTCGGTTTCAGCTACTCAATCGGCCGGAATAATGTCAGCAGTGGAGGAACTTTTTTTGGCCTCTCCGAAAGCAGCGCATGAGTCGCTTGGACCTCAATATTTTTCTATGAAAAAATTATGTAATATAGGTCAAATATAGCCAAATATATTCTTAATTTTCCGAAACATTTAATTGAGTACTTTTCTTCCGAAAAAAATACCCGAAAATCTCCTCAAGGGAGGACATCACTTTGACAGGCCGTTTTTTCCGAATGTTTTTTGTCTAGTAGACTATCTATTCGGGATCCGGAAAAAGGTATGTTATTAAGCATACATTGAACTTATTTCGTGTAAATTGTTAATTCTTTTTATTAAAAATTAACAACGCTTTTGAGGTATCATACAGCCGCCATATAAAAAATGTGGTGCAATGGCCGAATCGATAACTTGACAATGGTTGGACTGAAAAACAAAAATAAAAAGTTTTATAATCTATTGTATATAAATGGAGTCTGCGTTGTACGTAGCCGTTTCGGAAGAAAAAAAATTCACAAAATGGCGGATGATCAAAGAAGAAAGTGTAACTTACAAGCAACATCCCTCAGATGACACCCTCCGATTTTGTTGAAATTTGGATATGTTATAAAGCACCGAAAAGTAAGCGATACGTATTTTTTTTATCGACGTAAAAACGGTTTTAAGGGGTGAAACCACTCCTTAATATAGGGGTGGTTCACCCCTTAATTTTTTTTTCAATGTCATTATAGTGGATTTTTCATTGCTTCGGATTAGAAAAATTTTCGTTTTTGTTTCATTAAAATCGGTGGACTCCTTGTGTGTGAAACTACTGTATTACCCCTAGAGATGCCTTTTTTCGAAGGCTGGTTTCACCCCTTAAAACCGTTTTTCCGCCGATAAAAAAATACGTATCGCTTACTTTTCGGTGCTTTATAACATACCCAAATTTCAACAAAATCGAAGGGTGTCACCTGAGGGATGTTCCTTGTTAGACAAAATTTTCACCTCCGAGACACTTATTCGGAGGCTCAGAAATTACTAAGTTTGAAAAAGAGAACGGCTAGACAACTATAGCTACTAGAAAAAGACAACGATAGCTACTGCAATTACGAAAATGTTGGTTTTTTTATTATTGAAAATCGGACAATCATAGCTGGAATTATGATTCCGGCCAGGTCACGAAAAACGCGATTGCAAGTTTTAGGACTAAAACTTGTCTAAACTTGGTCTAGACTAAATCGTCTGTAACTTGGTCAATTTTCAATATTGTTACTTGAATTTTTTGCACATATTCTTGAATGTGTACTTTGAGAAAACGGAAAAATGTCGATTTTCTTACCCGTCCCAGTCTCCCCCTTAATGACCGGTGGATGGAGTACCAATCGGGTCAAATTGACCCAGTCTGTCAAAATCCTAGCCAAATATAAGTGTCTCAACGGAAGGTTAAATGTTTCAATTTCATTATTTCAGTATCGTGCAGATAGACATTGATTTTTTTTCAGCTGTTATAACGCATTCACCGTGTCTCACTTTTTGTTTTTTCAAGCATTCGGAACAAAGTCAGTAAAAAATAATCATGGATGGCCTTACGTATAAGTTTGAGATATTTTTTTCGATACACTATTTCCGCGGTACACTAAAAGTATTATTTTATTTATTACTATTATGTCTGTTATCTCGAAATTAAATTGTAAAATTGTAAACTCTTATACAAGACAATTTTTTTTCAAAAGTCGTGAAACTTGAAAAAATCATTGTGTAAATATTCTATTAATAATTCTTGCAATAGAGAAGGATATGAGTTACGAGTGAGAATGCTGAAATTTCGGAAATATCGCTCGGGAGGGTATGAGCGCGAACAGGTAGAATACGCGGTACAGTTGTAATTAGGGGTGACGCGAGTTGCCAAGGTTGGTTATTTTGCTACGAGGGTGATGTGCATGTGAACATGACATTTTCACCAAATCCGCGCCCTATTGTATCAAGCTTCCCCCCATATGATGTTTCTGCATATACAACGTGTCCTGTTATGAATGGATGATCCTGCAACTGTCGATAGGTCGGATCAAGTCCTACTATATTGTGGATCTTCAGTTTAGTAAAAGTCCTACGGTTTTCCAGATAAAAATCATCTGCCTTTGGTTTTTCGCATGCCATTTCTACAAATGATCACTTTTTTGACCCCGGCTTTTAAAAAATACTCTTGATTATTTGTTTTATCTAAAAAAAAGTCTGCTTTGTAACCCTTAAATGTTAAGGAAACTTTATGAAAAAAGATCTTGTGTAGAATTTTAATTACGTTATTTATGTCTACTACAATAACCATTCTTTTAGCAAGATATTTACCGCAAATATATTCAATTATCAAATAGGTTTATCGGTTATTATTTTGAAAAAAAAAAGTATCCAAATTATTTTCACGCCTATCCTGTAACTTGGAGCAGTATTTAAAAAAAAACAAAAAAAAAAATTGGTCAGCCCCGCACTATCGTCTTGGCACGGGATGCCCCATGGAAGCGTAGGTCTTACGCGAGGGCGTTACATTGCGAATTAACTTCACAGGTGTATGGATATCTGTGAACGTCAAGCCGAAGAGGAGATACCATAAATGTATAAAGCGTATACTACAATTAGCGATAATCCCCTGCAACCGGCACGGACACATTCACCAACCCGTCACGAATATTAGGGCTCGTCGCTTTTGAGTATGAGCTCAACTCCGACTCGCAATGCCATCAGCGTAATTGAAGTAAAAAAAAATCACCTTTTTTCCCTGACTTTACGTGAAAAATACCAAATTATGTAAAAAAGTTTTTTTCGCCGGGTATTTCACGTGTCGCAAGGGGTCGAAATAAATCATAATAAGGACAATCAACGAGAAATTGAAGTGCACGAAGTTTATTATTTTTTTACGATTTACCGAATGCCGGGGCTCCGACGGCCAGGGTTTTTTTCCGAGAGAGAATGCCGTTTTTGTATTTAGTGGATATGAGCCCCGATCGATGGTAAGCTCTCCTTGAATGAACTTCGTCCTATAAGTCGAAATGTTTCATGACGAATTTTGAATTTCGTTTTTGACTTTTGTACGGAAATCATCTTGAACGGTTATTTATTTCACATTAGGCTCACAATATTTTTTTATCTTCGCGAATGTCAGTACTTACGATCTAAATCGGCAATAAAATTTAAATATTCAACCAGACCGCCAAAACGATCCCGTTGTCAGATATGTAGTCACGTGACGCATGTGACGTTACGTGCCAGTAAACAAGGTAAAGGACCTATATCGCCGGCGAGTTGTCGGACAGCAAACCTTCCTGTTCATTCTTATTTAATGGGAGAAGAAATAAGTTTCCGCCGTTTGACAAAAGGTGGCCCCACCAGGAGGCTATGGTTGATATTTTCAGAAGTAAAACGTCATATCGTAAGGTTGGACATCTGGCAAGACCATAACCTTGAAATGTTAGCGATATTGGATCAGCATCACATAATTTTTTTCTTGCGAAAATGGCAAGTTTTGAGCCGAATAAGCGTCATTTGCGGGAACTGTATAACGCTTCTTTACTTCTTTAATTTGAAGAAATCTGCAGCTGAAGCGCATCGATTGCTTGTAGAAGCATTTGGTGAGGCTGCTTTAACGCGGTCCTCTAGTTTCTCGGCTGTTTTTTTACGGCTTTTTCAATAATTTTTTACGGGCAAAGCATCGAAATAATCAATCTCATTGTTTTTGCATAATCTTTATTAACATTTAAATAAGCTTTACAAATTTTTCGAAGTCAAAATATATAATAGAATAAACGTTATAGTGGCCGACAGGAAGACATCAAGTAAAAGAGGTGCTTGACGGTGACCAAGATTGCGGCTGTTCTGCTTGTCTGAAATCAAAAAACCAAACGGCATTTCAATCTTCATATTTAAGACTAGCGATTGAACTAGAGTGAATTCTAAATTACAAAAATTGACTTTTTTATACACTTTTGAAAATTACATTCTATTTTTTACTCATTTTTTCTTAAGTTTTTCGCTCGTACAAAAAAAACTATCGAAGCAATCATGATAATCCTAGTTCAATCGCTGGCTTATAAAATATTAAAGATGCTGTATAAATTTGAACAAGATCGGTGCAGTAGTTTCTGAAATATCGTGGTCACCGTTTCGAAAAATGGTGTTTCGAGAAAAACGCGGTTGAAAGTATACCTGCTCCGTATACCTGCTCCGTTCCAGGGCCGTAACTTGTGAACCACTTTGAATATCGAAAAATCCTTTGGCACACATTTTCTACACATGTTGTAGATGTGATTTATGAAAAGAAAAAAAAATCGATTTTTTTTTAGTAGGTAGTACGTGCACGAACCTCCTCATTAGAAAAAGAAGTTGATTTTTTGTATGCTGTAGTAGAGACATAAAAAATGACGTCCGCGAAAACTCAGCAAGCCTTACCACCTAAATACAATAGTAATTAATTCACGAAACCAATGCATTTAACCCACACCATATAGGAAATCCATGCGGATCGAATTTTGGAACGGAAATAATAATAGTTCCCGATTAGATCAGAGCTATGCGCAAAGCGATGAATAACAAGAAAACAGTCGTGGTCACGTATGTTGAAAAAAAAAATATAGGTTACGGGACATTTCGAGCAGATATCATTGATTCAATCGACTCATTTTTGCGTTCGCTAGCCGCGTCTGCCATCTCCCTTGTTACAATATGCACATTGCACATACACAACAACACACGATTACACATACGGTAAACCGACGAATGCTTGACATGTATCGAAAGCACCTGAATACAGCGTTGCCACGGATATTGTCAGAATTATGAAATGGCGGCCTGTGACAGCTCCAGTCAAATCTGTTTGCGATTCTACTTCACTTACCAAACTATAATATAAACAGTTATCACATGCACTTCTCAAATAATTATTTTCTGTATCATGTTTATTATTATACCCAAATACATTATATTTTGCTTTTTTCAGATTCGATCATTTAGAGATTTTCTGTCGACTAGTCAATCCGCTAGTCAGGAAGACTAGAGGTAAGGAGTACGAACGGCTGTGGCGAGCCCGATCCAAAAGCGTCCGTGAAACTGTGGATTTTAGTAGTTACTGTTTTCACGGCGTGCGTCGCTAGTGCATGACCGCACCGAAGTGAACTAAGCGACAAGAACACAACCGACGTCATGTGTCATCGATGATTCCCGCTCGTCGTCCGCGTTCGGGCTAACCTATTTTGCGAATTGTGGTAGATGTAAAAAAAATTATTGGGTCTCGCTATAAAATATATTTAGTGATCTGCGGCGAAAACAATCAATCGTAGGTAATAAAAATAGTACTTACATTCATAAAAATAATGGTTTCGTTTTATCGTACCATTATCGTACTGAGTGAAATAAAAATTATCACAAACGCGAGATACGGAGCAAGTGTCCCGTCGATGAGACAAACCGTGCAATATATGGATTTTTTTAATATATTGCACGTTTTGTCTCGTGTCTCGAAAGTAAACAAAATGTTTATTTTCGAGGCGTGAAAATGGGAAGTGAGTAGGTGAGTGGGTGAAATATCGATTTGCCATTTTCATAGAAAGTCAAAGTAAATAAAAGCTTGTAATATTGTTTGAATTGTTGCTTTCAGTGCCCGAACGTGAGACAAACTTGGAGTGCAGCGATCGATCGAGAACTGACGTTAAAATCGTCAGTTTCATCAAGTTCTCGACAAAGTTTCGGACATAAAAAATTTGCAGTACGTGGGATGCTAAGCACACAACGAAGAGCTCACGAAGAGAGTGATAAACTATTATCTCGTCATGAGAGGACATTTTCTAGCGCGATCGGTCAACGAAAATAATCACGCAAGGAAAATTAAAACGAAGGACAATAGGAAAAAATCAAAACTGTAAGATCGATTTATCTGTAACAGCGTGCCATAATGTGCAAATATGATGTGTGATAATTTTTAAATCTTTTCTTTTAATCCGAAATTCTTATGAATTTTCTTGTATCTTTGTTTTTACTGCTGCCGCAACGAAAAAAAAAACATTGACTTAATATCCGTATTTCGTTATTATTCTTAATCTGTACAGCGTATCATAATGTCTAAATATGAGATGTGATAATTTGTAAAAATTTTGTCTGGATTAAAATTTCTAATGAATTTTCTTGTGTCTATAAATAAATTTTGTTTGTTACGGTTTCCGCAAGGAGAAAAAAACTGACTTAATTTCTATATTTCGTTATTATTCTTTATCTGTACAGCGTGTCATAATGTGTAAATATGGTGATAATCTGTAAATTTTTTGTCTGCATGTAAATTGCTTATGAATTTCCTTGTGTCTATAAATAAATTTTGTTTGTTACTGCTTCCGCAACAACAAAAAACATTGACTTAATTTCTGTATTTCGGTATTCTCCAAAACAATCTATATATAAGAATTCTGTCTGTCTATATAGAAATTGCTTTCACCAACTGGTTGTACAATTCATTTGATGAAATGATCGCTCCATATGAAGTAGCAAAGGGTGCTTTTTGCATATCGTACGGCACTGCCTTTACACTTCATTTGATCAAATGATCGCTCCATATGAGGGAGCACAGGGGGCTTTCTGCATATCGTACGGCACTGGTTTGTTTCTGACTTTGCTTCGGTGCGGTAGGAGAGCAGCGCCACCCTTCTCGTCCTCGCTTTTGCGGACGTTTTGACGACACGGCGTTCGTACTCCTTACCTCTAGTCTTCCTGAGGCGACGTTTGCTGCAAGCCCGTGTGTGATGCGTGCATACGTGGAAAACTGATGCACTAGATTTTCAGGATTGTCGATAATATTTTGAGCTTCGTTGGTACAATTTTGCCAGTTTTAATTAAAAATAAAAACTCTAACCCCCAATGTCTCCGTCATTTTTCGATAAAATCAGTTGAAACAACACTCAAAATGTGTTTTTCCACTGTCAAGAGCCTACCGGTCTTGAATTGTACATGAATTCGGTACATCAGTCGGTAATTCACAATTAATCGTATGGTAGCTACAATCTGTATTTTTGTTCTTTAAAATATGGAGAAATGTCGACCGTCAGGCGGTTTCTGCAACAATATCGCATGTACACAAAAAACTTAATCTCAAATGATCCTTTGGCCGGAATTTGTGGTAAAAATTTCGAAGTGGTCAGACCGTGCGATAGATGTCATGAACGTACCGCAGGGGGCTGGCACCTCCTATCCCTTACCGTACATAAAAATGCTACGCTTTTTGACCGCTTCATTTAGTTCTACCTCTCCCCGTGGCGCTAGTAGGTCACTGACATTATTCTTATTGCGCACGCGCGAGGCCCGCACGGCATACCTAACACCCCGACGCCGAATACCACTATTTTGACGTTTAGAGTTTAAGCCGCGGTGCGGAATTGATGAAATTGCCGAAATTACTTATACTCGTCCGCTAATGCCGTGTGTGCACGGTTGTACCGCAGAGTAGATGGCGCTGCGAGAACTACTGGCGCTGCGAGTGGCAGAGTAAGACACTACAAACACAGCATATTTTACGTAGCAAACATTCTGAAAGATGCCAGCCCTCTGACCTACTGCCATCGCAAACGAATACTCCGGGAATTCCATGGGGATCAACCTGTGATAAGAGCGATGCGCCGAAACAAGGGTAGCAAGTAAAAGGACGAAACGGCGATCTATCATTCCGACAGCCGGTCCGCGGGATTTATCGACGCGCCATCTGCGATGTCGAAAAAACTGTACGACCAACTGTCGCTAATAAAGTCGTCCAGCGAATAAATTACCGACGTATGGAAACCAAAACCACATTTCGGTCCTGAATTATTTAATATTTTACAAAAGCGCTGAGGAGACAAAGGCGCAGCCACACCGACCGAGCGGCTATGAGTGTGAAATCGTTGAGCTGATTCGCAGATTCCCCGTGTTCTTCGGGACGGCTAATATTTCGAGCAAATGAAAAGTAACGTCTTCCGATCTGTTAAAATATAAACGTCTATCGTCTTCGTTCGCCGGAAAACTAATCCGTCTGGAAGGAAAAGTCTGCCGTGGGATTTTTACCGACCGAGCGTGTGACACAAATTCCCTTCAGTTGATAAAACTTATCCACTGCGCAATCAAGTTTTAGTCGGTAAATCGAAAAACGATGCTCACAGTGCCGTCTACCGGTATTCTATGATCACGAGGCGATCTTTTCGTACAGGAAATTTTCGGGAATATGGTCTTTTCAGGAGCGTGTCATTTCTGGAATCTGGCATATCAGAAATATTACGTTCCTGGCATCTGATAGCTTTACCTCCCGAGTAACCGGCGGCCTCCATAATCGAATAGATAAGCTATTGTTTATATGTTGGAATATTTGGAAATATTGTCCTCCGTTGTGCCAAAAAATAAAAAAATTATTTACTTCATACGTAACGGGCTCAATCAGCGATCAGTTATCATCATCTTCATCGTCGCTAATAAGTCGGCGACGGGAAACAACATTCGGTTTCTCCGAAATCTCACTCCGTTCCATTGATCCTACATCGTCGTCGTCGTCATTGGCATCGTCGTCGCTGAGAATGATCCGACGTTTTTTCACCAACGGCTGTTCCGGATTGGAGTCTTGAGAACGATCTCGTTTTGCTTCGTTTGAAGATTCTACAATAAAAATAGCAATAAACACATGCAGTTATTCAAAATTTCATTACGGGCGGTTTCTACTTTGTTGAACCAAATATATACATACATATATACATACATACACATATATATATAAATATAAATATAAATATAAATATATATATATATATATATATATATATATATATATATATATATATATATATATATATATATATATATATATATATATATATATATATATATATATATATATATTGCTGTATCGGAAAGAACCAATGAAGAAAAAGGTCCTCAGATAGTACATTAGGTTTAAGTATGAAAATTATCACTTTATGCGCACATAACATTCAGTTTAACTTTAAACGCGTTTTTTCTCGAGACCACGTTTTCCACGCTTGCGGAAGTGCCCCTGCAGGTCCTAGATGAGCAATCGTTATAAAATTTGGCAGGCACGTGTACAACAAACGTCTTCATTAGTTGAACTAGAATTATCAAAAAATATTCAAACGTCTTTATTTTACAAACGAAAAAACGTGAAAAAATGTTCGGTAAAAAACTAAACTTCCACTTCGATCGCACACTGTTTTAATTTTAAAATTTTTCTTCTTGATTCTAGTTCGACTCATACACGAAATTGCACAAAGTAAAAATGTGTTTGATTTTTCGCTTCAGATCACCTGTTCAGGACATAAAGCCGCTTTACACCTGGCGAAGTGCATAAATTTTGACACAAGTGGTGGGGGAATTCAAAGTTTGTGGTGGTGGGGGAATTCAAACCCTTTACGCTTGGTCTAATTAGCTTTCTAACTCAGTATATATGCGAACTTCGAGCGTATTGTACAACCATAGCTCTCTCGAGGCGCATTCGAAATATCAAACAATAGGGCTTCGCCATGGTGGCGTCGAGCTGGATTTTAATTAATAAAAGGAGACGCACGAAGTGTTGGGTAAACAAATATTTACTCCTAAGAAGAAAAATGTCAACTATGCGTTTATTAAATTGAGTAGAGCCAGAAGATGCAAGAAAATTTATAATATTAGGCTCTGAAGAATTTGAAGAATTACTGGGATTAGTTACACCGTACATAATAAAACAAGATACTTGGTTCAGCGAAAAATTGATTCATTTGCTAAATCGCTTTACACTATGCTGAATTTAGAATGCTAGCTAATTTAGAGTCGTAGTGACGGCTTTGATTGTCTAATGAGTGTGTCTAACAGTCTAAGTATCTTTACACTTGCCTAAATGCAGAGTCTTTTTCATTTAGTGCACTGCATTTGGCCATGTGTAAAGATTTTTTTGCCTTTTTCGACAGTTTATACTTTCAAGAATATCCTGTAAAAATGTCAAGGTCGTATCTCTAATCATTTTATCTTGCAAAAATCGATAGTTAAATCTTTAAACGCGTTTTTCTCGAAATGACATTTTTCAAATTTGCTGACATTGTAACTCAAAGAGCAATTATCCGATTGACTTGAATCTTGAACTGAGTACTCTTGAATATATTTACTCTACAGTGACGTAGGATATTTTCGATTGGATGAAAATTGACTATTTGGCATTGAAAAAAACGACCATTTTATAGGCGAGAAAACAGATTTCTTCCAAATATTCCCGAAAATCGCCCAAATTTTCAGCGTTTACACTGGTATAGCCCCTTAAGACTTCTGCAAGCGAAGAATATCATCACCGGCGCTCTTCCCACTTCCAGTACAATATTTCGTCAAACTTTAAAAAATATTATCATGTTCAATGAAGACCGCTTAGTAAGCATACCAAATTTCAACATTCCATGTTTAATATTTTTCGCGTAGAAAATTGGTGATAATCGAACATTTTTTGGCCCAACAAAGTAGAAACCTTTTTTAAAACGCGATACAGTACCCGAATCAGATTCTTCCGCGTCTGCGTCCCGAGTCTCGCCAACATTTGAAGCTGAAGGACCTTCGACATCTGTAGTCTGGTGTTCGTTATTTGCAACCGGCAGAGAGGCGTCTTGAGGTAACAAGGCGTTTTCGATGAAACGACAATGTTTCGTTATCGCTGGAGCGAGCATAGAGGCTGGAACACGCCAATAGGTTTCTTGCTCGTCAGCGGGAGGTTCTATACCAATTGCACGCAACAGTCGCTGGAAACGTGGCGAATCCATCGCCGTTACCGCGTCTTCCGTCAGAGGGACCAACGGTATGTCCACGGCGTCAGACCCGTCGCGATCTCCATCGTCGATTATATCTTGAAGCGATTCTTTCAACCATTCCAGCGCTCCGCTCATCTCTTAACGAATATTTATACGATTAACACTTTCAACATACGCGAAATGGTGCCTCGGTTGTATGATAGTTTCTCTTTTCACACTTACTTCCGTTAACGACGTCTTTCAGAAGTCCCGACAGTTGTTCCTGCGAGTAAACAATCGGGGCTCGTTTTCTTTTTGGCTTGCGACTACTCTTCGGCTGGCTCTTTTTGGGACGAGGCTCAGCTTCGGAATCGCTAGTGTCGGAGTGTTCGCTCAACGATTTCGCTTCCCACGACAACTTTGGGGGACCCTCTCGACGACGTTTCTTTCGCATTTCTTTGCGGTCGCTCGCCAAACCTGTCTCCAAAAGTTTCTCCTTGATCGCCTTCGCGGGCCTCTTGATCGTCAGTGCGTCGTAAATCGTACCAATCGGATCTGTGAAATATTTCAGTCCGTTAAGGGGCTATACACACAGTTTATACTTTCAAGAATATCATTGTCATTTATATAATTTATATCAATATCATTTTGTCTTGCAAAAATCGATAATTAAATCTTCAAACGCGTTTTTCTCGAAATGAGATTTTTCAAATTTGCTGACATTGTAACTCAAAGAGCAATTATCCGATTGACTTGAAATTTGAACTGAGTACTCTTGAATATATTTACTCTACAATGACGTAGGATATTTTTGATTGGATGAAAATTGACGATTTGGCATTGAAAAGAACGACCATTTTATAGGCAAGAAAACAGACTTTTTTTCATAACTACGCCATTTTGTTAGATTTTGATGTTTTTCGAAAATCCTACGTCATTGTACAGGAAATACCTTCCAGTTTGACGACATTTTTTCCTTTTTCGGCTTCAGCTACCCAATCGGCTGGAATCATGTCAGCAGTGGAGGAACGTTTTTTTTTGGCGCCTCCGGAGGCAGCGCATAAGTCGCTTGGACCTCAATATTTTTCTACGATAAAATTATATAATATAGGTCAAATATAGCCAAATATATTCTTAATTTTCCGAAACATTTAATTAAGTACTTTTCTTCCAAAAAATTGCCGAAAATCACCAAAATTTTCAGCGTTCACACTGGTATAGCCCTTTAAATCAGATCGGGTGGGAAATAATTTGAAAAATCATCAGCAATTCCAACTGCACCTTCATCGTCTTTTACTCGATTCCACAGTTCGGTCAGCTCAATGATTTCTTGCTCCGACCATTCTTTCGGCAGCCGCTTCTGCACCGCGGTCTTCGTCGTCTTCGAATTAACCACGAGGCACATCTCTTTGAGTTTCTTGATGACGCCGCGCCGAGTTCGATTGTCGCTTATTATGTTTTCCAATATCCAATCAATTAAATCTGAAATGAGGCGTAAGTTTTACGTTGAGATTGGGTTTTTTTTTGGTAATAGCATTAATATGGTTTTTGACATTTTTCGTGGATGAAAGATGCCATATTGTTAGCCTTTCATTTTTATTCGATTATTATCGCGAAATAATCTCTCTTTAGGAAAAAAGAAAACAGAAATCGAAGCAGAATGTAGCCGGCTAAAAAATTAGAGCTCTCTCACTTGTAATGAACGTCGACAAGACGCGTTGAACGTTTCTTCCAAGAAAATTCGAAACAGTGGGCGAAGCTGAATTTATGTACAAGGGGAAGTTTCGCATAATTAAGGGGAGGTACCTGAGTAAACGGCAAGAAAAACAGGTAAACTTCGGGAATTTTTATCTCAAAAACTAATGTTTCAATTGGATCCGGGCTTTTTTATTGGAAAATATGTACATTGAGGTATGTTTAGGAATTTTTTAAAATAAATTCGTTGACTGAAAGCGATTCAAACGCGATTATCTCAAAACATAGTTTTCAAAGTCGGCGCCAGATGTATCTCGAAAACGGCTTGTCCGATTTTGTCCAAATTTGGATACAATATTCTTCGATAGTTTTTCTCGTTCGCCACGTAGGATTTTTTGAAATTTTCATTTTCGACGGAATTGCGACCGTTTTAATTTAACCATCCTTTTTCGTTCGCAATTTCCGACGATTTTGGATTGCATACACATTGCATAAAAAAGCAATGGTTCAATCAAATGAAAAACCCCTACGCGGCGAACGAGAAAAACTATCGAAGAATATTGTACCCAAATTTGGACAAAATCGGACAAGCCGTTTTCGAGATACATCTGGCACCGACTTTGAAAACTATGTTTCGAGATAATCGCGTTTTAATCGCTTCCAGTCAACGAATTCATTTTGAAAAATTCCTAAACATACCTCAATGTACATATTTTCCAATAAAAAAAAACCCGGATCCAATCGAAACATTAGTTTTTGAGATAAAAATTCCCGAAGTTTACCTGTTTTTCTCGCCGTTTACTCAGGTACCTCCCCTTAAGGGTTAGGCAACTGTGAAAATGACGAAGACTCCCTCGTCGCTTGAGGCAATTTAAATTGAAAGAGAAGGTCCATCGTACGGTGCAGAAATCGCAGCTTAAAGGTAAACTTATGATTACAATGATAGAACTGCCAGTAAAACTTTAAACGCGTTTTTCTCGAAACTTTTCTTTTCAAAACGGTTTACACGATTTCTCGACATCTAATGAACGGATTGACTCGAACTTTGGTACACTTATTCAGTGTAATAGTAATTTAGTCTTGACCATCGTTTTTCCTCTCAACATTTTTTTCGTTAGTTATTAACAATAATGTCATTTTTCCTCGAAAAATCGCCGAAAATTCGAGTTTTCTTATGCTTGAAAGACAATAACAAAAAAAATATCTCAAGTCTTAGGCAATACTATTTTGAGTGGCATCAAGTACACCGTTGAGCCCCTCACGTTTAAATGTCCTTCTCGACATTGTTTATAACTACTTTAATTAATATGTTTTTTAACGAAATTTGGTATACAACTTTTTTCATGTACATACAGATTAATGTCCAAACAGTTGTTCAATTTTACTTATTTCTTCGAAGGTAATTTTTTTAACCCTGATTTTTTGGGTCGTCACACTAGCCGAACCCCTTGAAAGTTTTAAAATCTTTTCCTGCGTTAAACGTATACTTAGCAGATTAAACAGCAGCCCGTCAGAAGTTGTGTAGCTCGCTGTTACGACACATTCATTCTTAAGATTAAAGAAACCTCTTGATAAAACAATATTTCGGATTTTATACATACCTTGCGAATAATTATTAGTCTGATGCTCCATGAACAAGGTGCGTAACTCGTCTTCCTCAGCCTCCGTCCAAAGGGCACGTGATACTTTATTGGCGACTGGTACAACTTCGTACCCATCGACCATTTCCGTCACCTCGCGCGTTGTCTTCCAAAATAACAGCTCCATGTACGCTTTGGGATTTCGTTCGGCCACTTCGGCAAATTTGCGAATAATAAAAATTGCGAATTTTTGTAACTCCTGTAATATCGGGACGAAAAAGGGCTTTAATCGGCGCACAAAAACTTGACATTGGATTACGAGCTCCGAACGCTGGAACAAGTTTCGTGAGGACGAGGTATCCTCACTGACATTCTACAATACGCTAATCAGAGGAATTCGGAAATATCTGCAATTCGTACAACACGAAAAACATTTGTATAGTACGATTTTCCATCACTAACGAAAATTTATATGTAAATAAAATATTTTTTAAGAACAAGCTTTTATTTAATGTACTAAAAAGTAGAAAATAATTCTGTTACCAAGTCACCTATTGTGACTATAAATAAAAGCTTGGAGCGCTCAACTTTATAAATATTTAATAAATTTGATTATTTCAGTTTTATTAGCCGTATTTAATTTGGCACAATAGTAATTAGAGAAAAAACTATTATCACACGTTTATACTCAGCTTCAGGATTAAAAAAAAAATCTAAGGTTGTTTTACGGCAAATTGAACACAGTTGACATGTTAACGGCTTTATGTGAATTAAGGGGCTATACCAGTGTGACACTTTCAAAAAATCGATTTTTTCGCCTTTTTCGACAGTTTATACTTTCAAGAATATCCTATAAAAATTTCAAGGCCGTATCTATATCAATTTATCTTGCAAAAATCGATAGTTAAATCTTTAAACGCGTTTTTCTCAAAATGAGATTTTTCAAATTTGCTGACATTGTAACGCAAAGAGCAATTATCCGATTGACTTGAAATTTGAACTGAGTACTCTTGAATAAATTTACTCTACAATGACGTAGGATATTTTTGATTGGATGAAAATTGACGATTTGGCATTGAAAAAACCACCATTTTATAGGCAAGAAAACAGACTTTTTTCATAACTACGCCATTTTGTTAGATTTTGATATTTTTCGAAATTCCTATGTCATTGTACAGGAAATACCTTCCAGTTTAACGACATTTTTTCCTTTTTCGGTTTCAGCTAATCGACCGGCCGGAATTATGTCAGCAGTGGAGGAACTTTTTTTTGTCGCCTCCGAAGGCAGCGCATAAGTCGCTTGGATCTCAATATTTTTTTATGAGAAAATTATGTAATATAGGTCAAATATAGCCAAATCTATTCTTAATTTTCCGAAACATTTAAATGGGTACTTTTCTTCCAAAAAATTCCCGAAAATCACCCAAATTTTCAGCGTTCACACTGGTATAGCCCCTTAAACATTATATGTCTAAATTTTGAACGCCTCAAGCTTTTATTTATAGTCACATATAGGTATCTTGATGAAAAAAATTTTATACGTTTTAGTGCATTAAATAAAAGCTTCTTTTTTTAAATATTTTTTTACATATAAGTAATTTTCTACCTTTTATTCTTTAATTGATTTTACTGGTAGTTTACTAGCTTACGAGTTTGTACGTTAGGAACAAGGAACGCTTGTCAAAATTAACAAAGACTGTAATCGGGATTGAACTTACGACTAATTGCTGCATATAAACTTTTCACATACAAACACAGCCGGCTACGAATTTGTTTGTATGCATTGGTGAGATGTGATATGGATGATTAGATATCGCTAATTTTACATGAAAAGTTAAAAATGATATATATATATATATATATATATATATATATATATATATATATATATATTTTTTTTTAAGTTGAAACATGCATTGTCACCATTGAGATGCATGTTTGCAAAATTCCAGAGCTCCAAGTAGTCTGGAAGTGGTAAAACATCGATTTTCCGTTTTGCATCTCGCAGAAAGTCAAGTTGAACAAAAGCTCGTAAAAATCAATCCAAATTGTCATTTTAAAAGTATCCTTATAAATCGTGCGGCTGAGAAACTGTGAAAAATGTGCAATACCTCGTGCCCATAAACATTTAAACATTTAAATATTGTTCTCTAATTCCAACCTTGTGCCGAGGGGAGTCCGAATCGAGGATCCTCTGGAATGTTCTGAATATCGACGCTTGAAAAATCATCCCATACATTTTACAATCCCACGCTATGCGATGGAGCATCTTGACGATATAATGATTGACTTGATCGGAATTTTCCTCGAATTGGCGTAGAAGCGAGGCCATAGCCTTGACAACCTTAACATTGGCGAATCTGTCGATAGGAACATGTGAGCCAAATCTGAGCGAGCTTTAGGAAATTGAATTATCGAGCATCGCTCTCTCTCTCTCTCTCTCCTTCTCTCCCTCCCTCGTGCTCTTTCTTGATATACCTTCGAAGGAACTCGTCAAAGTTGAAATTCGTTTCCTGCATAGTCCCAGCAGCGCTCGCCTCTTCCTCTTCATCCTCCTCGTTTTCCTCTTCATCCTCTTCTTTATCATTGGCCGCCTCCTCCCGCTGCTCCTCATTTCCATAATCGATATCTGTTGGAAAGTTGCATAACATCGAATGAAAACGTGCTTTCAATAAGCGCGGAGAAACACTAGCCGGGTGCACACGGCGAAAGTAATATCCCCCAACGTGAGTATATCTCGACAGGAAGACAGGTGAGGCGAGCTTAAAAAAACGAAAAAAAAACCAAATAAACACAAACATAATACATCGCGAAGATGAAAAATTCCTCCCCCGATGGTCCATGCGCGCATCTCAGGCTTGTTTGTACGCGTGCGCTCGCGAACCCCTTATCGAATTCGAGAGAGAAAGTGTACGTGTGTGCGTGTGTCATAGTGTATAGGTCGATGAGCGGAAAGTTGGAACGGACGCGAGGGACAGTTCGACTCGACTCTCGCGGTCCATGGAGGCACATTCCTACGCGTACGTCAGCGTACGAGCGTGACGGGTTGAGGAATCGCAACGACAATCTTGCCAATCGCACAATACGCGCGAGCATCGACAAAATGTGGAAACAGTTGACGAAAGGTGAGGCGCGAAATATATTCTCTCACGAAACAAGCACGATCGAGACCGCGAGGATTATCGAGAGCGACACGTGAATAGAGGGGCTACTCAGTGTGATGTGGCATAGGCTGTCAGTGACGCTTCTTCTCGTCGCCTCAATGGCGAGGAGCGTTAGAAGTAGCTCGTTGGCGTGTCCCGAGAACTGTCATTGCGTTATCGTCGCGACTTTTCGGCCGGACGAAGAGGTCAACGCTAACGTCAACAACTCCATTGAGGCACGCTGCGTCGGTACACCGAAGCTCGAATTCCTGCCGGAAAATTGTCGGAGTCTCGTCGTCAGAGGAACGAAAACCCGGCCAATAACGAAGCTCTTGCGTGATCTCGGGAATAGCGAAAAAGTACGTTTGCGCGAGTTGTCCCTGATTAATTGCTCGCTCGTGGCGTTAAACGTGACAGTGAGTTGGATCACGAAGGATCTCGACGCGGGGCTGTCTCTGGATCTGTCGAGCAACGAGATCCTCGAGATCGAAGACCTCGGCATAACGGACGTTGAGCGTCTGACGGAGCTCGATCTCACCGAGAACCGCTTGACGCGCGTCCGATCCGAGGCGTTTGTCGAGTACCGAGGCTTGGTGAAGTTGCTTCTGCGGCGAAATTCCATCGGAGCGGTGAAGAAAAACGCTTTCGTCGGGCTCGAACGTCTCGAGAGTCTCGATCTGTCGGACAACCGATTGGCGAGCCTGGCCGAGGACGCGTTCGTGCCGTTGTGCTACTTGAAGAGCTTGAATCTCAGTGGGAACAGACTCGGTGTGTTGGGTGAACGGTGGTTCGACGATCTTGGCCGTGGCCTCGACGCGTCACGGGGCGATCCTAAGCGGACGCGTCAACAGATGGAAACGAGCAGCAGGAGCGAAGACATCGAGATCTCGCTGGTGCTCGGAAGCGTGCGAAGATTGGAGACGATAGACGCGTCGCGTATCGGCCTCGAGCGCGTGCCCTCGGCGCTCACGAGATCCGTTGGATCGCTCAAACTCGCCGGCAACAGATTGACCGTCATTCGAGGCGGGGATTTCGACAGTTATCCGCTACTTCGGCTTCTCGATCTCTCGTACAACTTCATAAACGTCGTGGAGAACGACGCGCTCGGACGTTTGGAGATTCTCGAGGTGCTCGATTTGTCGGGCAATCGCTTGCGCGAATTGCCACAGAGTCTTCCGTGTGCTCTGCGGCGTTTGATCGTGCGGAAAAACTTTATAGGCAAACTCGGCACGCGCGATTTGGATGGTTTGACGAAACTCGAGAGTCTCGTTATCAATGAAAATAACGTGAGCGAGATCGAGGAAGGTGCGATGTTCCAGCTGTCGTTTCTCAACGAACTCGACGTATCGGACAATCCGATAAAACAATTGCCCGCTGACACTTTCGAGGGACCCGACAGCCTCGTTGTTCTTCGTATGTCCGGGCTCGTCACGCTTCAGTGGAAACGCGAGAAACACGCGGATATGGCGTTTCCAGTGCCAGCACCCGAGAGATTGGTCGATCTCGATCTATCCGGGAGTCCGGCTCTCGCCGCGCAATTACTCGCCGACGAGGCTGCTCTCTCGGCCTGCAAGAGTCTTCGACGATTGGACCTTTCTCGCACGAATCTCACCGAGCTTCGATCCGATCTGACGTATTTGCTGCCGCAATTGCGAGTCCTCGGACTCTCGGGCAATCGGTGGAATTGCACCAGGGAGGATAATCGCATCGACTGGCTGGCACGGTGGATCCGAGAACACGAGGAGATTTTGCCGCGCGGAGAATGCACGTTTCTCAACGGTAGCCGGTCTCTACTCGGCGAATTGCCAATTACGGAGTCTTCAACGACGACGATGAGCACGAGCTTCGAGAACGACTTAGCTGAAGCATCGCGAACTATCGACGTGACTTCGAAATCGGCCGAGCAACGGAGGATCACTACGATTCTAGGGGCTCATCCGGGCCTCGTTATTCTCGCCGGTGCAACCTTCGGTGCTTTCATTCTCGCTCTCAGCGTTTTAATCACTAGAAGACGAAAAGCAACGATCGAGGATTATTCCGAGCACTGCGAACAACGCCGACCGATCATCACAGAGCTCTGGTGAGCTCGTTATTTCGACTCGTGTCACACACGCATCGCTATATCGCTTGAAAAGCAAACAGACACACTTCACGTGACAATAAATGTACGAGTTGATGACGTGTAATCACCGTTATACACGAGTGTAACACACACATGTACACACACGCGCATGCACACGGAGAGCCACGTTGACACGAAGAGTTGCCAAAACAGAAAACAAACCAAATCTCAGAGTACAGAAGAATAATAAACGATAATTTTTATGATAATAATGAAGAGACTAGATATTATCTTTCGTAAATTAACCCAGTGTCAACTACGAGTACGTTAATAAACCGTTGTACAAAGGTATTTTATATGGTTATTGCACGACAGACTTTCGTTTTTTTTTTTTACTCACCAACACCAAGATCGGCGAAGAATATTTCTCGCAGCGCCATGAATTCTTCCTCCGGAGGAATATCGGGCTTGCCGAAACAGTCGTTCTCGGGCCATACCTGTCTGGAAGTTTTTTCGAGAAAAGATTCGCCTTGTTATTCCTTTTAGATCTGTTTTCGTAGTCTGTTGAGGCGAGATGTGGATTTAGACGGGAAAGAATTAAACAATTTTGAGGGATTTTTTAAATTGGGAAATCATTTTTCTACATTTATCAAAACTATAGGTATAGTTTAATAGTATATTGAAGGAGAGGTACCTGAGTAAGCGGCGAAAAAAACAGGTCAACTTCGGGAATTTTAATCTCAAAAACTAATGTTTCGATTGGATCCGGATTTTTTTATTGGAAAATATGTACATTGAGGTATGTTTAGGCATTTTTTAAAATGAATTCGTTGACTGGAAGCGATTCAAACGCGATCATCTCGAAACATAGTTTTCAAAGTCGGTGCCAGATGTATCTCGAAAACGGCTTGTCCGATTTTGTCCAAATTTGGATACTATATTCTTCGATAGTTCTTCTCGTTCGCAACGTAGGATTTTGTGAAATTTTCATTTTTGACGGAATTGCGAGCGTTTTAATTTAACATTCGTTTTTCGTTCGCAATTTCCGACGATTTTGGATTGCATACACATTGCATAAAAAAGCAACGGTTCAATGAAATGGAAAACCCCTACGTGGCGAACGAGAAAAAGTATCGAAGAATATTGTATCCAAATTTGGACAAAATCGGACAAGCCGTTTACGAGATACATCTGGCACCGAATTTGAAAAGTATGTTTCGAGATAATCGCGTTTTAATCGCTTCCAGTCAACGAATTTATTTTAAAAAATTCCTAAACATACCTCAAGGTACATATTTTCCAATAAACAAAACCAGGATCCAATCGAGACATTAGTTTTTGAGATAAAAATTCCCGAAGTTTACCTGTTTTTCTCGCCGTTCACTCAAGTACCTCCCCTTCAGTGTGCGGGACAAATTTTTTAAATTCATTTATCATCAAAATGGCGGAGCTGTGCAGTCTAGACGTGCGGTCTAGCTTCCTGTAGAATTTGATTTGCAAAAAAAAAATCGATAAAATGTTCAATTAGAACATGTATAGTTTCTATTTGCCAGTAATTAAAATAATAAAAATGTAAATTTAGTAGAATGGCACGCATTTACAAAAAAATCAACATGTCAATCAAAATGTCTATAAAATTTGGATTGAAAAAGTAGTATTCTTTCTAATTTTTCAAAAACAATTGTCGCCAAGTAGAATGTAGCAATATTATCAATATTTCTACCACGTTTCAACTCGATCGGGTTGATAGTTTTTGAGCAATCCTGCACACCAATTTCGAAAATGCAGTTTTGAGAAAAAATGCGTTTGAAGTTTTTCGAATTTCGCTTTGAAACTTTGGGAAAATATTTTTCTATCGTTTAAAGAGAAAATAAAAGAAACCCATTTTGTTATCGTTGTAAATATATATCCTGCCTTAAGGTATTTTTATCGCGGGTGCCGTATTTTGTGAGGGCATAAGCATAGCCCTTCTGAATCATTGGTAAATTACAGTGGCGCTTAATAAAAATAAGTCACCATCAATTATTATACCCAACGATAAACTGGAATGAAAAATGTCGCGCAAATGTAGTAGATTTAGACATTTTTACATTTTCTCTGAAAAGTCGGCACTACGAAAACTTTTCTAGTCACATTTTTCCATGTTTGATCATTAATATTTTCTTTAAACATTCCGTGAACCCCGGTTTTTATTGTCGTTGCGGAATCTTTAGAATTTTTATACGCGTTGCGCAGTTAATAACAGGCATATAGTTATTTAGTGTATAAATTATTAGATAGAAATGCGGCCAGCGTGTAATCTCCATAATATGCCGTACCAATGAGACGATTTTTCGTTAAAAGTCCGATAATTTGGCTTGACATTTTACCAATATACTGGGATGAATTGGGTTTTAAACTTAATTCCCGCTGTTCTTTTTATGCGATGACCAATTTTCCGCTTTTTTAACCAGTCCAAGATTATGTAAATGTTTGCTAACAGCCGTTTCAGTAACGTTTAACATATCAGACAATTCTTTAAGAGTCTGACATCGATCTCCATGGAATAAGGCCTCCAATTTAACATCTCAAATTTTTTCGCCTGTCCTGGACGTTCTTTTGTCTTTGAGGTCAAAATCGCCACTTTAGAATCGTCTAAACCAATCTCTGCACTTTGTCTCAGATAGAGCATGTTCACCATAAGCTTCTTGAAGCAGATGACTTTCAGCAGCACTTATTCTTAAATTAAAGCAAAAAAGCTTCCCGCATATACTGCTTCGTTGGTTCAAAACCTGGCATTTTCGATGCTATAAAAAGAGTAGTGTGTACAAGTGAATTCACTCTCGAATACTGAATATTGTAGGCCAACGTATTGTACTTCAACACAGTATAGTTTTACTGTGACTTTAATGAAAATAATAATAGTCACGCCATCTAGTACAAAACAGCGGGAATCAAATTTAAAACCCAATATTTTTACTTCATTGTAGAGGAAAATCAGTTAATTGTTGCATATTCGAGTTTGTGAAAGGAATAGCTTAATCTGTAGTGCATTGTTTCGTATTTTCGTTTCAAGAACCTTTATAATTTTGCTTAAGGCGAGATATACATTTACAACGATCAAAAAATCGATTTCTTTTTCTTTAACGATAGAACTATATATGTAGAATATTTTCCCAAAGTTTCAAAGCGCAATTCGAAAAACGTCATACGTTACAGCCCGTCAACGCTATGCCTCACCGCTCGGATTCGGAGCGGGCGTGAACTTCAAACGCGTTTTTCTCAAAACTACATTATCGAAATTGGCGTTCAGGATTACTCAAAAACTATTAAGCCGATTGAGTTGAAACTTGGTAGAAATATTGATAATAATGGTACCTTCTACTTGACGAAAATTGTTTTTGAAAAATTGGAAAAAAACGAATTTTTAATCCATATTTTACAGAAATGTTGCGTCAAATGTTGATTTTTTTTGCAAATGCGTGCCATTTTCTCGAATTTGCATTTTCTTCATTTTAATTACCGTCACATAGAAACTATACATGTTCTAACTGAAAAAATGTTTGAACTTTTCTGCAAATTAAAGTCTACGGGAAGCTAGACTGCACGCCGATTCGCCACTCCCGCGGCGACTTTGCTGTAACACTCTGCCACAGCTCCGTTATTTTGATGATGAATTTAAAAAAAAATTGTTTCGTATACTTAAATATACTATTAAAGTATACCTATAGTTTGATAATTGTAGAATAATTATTTCTTAGTTTAAAAAATCGCTCAATTTTGCTTATTTTTTTACTGTCTAAATGTATTAAGCCTTAAGGAGAAAGATAAAAATGTATATTATCTGAATAAATAGTAAATTCCCTGCGCGATTAACTTCATTCCTTACAACTCATTGTATTTGATTACCTTTTTGGAATGAGTATTTTTGGAGTAATAGTTACTGTAATTTTCCAAGGCCGCAACTTCATTTAAATGACAAAAAACGGAACTTATAGATACGCTTTTCAATAGAATTTCAGAGATAAACCTTTTTTTGAATATTTTTCGAGACGCTCCACGTGCTCGAATTCGTTACTCCAGGACTACACTGAAGCTTATATTCGCAATTTTCATAATGGTCATAATCGTCAATTACCTCGAGGCACGCAACAATCCAACCGCCTGTTCAAATTCCTTTTTACGGAGGAATTTTTGTATTTTCTTCATCGCTTCGCTCTTTTGGGCATCTATCGGAATGTCGAGCGTCGCATCGAAAGGTACAACATCCGGTATCGTTCCCTCTCTCATGACGGCTGATATTTCCGGCGCTACCTCATCCCAAATCTCCTCCAACGCTTTTATCGGCAACGACGACGCTCGCGGAGCTTCCTTCGGTTTCTTTTTTGTTTTCACTGTCGATCGTTTTGTGCTTTTCTTCCCGACGACCATCGTACGATCGCCGCCGCAAAATTCTCGCAGCATCTTCAAAAATATGTGAGCTGTTGCGACGAGATCCGCTAAGTACGCCCTGCCAGAGATAAAATTAAGCATAACTTATTGAGAAGAATAACCGCACCCTCAAAACCCCGTAAAAAGGACTCTTATTTTTTTCAAATAACGAAAATCTTGGGAGAAAAATAGTAACCGAAATTTTCATCGAATTTTTTTGGGTGCGTGTGAAAAGAAATGAACAGTAGGATGCGGGGAGTCGTGAAGAGTTTCGTTATTTCGATACGTACTGAGATGAAAAGAAAAAAAAATTTAACAAGCTTTTATTTAATGTACTAAAAAGTGGAAAATATTTTTTTTCACCAAGTTACCTATCTATGACCATAAATAAAATCTTGGGGCGCTCAACTTTCAAAATGTTTAATAAATTTGATCAATTCAGTTTCATTAACCGTATTTAATTTGGCACAATAGAAATTAAAGAAATTATTATCACACGTTTATACTCAGTTTCAGGATATTTATTTGAGAATTCTAAGGTTGTTTTACAGTAAATTAAATACAGTTGATATGTTAACGGATTTATGTAAAATCCGGATTATGATAAATGAAGATTATATTCTGAATATTGAGCGCCCCGAGCTTTTATTCAACTCACATGTAGGTGACTTGGTAAGAAAAAATCTTCTAATTTTTAGTACATTAAATAAAAGCTTGTTTTTTTAAATATTTTTTTACGTATAAACTATTTTCTACTTTTTAGTCTTTAATTGATTTTACTTGTTAGTTGTTACCAGTAGTTTTCTACTTTACGAGTTTGTACGTTAGGAACAAGGAATGCTTGTAAAAAATAACACTGTAATTGAGATTGAACTTACGACTAATTGCTGCATATAAACTTTTCACCTACAAACACAGTCGGCTACGAATTTGTTTGTGTGTTAATGAGATTTTATATGGATGATTAGATATCGCTCAATCTACATGAAAAGTTGAAAATGTTGTGTATATTAGATGAATGTTTGCAAAATTTCAGAGCTCTAAGTAGTCGGGAAGTGGCTGAAATATCGATTTTTCGTTTTGAATCTCACGGAAAGTCAAGTTAGATAAAAGCTTGTAAAAAAAATTGTCCAAGAATGTGCCTGAAAGACGTAATTTCAGATATGAGGTTTCGTTATTCTACTTCCCTGTATTCAATTGAACGTTTCAAAAATGTATTAGAAAAAAAACAACCTAACAAATGTTCATCAAGTCCATTACGACCTTAAGGTATTCCTTTCAAGAAACCCGAAAATTTTGGGCCGGGTTGAAATACCGTACTTTAAATGATCAGAACGCCCAAAACTCCGAAAGAATACTACCCCAAAAGAATTTTACCCGGAAGACCAAAACTTCGAAAATTTGAACGGGGCCGGGTTGAAATTCCGAACATTGAATAATCAGAACGCTCAATACTCCGAAAATATACTACCCGAAAGATCAAAACTCCGAAAGAATTTTACCCGAAAGATCAAAATTCCGAAAATCTGAACACCGTCAAAATAATTCGGCTATGGAAGTTTTAAAAGTTTCAAAACTTTTAATAAATCAACGAATTATTTCAAGAATTTTTTTTTATAAAGAAGTGATTTTGCGTTAATTTTGGAATTTGTCTAGACAATGTTATACGTTCTACATGATTTACAGTCAACTGTGTAGACTTTCGCTGGCATAATCTTGACGAACCTTGTAATTTCGGAACATTAAAATTAGGAATTTTAAACCGTCGGCGCATTCAAAGTTCGGAATTTCAACCCGGCTCTCAAGATCATGCCAGCAAAAGTCTACACAGTTGACGGTAAATTATGTAAAACGTATAACATAGTCTAGACAAATTTCAAAATTGACGCAAAATCACTCCTTAATAAAAAAAAATTCTTGAAATAGTTCGTCGATGTATGGCAAATTTTGAAACTTTTAAAACTTCCATAGCCGTATTATTTTGACGGTGTTAAGATTTTCGGAGTTTTGGTCTTTCGTGTGAAATTCTTTCGGAGTTTTGATCTTTCGGGATACTATTCTTTCGGAGTTTTGAGCGTTCTGACCATTCAAAGTTCGGAATTTCAACCCGGTCCCATCTTGAATTTCGGAACATTAAAATCCTGCATTTTAAACCGTCGGAGCATTCAAAGTTCGGAATTTCAACCCGACCCCGAAAATTTCAAGCCCAGTTACCGAACTTTTAACGAAAAATTACGACTCTAAAAATCTTCTCAGCGTGTAATTTATCTAATAAAAAAATTAAAGCGTAAATTTATCTAATAAAAAAATTAAAATAACCGATAATAATGCATATTTTTTCGATAAAATGATAGAAAATCCTTTTTAAACACTATATTCTTTTAGGATAAGAGAATGAACCATATCTTGAATATAGTCAAATACCCTTTTATACGGCACTTTATGGAGATGACACGCTGGCCACATTTCTATCTAATAAATATACATAATAAGTATACACTAAATAACTCTAGATCCCTGACATAAACCGCTCACGCGTGTAAAATATTCTAGACTCCGTAACAACAATAAAAACAGGTCACCGAATGTTCAAAACAAATATCAATGATAAAACTTCTAAAAATGTGACTAGCAGAAGAATATCCGTAACCGCGACATTACAGACAAAATGTAAAAATGTCTAATTCTACTAAATTTGCAGGGAATTTTTGTATTTCAATCATCGTTGGGTATAATAATGGATTGCGACTTATTTTTATCAAGCGTCGAAAATATCGAAATATACGAATAAATTATAAATTATACGAAAATGGTCGAAAGGAATACCTTAAAGTATGAATTAAAAAAATTTCTTCAATTCTCAAAAGAAGCGTAACTTGCCTCGACATTTTCACATCGTCGTAATGAATTAGCTGGGCCAATATCACTTCGCGATATTCCGAAAGATAGAAAATGTTACTCTTGATGATCTTGCTCGATTCTCTGACACCCTCGTCGGGCGCCTTGTCCATAGCACCGAGAGTGAGTAATAATTCTTGAAAAGCTTTCATCGCCAAATGCATCCGTTTGAACCACATGAGGATTTTGCTCTTATCCACCATCATCATGTCGTAACAGTCTTCCAACTTCGTTCGCACCAGATGAAATATCTCTGCCGAAATTGTCTCACTGTCTTTTCAAAAATTGAGAAAAACATCTCTGAAGTAACGATCGTACGAAAAATCTCTCAAACTGTACAAGATTATCAGGGGGACGTACCTAACGTATTTCACCTGAAACTTGTAGTGACGATTAAATTCCATGAAGAAACGCAGGGTCCAGAGAAAGTAGCTCGCATCGGAAGCGAGCCCAGTGTCACCGCCGCCGTTTATGCAATACCTCGCGTATCTCATGACCGGATTGTAGGCCCCGTTTAAAAATTCGACGCAAAACTCCTTGAGAAAGAGACGAACGCTCAACGCCGAGGTTCGTTCTGGCTTCGAGTCGCTCATGGGTGTTTTGGCTTTTGATTTCTTGATCTTTTCCTAATGAACGTACAACGGGTCAATCGGCAATTCTGTCGTACCAGTGGGTTCGGAGGATCGTACCTTTTCCTGGGCGAATTCCAGAGCCTCCATCTTCTGGTAAGGCTTGTGGCATATCATCTGGTTGTCGCCGATTGCTTTCATGTTCTGGACAACGAAGGTTCCTCCGAATCGAGAATGCCTGCGCGTGAAAGACGGTGGATCAATTTATCAACTACTTTCTATCGGAATGTGCGACATCTAGCTAAAGGGGAAGGTATAGGCCAAGGTTTTTTGAAACCCGGCTAACACAATTCGCCCCCTCAAAACCCTTAAGGGGTCAGGCTACTGTGACAATGACGAACACTCGTTCGTCGCTTGAGCCAACTCAAATTGAAGATCAAGGTCTAAAGGTGCAGGGATCGCGGATTAAAGGTGAATATATATTTACAATGATAGAAGTGCTAGTGAAACTTTAAACCCGTTTTTTTTCACGGAACTATGTTTTTCAAAACGGAATACACGATTTCCCGATATTCAAGGGGTAAGGCCACAGTAGAATTTTCTAAAAATCGGTTTTTTTCTCGCTAAGACGGCGCTTTATCATCAGAAGAATAAGTTACTATTCGATTTGTAGCAAGACAATTTTTTTCATCGACTTTGAGCGTATAACGTAAGCGCACCTCTGGCACAGCCATAGAGTACCTAAAACTTTAAACGCGTTTTTTTCTCGAAACAGCTTTTTCCAATTGGCGTGACAAATAACTTTAACAATTTCCACTCGATTTACTTCAAATTTAAAAGTTACGTTCCTAATTGCATTTCGCAGAGAAGTACGTACGGAGATTCTGATTAATCGAAAACTTTTCATTTTGTGAGCAGTTTCATACGAAATTTTTCACTGAAAATTCATTCAAATACCTACAACTTTTGAATAAAACAATATTTTTTAAATTCCGTACGCACTTCTCTAGGTATTCTAATGTAGATTGACGAGAATTTTTATTTTTCGTTTTGGTTAAAAAATTATGGATGGTAAATGTCACGCCGCGGAGCGCCTAAAAAAAAAGATAAAAGAAAATATCAGTAGTCGGCCATCGAAAAAAAAGATATATATTTTCTGACCGTTTGATATTCATACTAAATAGATGTGTAATTAATTTTATGAGTGAATTACTTTTACATACGAAAAAATGTAAAATTTATACCCGTTACTGTGGCCTAACCCCTTAATAAACAAATTGACTTGAAATTAGGTACACTTATTGAGTGTAATAGTAGTTTAGTCTTGATCGACGTTTTTCTTAACATTTTTTTATCGTTGGTTATTAACAATAATAATGTCATGCCTCGAAAAACCGAAAATAAATTCAAAAATTGTTTTTTGTTGATTGAAATATGGTAACAAAAAAAAGCTCGGTCAAGTTAATGTTATCTACTTTTAAAAAAAGCTCGTTTCTAACGAGCTTTTATTTAACTTCACTTTCTGAGAGATGCTCGGTCAAGCCAATGTTATCTACTTTTAAAAAAAGCTCGTTTCTTACAAGTTTTATTTAACTTCACTTTCTGCGAGATGCACAACGGAAAATCGGTATTTCGACGACTTCCCGACTACTTAGAGCTCCGAAATTTTGCAAACGTGCATCTAAAAGGTGACAATGCTTGATTCAACTTAAAAAAATATCCATAAAATTTTCAACTTTTCATATAAAATGCCAATTTTATATGAAAATTTATATGATATGTAATCATCCATATAAAATCTCACTAACACATACGAAAAAAATCGTAGCCGACTGTGTTTGTATTTGAAAGGTTTATATGCAGCAATAAGTCGTAAATTCAATCGCAATTACAGTCTTTGTTATTTTTCACGGGCATTCCCATGTTCTTTACGTACAAACTCGTAAACTCGAAAACTACTAGTAACAACTAACTAGTAAAATCAATTAAAGACTAAAAAGTAGAAAATAATTTATATGTGAAAAAATTTTTTTTAACAACATGCTTTTATTTAATGTATTAAAAAGTAGGAAGTATTTTTTTTTACCGAGTCTTTTCTTACCTATATGTGACTATAAATAAAAGCTTGGGGCGCTCAAAATTTAGACATATAGTCTTGAATTTACATAAATCCGTTAACACATCAACTGTATTTAATTTACTGTTAGATTTCTTCAATAAAAATCCTGAAGCTGAGTATAAACGCGTGATAATAATTTTTTCTCTGATTACTATTATGCCAAATTAAATACGGTTGATAAAACTGAATTGATCGAATTTATTAAGCATTTTAAAAGTTGAGCGCCCCAAGCTTTTATTTATAGTCCCATATAGGTGACTTGGCGAAAAAATTATTTTCTACCTCTTAGTACATTAAATAAAAGCTTGTTTATTAAAAATATTTTTTTTACATATAAATTTTTGTTTGTCCAACCGGGTTGCCAATATCAGGTACACTATTGAGCCCCTCACGTTCAAAAGTCATTCACGAGATCGTTTATAACTTCTTTGATTATTAACATTTTTTTATGAAATTTGGTACACAATTTCGTTAATGTACATGCGAATAAATGTCAAAACAATTTTTCAATCACTTTACTCATTTCTTCAATATTAATTATTTTTAATGACCCCGATTTTCGGTTCGTCACAGTAGCCCAACCCCTTAACTATTTAGGCGGAAAGCTTATAACGGGCTATCCTGTATACAATGCATAATGCATTGTGTAGTACACGTATGTTCACTTTTATCTTTTTGTGATATTTATAACGTCATTTATGAATATGTATAAAAATTTAATGAATACTAATGAACGAGCGTACCTGGAGCCAGCGTATTTTTTAATTTTTTCCATCCTCTCCTGTACCTCCTTGTCCCGAATAGCGAGTAATTTTGCAGCGTCCTTTTCTTTTTCGGCGTTTGTACGTTGCAGCCCGACGCTCGCCAATTTCGCCGGGCACTGTTCCGTTAGCATCAGCGCCACGATCTATCGACGAAATATCGAAGTTATTCTCCGCAACGAAATACGAAAACGAAGGCCAAACGAAAAAAAAAAATTAAATAATAAAAATAAAATTATTTTATTTATTTATATATAAAAATGTATAATAAATTTAATTTAATCTAATTTATTAAATAAAAATGAAATTATTTTACTTATTTATATATAAAAATTTATTATGAAAAAAATAATGAATAAGTTAAATGATAAATTAAAAAAATAAAAATAAAAAAACGTAGTCCAAACGAAAACGAAGGAAAATGAAACCCAAACGAGTAGATGTACCTCGAGAACTTGAATGTGATATTGCTGTTCGGCAGCGTTACTCGCGACGAATAGAAGCATGTCGACGAGGCCGGATGTATGCATGGCAAAAAGTACCTTCGCGATGGATCAGAATACAACAATGGTGATCTTAATTTTTCGAGGTTCGAAAAGAGCCACGTATACGATTTTTATACCTCATCGTGGACTGTGGCATCATTCTCGGCTCGTATCTCATTGTCATTGGGAGGAACTTGCAGGATGTTTCTTATCAGCGTCAGAATTCTCTCGATGATCATCGAGTTATCCTCACCTCTTTCCGCTGGATCCTTCGGGCGAAATTCAAAAACTTTTTTATCGTTCGCGAGCCTACGTGCGGTAGCGAGAAACCTCTGGGGATTACCGTGTTAAGAATATTCTTCAGCCGTTTCGCAACCACGATCCACACTTGTTCGTCGGCGAAGCTGACCTTGTAGCCCTGTAGGTAGACAACCAGTTGCTCGTAAGTGGTACGAGTTGATTTTTCCGACGGCACAGTGGCATCGTAAACCATCAATGCCGGACTGGTCAGATTGATGAGGAGCCTGTTTTGTTGGGACACGAATGTAATTTATCGCTCGTTTCAAATAAACAGCGGTAATTAAGTTCACTCCCACTCACCGTAACAGAACATCCCACAATTCCGTCTTGTCGCAGTATTGTATGAGGATTTTCTTTAGATCCGTTTCCAGCAACTTGGCGCGACCGAGATATTGTCTGACGGTGTGGGAATCATCGTCGCGCTTCAGATACTTGATCAGATCTTTGATCACATCTGTGCATTAATCGGTGGAACGTTAATACGTGTATACGACGTTAATTCGGTTAATCGCCATTTTTTTATTTGCCCGTCATGTATATTTTTCACTTTGAATTTTGTTTTGAAATACGAGGTCTGGGTTGTTCGATGAAATGACTACAAAAATGATTAAGGGGCTGGGCTTATGTGAAAATTTCAAAAAATCGATCGTCGCTTGGGGCAACTCAATTTGGAGAGGAAGGTTCAGCAAATGGTGCAGGAATTGCAGAATGAAGGTAAACTTATATTATTATACGATTACGATAGAACTGTTGGTGAATTTTAAACGTGTTTTTATCGAAACTATGTTTTTCAAAATGATGTACACGATTCATCGATATCAAATAAAGGACTGACTTGAAATGTGGTACACTTATTCAGTGTAATAGTAGTTTAGCCTTGACCGACATTTTTTTCAACATTTTTTTCGCTTTTCGTTATTAACAATGTCATTTTTCCTACAAAGATCGAAAAAAAAATCAGGGCTGGGTTGAAATTCCGAACGTTGAATAATCAGAACGCTCAACACTCCGAAAGAATTTTTCACGAACGACCAAAACTTCGAAAATCTGAACCTCGGCAAAATAATTCGGCTATGGAAGTTTTAAAAGTTTCACAATTTTCAATAAATCTACGAATTATTGCAAGAATTTTTTTTTTATCCCGGATTTTACGTCAATTTTGAAATTTGTCTAGACAATGTTATACGTTCTACATCATTTACAATCAACTGGGTAGACTTTTGCTCGCATAATCTTGACGAACCTTGTAATTTCGGAACATTAAAATTAGGAATTTTAAACCGTCGGCGCATTCGAAGTTCGAAATTTCAACCCGGCCCTCATGTGAAGATCATGCCAGCGAAAGTCTACAGTTGACTGTAAATGATGTAGAACGTATAACATTGTCTAGACAAATTTCAAAATTGAAGCAAAATCACTTCTTAATTTTAAAAAATTCTTGAAATAATTCGTCGATTTATTGAAAATTTTGAAATATTTAAAACTTCCATAGCCGAATTATTTTGACGGTGTTAGGATTTTCGGAGTTTCGGTCTTCCTTGTAAAATTCTTTCGGAGTTTTGATCTTTCGGGGTACTATTCTTTCGGAGTTTCGAGCGTTCTGACCATTCAAAGTTCGGAGTCTCAACCCGGCCCCATCTTGAATTTCGGAACATTAAAATTCGGAATTTAAAACCGTCGGAGCATTCAAAGCTCGGAACTTCAACCCAGCCCCAAAAAATCTAATTTTTCATTTATGTCAAGTCTTAGTCGATATTATCTATTTTGAGAAAATTCGTTTTTCTCGAAAAATGCAAAAAAATCAACTTTTTTTTTAAGCTTGAAACATAACAAAAAAAAGCTCAATGAAGTCAGTCGATATTATCTATTTTGAGAAAAAAAACCATTATGCTCGAAAAATGGAAAAAAAAAATGCAACATTTTTTCATTTCAATTGAAATACGATTGAAAAAACTTGTTTATGTTTGTTACAGATCAACTGAATGGCCAAAATCATGTAGACCGTTGAGGCTTTCACGTTCAAAGGTCCTTCATGAGATTGTTTATAACTTCCTTTATTATTAATATTTTTTAATGAAATTTGGTACACAACTTTTTTCATTTGTATGCAAATAAATGACCAAACGATTTTTCAATCATCGTACCGATTGCTTAAAAATTTTTTTTCTCAAATAACTGATTTATAACTCATCACAGTAGCCTAAACCCTTAAATATAACCTTTGCTGTGGAAAAACAATGGTACGCTATGTAATAATAGTTTTGTGGTAAAAAGTCTTCTCATCTGCATTCCGTTAATTTATTTCTTTTATTAACATTTTGCAGAACATACTCGTTTTTGGAAAATGAACCAAGGGCAACTGAGACGTGAGCTAATAATTTTCTAATACCTCTGTGTTAATATTCAAGTATTTATAATCTTGCCATCTTATTTGAAAAAAAATTATTGATTTTTCATTAATTATTTAATAAATGACTAATCAGAACATAAATTATGTAATATACAAATTAAAATAAATCTCCTTTTGCATTTGCATGTTTTTTTCTTCATTTATAAATAATCAGAACATAAACGATGTTATTTACAAATTTGAATAAATTGCTTTTTGGATAGCCAATTTATTCAATTGAAATCAGCTTGTGCGTTAAATCGAATCTTCATAGGAGTTGGTCCCTCGTTTACCTTCGTTTTATATGCTAAATCATTTTTATTATTCTTATCGACAGAAAATAAAGAATACGTATAAACTTTTTTAAATTTCTCACCCAAACAATGAGGATCCAGGTGATAACTGATGCCATTGTCGTAACCGAGAGCGGCACACGTAGCGGCGAGTTCGGCGGATATAAAGTCCGTCATTGTTCGTTATAAACATAAACTCATGTATTTATCAGGATACAATTCGCACAAGTTTACAAAGAGTTGATACACGGCGAGGATTTCACGCCGGCTGACGCACAAGCCCCGCGGGTTTAACCTCGAAATCCCGTACCGGCTTTTCGACCGTACATGACGTACTAACGTGTAAGAAATTACGAAATTTTGTCCAGGTCGAAAAGATTACGAAGGCGGAATAGTTACCGAGTGTTAAAAACTTCGAGATCTCTCGATAGAAAAATCGCATTCGTACACGGGAGTGGAGATCATTGTAGGACAAAAACAACTCTCGCCGCAATTTCCCGCGCGCGACGCGCGCAGCCGTCAACGGGTCGCGCTATATATAGGTGTAGTAAAAAGAAACCCATTATGTTTGCAATAGATGGCTTTCGTAATCTGTATCTGGCTTTGTATAAGTGCGATCGCATTACGCTAGATGGCGTTAGAAAGATGAAGGATGTGGCGGTCCTGGCAGGACCGCCACAGATTTCGTACTAAAATAAACATCTCAGTTTTGTTATTGCTTGACTGAATATTGTTTGAGCGCACGTCAAAGATGGCCACCAGCAAAGTGAAAATACGCCATATTTTACAGTTTTTCTTCGATAAAGGCGAAAACGCAAGCCAGGCGGCTGAAAATGTGAATAGCGTTTATGGTCCTGACACTGTAACAGCCAATCACGCGCAATTTTGGTTTCGTCGATTCCGTTCCGATAATTTTGATGTCAAAGATGCACCACGCTCTGGAAGGCCAATTGTCGAGAATGTCGATAAAATAGTGGAAATCGTCGAGTCCGACCGTCATGTAAGCACTGTTTCGATTGCCCAGGAGCTAAACATTGCACAAAAAACCGTTTGGAACCACTTGAATAAGGCTGGATACCAAAAGAAGCTCGATGTATGGGTGCCACACGAGTTAACGCAAAAAAACCTCATGGACCGAATTTCCATCTGCGAATCGCTGCTGAATCGCAACAAAATCGACCCATTTCTGAAGCGCATGGTGATTAGTGATGAAAAGTGGGTCACTTACGATAACGTCAAGCGAAAACGGTCGTGGTCGAATCGCGGTGAGCCGGTGCAAACGGTGGCCGAGCCAGGATTGACGGTCAGGAAGATTTTGCTGTGTGTTTGGTGGGACTGGCAGGGAATCATCTACTATGAGCTGCTCCCCTGCGACCAGACTCTTAATTCGGACCTGTACTGTCAACAATTGGACCGTCTGAAGGAAGCAATCGCCCAGGAGCGGCCAGCTTTGGCCAATAGTAGAGGAATTGTGTTCCATCAGGCCAACGCCAGGCCGCACACATCGATAGTGACTCGCCGGAAGCTCCGGGAGCTTGGTTGGGAGGTTCTTATGCATCCACCTTATAGTCCGGATCTGGCACCGAGCGATTACCACCTGTTCCTGTCTATGGCAAATGATTTTGCTGGTAAAAAATTCGCCTCAAGGGAAGCTTGTGAAAATCGACTGTCCCAGTTTTTTGCCAATAGGGGGGAGGGTTTCTATGAGAAAGGCATAATGAAATTACCTTCAAAATGGCAACAAGTTATCGATCAAAACGGTGCATATTTGGCCTGAATCGGATCACTCCAACTGTGCTAAATTTATTTATCTTTAGCCTTCAATTTTATGCAAAAATAATGGAATTCTTTTTACTACACCTTATATTTATATTTCAATAAACATAGAGATGCACAAGATACACGTGTCTGTACTGATGTGCGCTAATCTTCACGATGATCGGTGCCAAGCGGATGTATAAAGTGTACTTCGCTAAGAATGTTTAAGAGCAAGAAGGTAAAGTATAGACTGAAGAGCATTAATCCGTACGAACGACGAGCTGAAAATCCAGAGACGTTCAAGTAAGTTAGAGACGCGACGAGGGAAGCGAGTAAAAAAGTGAGGCAGCCGGGCATCATATCGCTCGTTCGTATCTTCACACGGTAATTATCATGTTCAACAGCTGCGAATGTCCAAGAAATACCGAGTCCCAGAAGAGTATTGAAGAGCGGCCCACCGAAACAGGCAGAATATCCCATCCGTGGAAAACCTCGTTTTGCCACCGCGATGTTCGATATCAAATCTGTAGTAATACATTCCATATATATGTGTACATGTTCATATGAGACATGGTTCATACTCAACGAGCTTTTCGTTCGACTATTTTCAATTTTGCTAATTTTTTAATGCTTTTTGCTCGCTTGAAAGATGTACCACGTGACATATGAGTACGAGGAAGGGAGCGGAAAATTTCGAATGAAGATTTCTCAGAGATGAATAATATTGAGGGGAAAAAAATCGTCAACCTCTACGTCAAGGAACTCCCAGAGCGCGAAGCTTTTCTTCTCCTGAAAGGCTCACCCTTCTATGAGAAAAATGGGTTGGCAAATTTGTGAAGTTACGTTGACATGTTAAAACATGTACTATCTTTAGAATTTTCACTTTTCTATGAATTTTCTAGGTTCGCATAGAGCATGTGGGTCTTAGAAATCGAAAACTTCACGGCTCTGATGTTTCAAATCAATGCACCAGACGCTAGGTTGTACGCTGTGGAACAACTCAGACGGCAAATGACATTTTTTAATATAAAAAAAATAGGAAATTAAAAAATGTATAATTTCATTTAAAATAATTAAATTATATTTAAAAAAATTAATTTAATTTAATAAAACAATGTTTTAATATACATAAAATGTAAATTATGTAGAATTAAAGAGACCAGTTTTTTTAATATTAAAAAAAATAGGAAATTGAAAGATGTATAATTTCATTAAAATGTGTATAATTTAATGATGTATAATTTCATTAAAAATAATTAAATTATATTTTTTTTAATTTATTAACTTAATGTAATTTAATAAAACAATGTTTAAATATACATAAAATGTGAATTATGCCGAATAACCGAAAATACGCTTATTTTCGGTTGCCCAAAGGGATATCCGCCCTCGAATGAAGAATTACCTAATTTTCGGCACTCTTCGTGAAATGGCAAAGAGTGCCGAGACCTAAAAAGACCGTGAAACCGACTCACCCCCTACGCTATTGCCCCAAGCGAGTAGCGTTATGCCGAGCATGGCATCCGAAATTCCGCCTGCATAACCGACACACTCGAGAACCGCCATCACCTCGCTCGCGATAACGTACACGACGAGCATAGCAGACACGAATCCGAGAAACGCAAAACCCTTTTTACCACTTTCATTAGTTCTTGTTACATAAGACGTTCCACAAATTGATATTGTCGAATTACTCACGTTGTGATATTTGGGACACCGGTTGGGCTCGGTTCGCATAAAAACGTAAGTAGCCAAGGCGAGACCGAGGATGAAAACGGGTAAAACAATCGGCACAGGACCTATGTGCACGTGCGACACTATATCCGTTGGTTGGATGTGAAAATGTCATATGAGAGACAAGAATGTCATGCTCACGCACAATTTCTAAAGGGTGTCTCAAAATCACCTGACATTTTAAATTGCGCGCCACTTTTTTTGTGGCGAATTGAAGCTGACAAGTTCCCACTGCTTAAAAGTTCATTCTTCCGAGCAGCAAGCAGTGGATCCGCAGCATCCATCGCACATCTTTGTAATAATCGCGCGATAAATTCAAAAAAATGGAATCGAATTTTTTAACCGGAGATCGTCTAATTTTAAGATCGGAAATACTCGATAATGAAATCCATTTCGTTTCCGTAGATGGTGGATTGCTGCCATCCAATACTGTTTTTTTTTGTATTTTTTATTCTGTCTACAGCTAAAATTTTTTGAAGGTTTCATGTTTTACATTGTGGTGAAGTTATTTTGCAAAAGTAATGGTTACTGTTGTATTTCTTGAATAGTTCACGAACAGTGCTGTGTTATAACCTCAAGTTTCGCATGTATTGTTTCTATTGGTTTACATTTTATATATGGCCATCTCTCCCGGGAGATTAGGAGAGATGGCCACGTACAGTCGGTGTGTGATGGCCATAGTATGGGTTGTGATATGTTCAAGTAATTCTTTTTTTTCTACATTTATTTTTGATGCCTAATAAGTACAAGAGAAAAGCAATTGCTCTACGAGGGAACTGGACTTAAGAATCATTAAAAGCTGCTATTAGTGGTGTAAAAAATGATGAATTGTCGGTTCGTGCGGCTGCTAGGACCTACGAAATACCTAGGAAGACCTTAGAAAGACTATATAAGAACAATGCCAAAAAATGTCGCGGAGAATGTTATTATGAAACTCGTCTCATCGAAGACTGGCTTCAGTGGGTAGTATGCCAACTTTGGGTACACAAAAATTATACTGATTTCGATTATATGTGTTCTAGATGTGGCCAGAAGAAAAAACATTGAGAATCGAAACATAAAACCAACGAGAGCACCGAGAGCATAATGCTGGGTAACTGGCCATCTCACCTCCACTCCTGTGGCCATCACACCCGAATACTCCGGGAGAGATGGCCAATCGTGATTTTCAAAAACAGTAATTTTAAGGTTGATCTGATATGAGTTTGTTTTAATTTCGTAAATTATCTTGAAGTTAAATGTTCAAAGTTTAATTACAAATGAAGATAGGTTAAGAAACGTCTGTACTTTTATTTTGACGGATCCTTGAGAAAACTGTGGCCAACTACCCCGGACTTACCCTACGTTGTGATAGGTGGTTCGAGAGCGTCGTGAGTCGCGGCAGCAGTGACTTCGCTGCAAATTCAACCCATTTCATGAGCAGCCGCTTTTTTGAGCAGCAGTTTAGTTTTTCACTAGAAAATCACTAAAATTACCCATGAAATGTCAACTTAAGGCCTTAGGCCACAGTAACGGGTATAAAATCATGTGCAAATTTAACAATTTTTTTTCGTATGGAAATGTGATTTAGTCATAAAATTAAGTACACATCTATTTAGTATGAATATCAAGCTGTTAGAAAATACATTTTTTTTCGCTGTACGAAAAGGCCGACTACTTGAAACTTCTCGAAACAGTTTTTTTCCAATTGGCGTGACAAATAACTTCAACAATTTTCACTTAATTTACTTCAAATTTAAAAGTCATGTTCCTAATTGTATTTCGCAGAGAAGAACGTACGGAATTTCTGATTAATCGAAAACTTTTCATTTTATGAGCAGTTACAACGGAATTTTTCACTGAACATTCATTTCTTAGGTTCAAATACCTACAACTTTTGAATAAAACAATATTTTTTAAATTCCGTATGTACTTCTCTAGGTACAACAGAAAATATTAGTAGTCGGCCATTTTGTACTTCGAACAAAAAAAAATATATATTTTTTAACAGCTTCATATTCATACTAAATAGATGTGTAATTCATTTTATGAGTGAATCACTTTTTCATACGAAAAAAAATTGTTAAATTCGCACATGATTTTATTCCCGTTACTGTGGCCTAAGGCCTTCAAGAGTACTAATCTTTGACAACTTCATCAGGAAGTATTGAGGTTTAGTCATGGAGAATTACACGATCGAGCAACGCATAGAAATTGTTACTTGCTGCATTGTTACTGCACAGTTATTGCAGACGAAGTTTCGTGGTCATGTTTTCTTGTTCATTTATCGGATATTGTGTTCCACCCATACCCTCCATGTTTTTGACTGATATTAAAATAAATATATTCGTACTTTTCGAATAAATAATACGCTTTATTAATAAATGAAAATGTCAGGCCATTTTGAGACACCCTTTATACTGTGAGCAACATGGTATGCAAAATCACCTCGTAATTTAACAAGAGCAGCAACCGGCGTGATCACGAGCTGAAGGCAGTTCAGCAATTTCGACCAGCCTCTTTTTTCCGCTGTCTCGTTGACCACGGGAATTAAGCACTGAAGAAAAAATGTAACCGGTGCTCGTAGAACGAGAATCGTTTTAACGTACATACTCCCGTTTTTCCAATCTTGGGCGGTTATCGGATTGATATCGTAAAGAAATTCCCAAAAGAGTCCTGTGGGACGATGACTAGGAGGCAGAGTATCGCCAGCCTCGTCGTTTGATAGTCCCGCCGTCGTAGTTTCCGTCGCAGTACCTTTCATTCTTCGTTGCATCGCCAATTCTGTGGCTATCGCCACATCTAAGAAACAACATTGCTTTGGTGTCGGCCTTCGATTTTGTTGAAACTCATGTATATGGTAGAGCACTGAAAACTATTAGCTACGACTTTGAAATTCTGCCAAAAATCGACAAATAATCGTAGCTCGGCGATCCAGGCGGTAGTTTTTAGAGCAAACGATTGCGAAGAGAATGGGCGCAAAGCGGAGTTTCAAATCGAAACGGACAACTTATGCGGAAAGACACTTATTTTTAGCCAAAGATCAAAGAAAAATTTCGATAAAATTTTTTTTTCTGAATCCATTTCCATGTTTTTTTACCCCCTGAACACGAATTCGCTATTAGATTCAACCTAAACCCTTTACTTGTTTGGGAAATAATCGAAAACCTATCGGGCCAGGTTTTCCCGGCTTAATTTTTAGTTCTCGGCAGAAGCTCGGTGATATTCGTAATCGGCAGAAAATGTCCCTTCGCATAGACCCTTAAGGGGCTTTACCAGTGTGAACGCTGAAAACTTGGGTGATTTTTGGGAATTTTTTGGAAGAAAAGTAGTCAATTAAATGTTTCGGAAAATTAAGAATGTATTTGGCTATATTTGACCTATATTACATAATTTTTTCATAAAAAAATATTGAGATACAAGCGGCTCATGAGCTGCCTTCGGAGGCGCTAAAAGAAAGTTTCTCCACGGCTGACATTATTCCGGTCGATTGAGTAGCTGAAACCGAAAAAGGAAAAAATGTCGTTAAACTGGAAGGTATTTCCTGTACAATGACGTAGGATTTTCAAAAAATGTCAAAATCTAACAAAATGGCGTAGTTATGAAAAAAGTCTGTTTTCTTGCCTATAAAATGGTCGTTTTTTTCAATGCCCTATCGTCAATTTTCATCCAATCAAAAATATCCTACGTCATTGTAGAGTAAATATATTCAAGAGTACTCAGTTCAAATTTCAAGTCAATCGGATAATTGCTCTTTGAGTTACAATGTCAGCAAATTTGAAAAATTTCATTTCGAGAAAAACGCGTTTAAAGATTTAACTATCAATTTTTGCAAGATAAAATGATATTGATATGAATGATATAAATGATAATGACATTCTTGAAAGTATAAACTGTCGAAAAAGGCAAGAAACAATCGATTTTTCGTCAGTGTCACACCGGTATAGCCCCTTAAAATCATTCAAAAGTCAATAAAAAAAATCCGCGACCCTGTTGGCTACTTTTCTAGAATCGCCAAATTTGCGAAATTCCAAACAGTCGTTCGAAAACGCTCAATTGGACATTGCGTGCGAAGAGGATTTTGGCAGACCTAGATAATGCGGTTGGATTCATCCCGATATCTCAATCACTTTTCGCGGAAAATGGAACGAAAAGAAGCAAAAAGGGCCCGACTTCAAAATTCTGCCAAAAATCGAAAAATGAACTCAGCTCAATGGACCGAGCGGGATTTTATAGAGAAAACGATAACGAAGAGAATGGGCACAGAACGGAGTCCCAAATCGGAGCAGAATAGAAATGATCGGCGATTTAGTAAAGTCTTTTATTTTTAGCCGAGATTGGAAAAAATTTGGATTAAAATTTTTTTTCTTACAAGTCCATATCGATGTATTTTTACCCCCTGAATACGACTTCACCGTTCATCTCCCCCAAAACCCTCAATTTTCATTTAAAAATCGTCGAACATATATGGAATGTGGTTTACCCCCTTAAGCTTGCTATCCAGAAAAAAAAATACAAGCATACGAAAGCTTTAACCCCCCCCCCCCCCCCCCCCCCGTCTCCAATCTCACCCGTTACAATCAATTTAATACACCCCTTTTTATATGGAGTGAGAGAGAAAAAATAAGTGATGGTTCACCCCTTGATTTTTTTTTTCAATCCACCCATCTAGGATTTCTGATCGTTTCCGACTTACTGAAACCATTCGATGGCCTGCGGGTGAAACTGAAAAATCAGCCGTTGACAAGCCTACTCTAAGCGGTGCTTTCCCCCCTTAAAACAGTTTTTCAGCCGGTAGAAAAAAGAAATATCTCATAGTTTTTGACGCTGCACCATATGTATGAGTTTAAAAAAAAATTGAAGGCGAACACCTAACTGATGTTCCCTGTAAGCGCAAGGCAGAATGCTGTCGTTCAGACCGATTGTGAGCTACATAGAATTACTGACAACCATATGTCTGTATACAGCTGTACAGATATGCCGTCAATGATTGTGCTAAATTGTTCTCAAGATTCAGCGTTCCACCGTCAGACGGCGTTACACAGCCACCTGCCAGCGGAGTCGCTGACTGCTCCAATCCGCCAAAACAACGTACACGAAAACAATAAAGGAATATCATCGTACCGAGCTTGGCACGAAGACTGTACGCGCGAGGTCGGAGAGTAAGTTCTTCGCGTGGGCGCTCTTCGGATCTTGTATGATCCGCTCGATAAGCAACATAAGTTTTGAGCAGCTCCGGATCTTGCAAATATGGAATTCTGCCTGCAACATACGTTATTCCCAATGATTTTGTCGCTATACGTATGTATACAAATCCGGATTCATCGATACCTTGGAGAAAGTATATTGGATTTTTCAATGTAAATAATTCATACATTGTCAATTACATTATAATGTTTTTTACAAGGGCAGATGTAGTATACCTTTTAGTTTCTCCTCTTTATTCTCGTAAAACTGCATAGCAACCACAACGACGATAAAAATGATGTATAAGAGGATGAGACCTGCAGGCATCGAAATTAACATTTTCTTTAGACGATAGGGAAATTTGGACGAGATCGGCACAGTCGATTATTTCCAAAATTGATGGATTCATCAATTCTTCAAGGTCATGTATCACACGCTGCGATATTTCGACGCGGTCACTACGGTATTGCAGAATTAGTAGATTTTGGCTACGAGCCGCCACAGACTTCCGCCAGATGTCGCAGCAACCGTCTGCTACTCATCTACAGCGAAGGGCAGAGGCCTAATAAGCGACGATTGCTGCAAGTCCGTGTGTGATGTGGGTATACTGGGTGCGCAACTAAGTTTCCGAGTGTTTTTTTTATCAATGAAGAATGGAAAATTTCAAGAGAAATACAAAGAAATGGTTTATGGAAAGTATCGTTCCTCGCTAGCTACACATTTTTGCCATCTCTATGGCAATACATAAATTTTGCACTTCGAAATTGGCCAAGTGTAGCCCAGCTAAGCCATGCATTATCAACCGGAACAAGTGACAATCGGAAGGGGCCAGATCTGGCGAATACGGCCGCAGATCCCAATTCAGCGTTCTGATGGTGTCCTGGACGATGGAAGTGCGGAAGTGGCTCTTCGATTTTCCATCTGTCTCTCAGTCATCCTTCCTTTTCAACTTTTCCCATGGCATGTAAACGTTTGGAAATACAATGGCGAGTCATATCTAATGCCTCCGCAAGTTGATCTTGAGTTTGCGTATCATCTTCATCCAATAACGCTTGCAGAGCGACGTCCGCAATTGTTCTTGGTCTTACGGAGCGCTCCTTGTCGAAATCGCGACTTCTCAAGCGTTTAAACTAATCTTCACGGGGGGTGGGGATCAGAAACTCGAACGATCAATATTCAGAAGGACCGCAATTTCGAATTCAGTAATGACGAATGCCAAAATAGATAGATTGTGGATAGGCTGTAAAATAGTTAAAATTGTGAACACAAAAATCTCGAAGTCGATTTATAGGCCTCCGAAGTAACTTTCGTGGTGGCGCCGCGCAACGGCTGCCGGTGGCAAAACTTGGATTGGCGCGTGGCGGTTAAGTCAAACCGCCATAAACACGAAAGAGCTAGGCTTGAGCAAGCATCATCGGTGTAGATCTCACATTGTGAATGGAATGTGCTTGTAAATAAAATAAAATGGTGTGATGGAACTAATAACGATTACTTGCGGATTTCAACGTGTCCTCATGACTTCCTTTCGCCATATCTATAGGTATGTGACGAAGAGAATGTTAATGAAATTGCGTACATTGGCTGCACACAAATTTTTTTTCTGCCGTACAACAAAATTTCTGTTTAAATTATTGTTTGCATCGGAAATTTATATAAATAATGTTGTAATATAGACAGAAAACTTTCGATAGTCATCCTGTATCGGAAGTTCGCGAAATTGTTGCTTGTGAGAAAAGGACTGTGATGGGAAAAGTTCTTCCTCAAACATGCGTCAACAATCCCAAATATGACGTGAAACGCTGTTTTTACAACGTAAACATCACACGCGGTGCTGTCATTCACGCAAACACCTGATTTAAATGGCGACTGGCATACTGCACTAGCAGACGAAAACCAATCCAAGTTTTGCCAAGACTCGCCGCAAGGGCTGCGCCACTAGAGTTACTTCGGAGGCCTATAGCGAAAACAAATATCAGATTTAACAAAATAATGAGAGATATAAGATCGATTCACCTGTATATATACACCAAAAAATTGGAGACGTCAAATCGCCGAATTGTAGATTTTACGACATTTACAATTTCGAATTCATTAAAGCGACGGACAAAAAAGTCGATCAGCTAAAATAGCGATGGGCCAAAATGGCGAACGGTCCGGATAGCGAAAACTTGGGATCGAGAAATACTTCTTGCGCTCCAGAATGAAGATGGCAGATGGCGTTAGTGGTCAGTTGGGTCAGGCAGCTTTGCCATGTTCGCCATTTAGGTATTCGCCATTTCGGACCATCGATTATTTGCGTGTCTAAGATCTACACATTCGAAGTTTGTAGTCTCGATATATGGCTTCTGGCTATAGACGGTATTATGAATATTAGATACTCACTTTTTTCTATTTCGGAGATATGGATGTTGTAGATTGTTCGAATCTGTATTGGTATGACTGAAACTACAGACTATCTGAATATATTTTCTCGAATAAATGAGCTCTCGAATAAATAATCCTTTGGTGTAATAGTTATTCGATTTCGTCTCCAGTCAAAGGATAAAATTTTAAATAATTTAACCTTCGTTGTTTTGAGAGTTCATAATTCTGTCGTTTCGAACTCTTTGTCGTTCTATATTTGGTCATTCGACATTTTGACCCCCATCCCTTCACAGGTAGTTTTCGAAGGTGCATGTTCGCCATAGGCCTCCTCATGCAAGCGACGGGCTTCAGATGCATTTTTTTTTCAAGTTAAAGCAGAAAAGCAAAGCTTCCCACAAATTTTGTATATTTGGCACGAAACTCGACATCTTCGTTGTTAGAAAAAATATTTTTTCCTTGCGATATGTGTTGTTATTACGACTGGTTATTGTTGACAGACGTCCAACCTAAAAAACACAACTTCAGATATGTATGTCGACTACATGTGTCGCTAGCGCCACCCCTGTGTGAAACCCGGAAACTTAGTTACGCACATTCACCTGCGGGATCGCCGCCAGTCGGGAAACTGATGCACTAGGTTTTCAGGATAGTCGATAATATTTTGAGCTTCGTTGGTACAATTTTGCTAGTTTTATATTTTTTTAAAACTCTAAACCGAAATTTGTCCGTCATCTTTCCATAAACTCAGTTGAAACGGCGCACAAAATGTGTTTTTTTTTTCACTGTCAAGAGCCTAGCGGTCTCGAAATGTGCATGAATTCGGAGTATCAGTTAGTAATTCACAATTCATCCTATGGTGACGACAGTCTGTAAAGTTTTTTTTCAAAATTTGGACAAATTTCAGCCGTCAGGCTTTTTCTGCAACAATATCGCATGTACACAATAAATTTCATCTCAATTGATTGTATCGTTTAGTTGAAATAAGGGATCAAAATTTCGAAGTGGTCGGAGCGTGCGATACAGTTTTCTTCCTTCACGTATAGCTACTCTTTCTTTTTTTACTGAAAGTCATAGAAAAATCATATATGATTGAGTGGAAAAAACTTGGTAGTTGGCTTACTCATTATCAGCGAACTAAACTTCTCACAGTTATTTAAGATTAAAAAAACTAAAGCCTCATTTCTTGTAACGCAACTACACGGAACAAAGATCTGACAAGCAGAAAAGAATGAGTGAAAGAACAAAATGTTTCTAAAATAATCGAGGATGCCAATTCCGGGAGTAAAGAAGGAAAAAACAGTCGCTCACTCAGAGCTTCCCAAATATGAATGTTTCCGTCCTCGCTCACGTAGCATATCCAACAGACGGTAATTATGTAGAAGCAGCAGTCCCTCATGAATGCGTTGAAGGGAATGCGAAAGGGAGACACGAAAACTACCGAGCCCGCTATGACGGCGGTGACGAATATTCCGGCTCCTATCAACTCGGTGAACATAATTACCATCTCATTCTCATCGGAGACCATTGATGTAAATATGTCGGGCGCACCATTCCCAAATGCCAATATCGTAACGCCCGCGATATTTTCCGACAAACGCAGTACTTCGGCTATCACGCTCAGCGAAGGGCAAAAGCTGTTTGTTTTCATCATCGGACGCATGCAATTCATCTTTTTGTTAGCTTTTTGATTACGTATCGCCAACATTGTCGAATATATATATATATATATATATATATATATATATATATATATATATATATATATATATATATATATATATATATATATACATGTGCCATCATTTTTTCGACAACTTTTTTCTCGTATTATTCAAATTTCCTAAATTGCTTATTTTTGCCCGCATAGCATTACACGCTCGACTCGGGGATCCATTTTGACAGGCGCTCCTTTAAGGGGTTAGGCTGCTGGGAAAATTTCAAAAAATCGATAATCGCTCGAGGCAACTCAAATTAAGGGGGGAAATACACCTAGATGGTCGAAAAAATCGATTTTTTGTTGTTGCATTTTCTTGAAGTTTGAGGTGTCCAGAATATCTGGTGAAAACGACAAGTTAATATTTCGATAAATGAGCCAGCTACAGCCGAGAAAGTGAAACGTGTTTCGCGGCGCCGAGCCGACACGTTTTTCACAATCGGTACCCAAAATTTCTCGAAAACCAATGAACCGATTGCCTTGAGGTTTTTTGTGGTTATTCTATACACCATTATTTAGAACTTGTCATAGGATTTTCTCCCGTTACTTAGTTTTTGTTTTATAGGCAAAATAAGAACTAATTTTTGGCCCAAAAATCACTCTTTATGTTCAAACGTCCGTCATTTTGTCATAAATCGATATTTTCAAAATCGGTTATGACAAGTACTAGATTATAGTATCTAATTTAATAATCTTTGTGGTTTTTTTTCAGATGATTTGTAAAGAAACGCCAGTGGGTACCGTATACGCAGATTTTTTTACGACGCTCCAAGGATCATACAATATCCTTGTATATTTTTTATATTTTTAAATAAAGAAAATTAAACATATTTTTGAATGTATATACTTTTAGATAATTAAAACCCCAATCCGAAATTTCAAATAGTATTCCTAGAAAAAATTCACGAAAATGACCTTTTTCCGGCTCCTAGGTGTATATTTCACCTTAAGGGGTTACCCCCACTTGCGATTTTGAAAACATCGATTTTTTTTATTGCATTTTTTTGAAGTATAAGTATCTGAGAATATGTCCTGAAAATTTCAAGTCGATCCGAACAAAATTGACTGAGATATGAGCGTTGAAAGAGAAGAATCCGCGTTGGAAGAGCGTTGAAAGAGAAACTTTAAACGCGTTTTTCTCAAAATGGCATTTCTGGAGTCGGTGTCCAAGATTACTCGAACACTGTGCATGTTAAAAAAGCATGTTAAGAAGAACAATTTCGGTCAAGAACAACCGACGTTATTCTTCTTAAATTTCTTTTTTATTAGTTGTCAACAATAATGATGTCATGTTTCCTCAAATAATCGAGAAAACATTTTTTTAAATATTTTTTTGATTGAAACACTATATTGAAAAAAATTCGGTCAAGTCTTAGCCAATATTATCTATTTTAAGAAAATAACTCGTTTTTTCGTTTCGAATCAACCGAGTGGCCAAAATCAAGTACACGGTTAAGCTCCTCGCGTTCAAAGGTCCTTCACGAGATTGTAACTTCTTCAACTACTAATATTTTCCAACGAACTTTGTCATACAACTTTGTTAATATCCATGCAAATAAATGTCCAAACGATTTTTCAATCACCTCACCCACTGCTTCAAAATGAATTTCGTTCGACAACCGCGACTTTCGATCCGTCACAGCAGCCTAACCCCTCAACCGAAAAATCGCCTTACTTGCTGTCGAAAATAAAATCCGCCTGAGAAAGTGGGTCCCAGCGTCGGTAATGCTACGTCGAGTTTCCACGTAGCCTTGAGACTCCCCATATCGTCACTCGTCGAATAACTCATGCGAGAACCTAACTCACAAATTGTCCGCGGTCGTACCGAGTATCAGAAACAGATACAGCAGCCAAAGAAAGAGCAGAAAAAGACCGAGCGGAAATGTCGAACTGTCGGGAAAACCGCAGAATAACAAACGTCCGTATTGCAACACAGAGTCCGTAAGACAGCTCGACTGGTTCTTGACCCATTCGCAACGTTCCTCGCGCGCAATACGCCATACGTAAGAGCAGTCATCCTGAAAAGAAAACAAAAATAACAGCATGTAAAATACTCCAAACGTCAACGAGTTCGAAGCCAGAGCTCCCGTAATTCAAACATATAAATGTTACCTCTCTTATCTGAAAGCCTCCGTATTTCTGAACGGGTGTCAATGCCTGAGCCATGTTCCTCGCTCTCTCGTCCGAGATGCACACCGCGTTGCAGCTCGATTCTCATTTCTTTTCCCATCAATGCATTACACACACACACACACACACGAATAATTTTTTTTTCGCCAACGTTAAGTAATAATGATTTTATTAACTTATTAATTCTCACATACAATAGTATTATGCGTGAACAATCAAATATTTTATAAACAAAATTTACAAAATAAGATTCGAGTCTTTACAACTAAAAGCTACTAGTAGTATTAGTTACGGATCACATAGCTTTTATACTTGTATATAGTATTGTTTTTTTCGCCACGCGCGACACATTAATCGCGCTCGCAAAAATCCGACACTATTCTTTCATTTTATGCTCTCTACTGTCGTTCCCTCTCTTCAAAATTTAGTCGACAATCCGTGTCATCTCGATTAGCACTTGCATATATATATATATATATATATATATATATATATATATATATATATATATATATATATATTTATTTATATTCGACAGCTGTCGTACGAATTTATGTATATAGGTCAGATCATGTTCTTCTATATTCTGGAATTTCAGTTTAGTAAAAGTCCCTAGGTTTTCGAGATTTTCGGCTTATGTTATTTTTCGAAAAAAATCGTCTGCTTTTGGTTTTTCGCATGCCATTTCTACAAATGACATGAATCGACAATAACTAACCAACTTTTCAAAGTAATTGACACGATAAGCATAGTATATTTTGTTACACCGCAGGCTATCGAAGTCAGATGTTCGAATTGGTTTGTATGAAAGTGTTACATAAGTTCTTTTTTCATAAAGTTTCCTTAACATTTAAGGTTAAGAAGAAGACTTTTCTAGATAAAACAAATAACCAAGAGCATTTTTCTTAAACGGGTAAAAAAAATTATCATTTGTAGAAATGGCATGCAAAAAACCAATAGCTCGAAGACCGTGGGATTTCTACTAAACTGAAATTTCGGCATACAGGTGGGTCGTGATCTGATCTATCGAGAGTTGCAGGATTATCCGTTCATAACAGGGCACCCGGTATGTATATACATACATACATACATACATACATACATACATACATACATACATACATACATACATACATACATACATACATACATATATATATATATATATATATATATATATATATATATATATATATATATATATATATATAAGTGCCAATCAAGATACCACGAAAAGTGATCCAAGTAATCGAGCAGGCGATGATATACCAAGGGGAGGGTTATAAGGATGAATCAGGGAATTATTTTTTTTTCTTTCATGCTACATACTAGTAATAATTAATAGTATAATACATTCATAAAAATTCAACTTCTCTATGTGTAAATATAAAATTATCATCTCTTAATTGTTACACCGCTGACAGTTGATATAATATGTATAATTGCGTATCGTGAAACGATTCGCTCGTTGAATATACGTACGTCTCTTTTTACCAATGCATCGCGCCGTCAACATCAATCATTATATATATATATATATATATATATATATATATATATATATATATATATATATATATATATATATATATTTGCTATGAAAGTGTGGATATTGGCTTACTCTCGAGTCAATTTGTTGTTGCTCTTTCTTTTACTTAATTACTTTCGAAATAAATTCGAAGAAAACAGAATTTATCATATATGTATATCTCTATACACATAAATACACTCAATACGTAATTTTACATGTATACGGGCGAAAGTATTGTAAACTATAAAAAAAAATCAAGTGTAATGAAGAGAACGTATGTAGGCCAAGCACCGTGAAGTGACCCATGTTACAAGTTCACGTAAAATTTAAATCACGGTCCTTTGGTAGAAATTTTTCGCAAAATTCCCGAAGCTGTACTAATTTGCATTAATAATTAGGAAGCATGGTCAATAAAATGGTCGTTCGGTGGAGCGAAAATCAACGGAAACGTCTGTTTTGGCCCAACTCGCACAAGCCTGTACGACTAAACACGATTTTTTAAATTTTATTACTTTTTTTTTTTTGATTCGAGTGTGTATATATATTTGTTTAAATATTATTTTTATGGTACGAGGGAGCATATGGCGCGTCCTTTAACATCGGAAAATGTCACTCCCCGATCTTACGCTGTCGTTATAGTCTCGGCTTCGTTGATGCTGGCCCGGCTCCAACGGATGATACTTTTGATGCACGCTATTCATATATATCGTTTATTGTCCGTCATTCATCATAGACGTGTACTTAATCGTCCTCACGTATTTACCCAGCCTGTACCTGCCGCCCTTGTCTCATTCCCCCCCCCCCCGCTCTCTTTCTGTGTTTGTGTGTCTTGTCTGCTAATAGTGAGTGTACAATTGGCGATCGATTTGTTTTACCCGATAACTTCATCGTTGCTGTCCGTAATTAAAAATCATGCGAAAATAGTGGCAATCACAGAAAAAAAAGCAATTCTTCGTTAATTTTGTTTTCCGTAAACGATTCGTCGTTCAATATTTTTATGAATTAACTGCGGTATATGTAAATGCATGTGTCTATTCCGTAGATCGTAAAGTGATGACTTTTTAAGGCTGATTTTCATGATTTTTTCAAATTGGAAAGATTTCTTCACAATTTTTTGAGATTACGGTATGTTTTATTAAGGCAGTAGTCTGCTTTACAGGCTTCAAAAAATCGATTTGAAGAAGAGGAAGGATTATTGTATGGCACGGGGATAGCTGATTAACATCTAATTAGTGTAAGTATCCAAAAACTTATATTTTTTTGGACCGAAAACTTTAAAGCCCTATTTCTCGAGTTTTCATTTTCACAAGTTTTAGAAAACGGTGCCGGCGATAGCAAAAACAATATATGTCCGATCGAAAAGAATCAAAGTGATCTAGCTTCAGTATTAAATTATCTTCTATTTGAACTAAAAAAGTTGGACAAAAGTTCTATTTAAATTACTTGTTTTGCAACTTAAAGTGAATTTTTTTTCTTCAAAAAAGTGAATTTTTTTTTTCAAACTTCGAAAAAAATCGGAATTTCATCATTTCTTCGGTATTTTTTTAGTTCATACAGAAAAGGAACTTATGAAAACTAAAAAAAAATTTGGTTCGACTGTTTCAGATGCATCGCACGACCTCCATCACCGGCCCCGATTTACAAGTGCAGACTCCAGGCGCCCCGGAAAAATCGTTACAACTTTGAAAAATTTCAATATTTTTTAATAATAAAAATTGTTTTTTAAAGCTTGAATATAGTACACTGTCGTCTCAAAATTTCGTTTACCGCAATCATTTCCTTCCCTTTCAAAAAAATTGCTGAAAAAACGCTTTTTTCGGCTTCTAAAGCAGACTACTGCCTTAATACTACTTATCTATCTTTGAAAATGGCGCAGGTATGGCACGGGCTTCTAAGCTGCATTTTCAAAACTCGCGTGACGTATAGCTAAAAAACTAATCGATCGATTTTTATGAATTTCAGTATAAATCTTTCTAACCTTATTGTTTAAAACACGACCCTAAATGTTTATGAAAATTTGAACAAATGTACTTTTTTATTGCAAAGTTTAGCCATTTTTTCGGAAAATTCAATCTTTTTGTTTCAAAGCGTATCGTTCGATTGATTTTCAACATTTCTCACTTTTTCTTGGTTTATATTCTGCGCATGAGTGTTAATGAGAGAAAAATCTTCGTTGGTTTTTTTTCAGACAGTGCCATACGTCCGCCATTTTTAAAGAGTAATAAAAAATAAAAAAAATACCATCGAACAGCTAAAAGTAATAATAAAACATCGTCTGAGTCTCAAAAATGGTAAAGAAATATTTCTTTGAAAAAAAATCAGCAATTTATTCCTCCTCCAATGGTATCACCTCCCTTAACAGCTTGCGTGGAATAATTTTCTGAAAAATAATTCTACCCAAAAAAATTATTTGCGCTAAAACAGTTTTCTCCCCCCAAAAAAAAACTAGTTTTCGGGATAACAACACTAACGATAGCGAAATAATAATTCCAACCAAAATCCAACGTGTTTGGATGATTTCTCTCATCTCGAATCTGTGTCGAAGGGAATCTCTATACCAGAGAACATCCCAGCGCAGAAAGTACGAATTGCGCATCAAATCAATAATCGATCGATCAAGCATTATCAAACGAGCCGTTCTTGTACATTTGTCAAATTTATGTTGAAAACAGGCCCAAGAATTTTGACGAAACGAGATGACTTTACCGGTTTTGGATGCTGAACATGACGTTGAAGCTTGCGTCGTTGGAACGCAACGATAATTATGTTCTTCATTTCTATTTCTTCATTTTTATAACCATCCAAAGCCTTTTTTTTGCAAGGCAAGGTCGTAAATTTTCTAAGACGAATACGTAGAAACATTTGAGGAATTTTCACAGCCTAAATCAGGCAAAAAAGAATTCGAGTAATTGTAAAGAGTGAATTTTCGTTGCATTCCAAAGATGCAAACTTCAACGTCAATGCTGAACAGCGATTCAGCTAGGTCTCGTTTTTGAAAAATCTCACTCGAGGTGTTAAATAACCAGATTGATTTTTAGGAACTCTTGATTTACGAATGATACAATCAATGTACGTCTGATTCGCCTTATATTACTAATCTTGATGATTTTTACTTGGTATTGCAATATTTGGAAATAACATCGCAAAATATACTTTTCACACTTTCATTCCTAATTGAACGAGCACATTTTTATTCTTAAGGCGTTAAGGCCACTGTGAAAATGCCGAACGCTTGCATGTGACGTGAGGCAACTGAAATTGAAGAAGGTCCAACATATGGTGCAAGAATTGCAGATTGAAGGTAAACTTATAATCACACTAGAATTGCTAGTAAAGCTTTAAGGGGCTCGATGTTTTTCTGCCTCTTCCGACAGTTTATACTTTCAAGAATATCATTATCATTTATATCATTTATATCAATTTCATTTTATCTTGCAAAAATCGATAGTTAAATCTTTAAACGCGTTTTTCTCGAAATGAGATTTTTCAAATTTGCTGACATTGTAACTCAAAGAGCAATTATCCGATTCACTTGAAATTTGAACTGAGTACTCTTGAATATATTTACTCTACAATGACGTAGGATATTGTTGATTGGATGAAAATTGACGATTTGGCATTGAAAAAAGAACGACCATTTTATAGGCAAGAAAACATACTTTTTTCATAACCACGCCATTTTGTTAGATTTTGATGTTTTTCGAAAATCCTACGTCATTGTACAGGAAACACCTTCCAGTTTAACGACATTTTTGCCTTTTTCGGTTTCAGCTGCTCAATCGGCCGGAATCATGTCAGCAGTGGAGGAACTTTTTTTTGGCGCCTCCGAAGGCAGCGCATGAGTCGCTTGGATCTCAATATTTTTCTATGAAAAAATTGTGTAATATAGGTCATATATAGCCAAATATATTCTTAATTTTCCGCAAAATTTAATTGAGTACTTTCCTTCCAAAAAATTCCCGAGAATCACCCAAATTTTCAGCGTTCACGCTGGTATAGCCCCTGAAACGCGTTTTTCTCAAAACGATGTTTTTTTCATAACGGTGTACACGATTTCTCGACATCCAATGAACGGATTGACTTGAAATTTGATACACTTATTCAGTGCATTGGTAGTTTAGTCTTGACCAACGTTTTTCTTCTTGACATTTTTTTTCATTTTTTTAACAATAATGATGCCATTTATCCTAGAAAATATTAGGAAAATTGTAAAAAAATGAGTAGAACACCATAAGAAAAAAAGCTCGATCGCGTCTCAGCCGATATTATGTATTTTGACGAAGAATTCGTTTTTTTTTTTTTCAGATCAACCGAGTGGCCAAAGTCAAGTACACCGCTGAGCCTCTCTCGTTCAAAGGTCCTTCACGAAATTGTTTAAACTTCTTTAACTATTCATATTTTTTTAATGAAACTTGGTACACAACTTTGTTGACGTAAATGTACAAACGATTATTCAATTGTCTTACTTATTCTTTGAAAACTATTTTTTTTTTCACAACTCTGATCTTCGGGTCGTCACAGTAGCCTAACGCCTACAACGATAAAAAAAATCGATTTTTTTTCTTTCTTTAAACGATAGAAATATATACGTAGAATAATTATTTCCTAGTGTAAAAAATCCCTCAAAATTGGTTAATTTTTTCCCGTCTGAATGTATATCTCGCCTTAACGGTCGCCACAGATGGAGCGATCTTTCGATAGATTCGAATATTCGAATAAATTCGATAGTTCTCATTGGACAACATCCTAGGGGACCTGTCCACGGATGAACTTTCAACAATGATTCATGTTTTCCACTGCATGGCCTCATAACCTCGCAAAGAAAAGTTTTTACAAACATCGTTCGCTTCCGTTTCTCAAGACTTTTATCATCGAATAGAAACGTAACGAGCTGCTGTATGTTATAGTAGCCGGAAGTATACAATTACAAATACCGTGTGTCATTCGTAGAAAATACACATCAACGAATAATAAACGGAAAATAAATAAACGAAGATGAGCAATCTTCAATAAACGTGATGCAACACTTCTCTCTTTCTCTCTCTGTCAAGGAGCGTTATCGTTTGCCGAACTGTCAAAATATCAAGCCCCGGTGCTACTGAAGAATACTTTCAGTGGGGAAAAAAAATATATAATTTCGTCGTTTGCATGTATGTGTGTGCACCCGAGGAGACATTTTAACAAATTATCAACTCATACATTCGAGTGAAAAACTAGACCCAATGTCGATGCGCTCTCCTGTTTATGTTATTATGCTGTAGGCCTATGTGTATGTGTGTGTGTGCGGCGTGCCTGCGTATGCCGTGGTAACGGATGGAAAACATGGAAAACATCAATAGCCCACAGTACGCGTTTACAGTTTTTTTTTTTTCCGTTTGGAATAATTGTGCGCGGAAAATACGAATTCCAAGTATGATGAACGTTATTTCTCGTTGCAAGTAGTCGTCGGTCTGTAATCCGTCAATAATGAAAATCATAATGACATAGGGTAAAGTGACCTTATTTTGGCACCCCGCCAATTATTGACGCTGCTTTTCTACCTACACACTGGTCCTTGAAGCGCTAATAATTAGGCGCTTAAAGTGCTGATAAATGGCCCCTTAAGGCCCCAATAATTGGGCCCTTAATGTGCCAATAATTGGGCTATCAAAGTGCCAATAATTGGGCTATCAAAGTGCCAATAATTGGGCCCTTGACGTACCAATAACTGGGACAATAATTGGGGCCTTAAAGTGCCAATAATTGGGCGCTTGAAGTGCCAATAATTAGGCTTTTGAAGTACCAATATTTGGGCCCTTGAAGTGCCAATGATTGGGACCTTAAAGTGCCAATGATTAGGCCCTTATAGTGTCAATAATTGAGCCCTCATGGAGCCAATATTTGGGCCTCGAATGGCAATAATTGGGCCCTTAAAGTGCCAATGATTCGGCCCTCAACCTGCCAATATTCGGGCCCCCAAAGTGCCATTAATTGGGCCCTTAAGGTGCCAATAATTGGAACAATAATTGGGGCCTTGAAGAGCCAATAATTGCGGCCTTAAAGTGCCAATAATTGGGACCAATAATTAGGCCCTCGAAGTGACAATATTTAGGCCCTTAAAGTGCCAATAATTGGGGCATTAAAGTGCCAATAATCGGGGCCTTAAATTGCCAATAATTGGGGCCTCAAAGTGCCAATAATCGGGGCCTTATATTGCCAATAATTGAGGCCTTAAGTACCAATAACTAAGCCCTTAAAGTGTCAATAATTGGGCCCCAAAAAAGCCAATATTTGGAACCTTTAAATGTCAATAATTGGGTCCTTCAAGTGCCAATGATTCGACCCTTAAAGTGCCAATATTTGGGCCCTTAAAGTGCAAATAATTGGGCACCTTACCCTATTCGAGCTATCGTATTTTTCACGCACAAGTCAACCGCCGCGTATCGGTGAGAAAAGGAACTATCCAAGTCATGCCCGTACAGTCCTCACGGCGAGGTTGCAATGCTCAAGAGAGGCCTCACCTGGCGGGGCTCTTTATCAGTATTCGTATAATCGTTTGAAAGCTTGTATCTTTTGCATTTTGACTTTTGATTTTTCAGCGATTGAATTGGACAAGGATCAGGGGGAATCGGCTCGAAATATGTTCCAGTATTCCGTAGTAACGATCATCTGCATTGTTTCCTGAACGGTCTAGCAGTGGGAGGAGATTCGGTTGAACGAACGAGTTGTTTGCTTGATGTGCGTTTGGGAGTCTGGTCGGCGCTGATGTCACGATTTCTCAGAGAGCCACTGATACCGCTGCTGCTGATCGGCGCTGCCTTCGTTAGGATCCTCGAGCTTGCCTTTTTCACAATTTTCCTTGTTTTACCCGAAAGACACCGACGTCGCCCCCCCGATGCTTTCTCGCTATATCTGTCTAGTTCCATCATTGCCTCTTGGATCGCATTTTCCAATTGCATGTTCAATTTACGACTTCTATAAAAGACAGGGCAATTTTTGTCATTCACATAATGATTTAGTCGAAAGGTTAGGGTTAGGCTACTGGGAAAATGTCAAATATTCAAATTGAAGAGGAATTTCCAACGTGGGGCGCAGATATCGCAGATTGAAGGTAAACTTATGATTTAGAACGATAGAACTGCTAATTAGAACGCGTTTTTCCCGAAACTATGATTTTCAAAACGGTGTACACGATTTCACGACATCTAGTGAGCGGATTGACTTGTAATTTGGTACACTTGTTCAGTGTAATAGTTGTTTAGTCTTGGCGGACGTTTTTCTCTCTAATATTTTTTTTCTTCAGTTATTAACTATAATGTTATTTTATGTCGATTAAATTTTTTTTCGATAATTCAAACACGATAACAAAAAAACTGAGTCACGTCTTACAAGGAAACCATTTCCGGTGTCCCCCTCCAATTTCGTTCATTTTTGAATACGTTATTTCTCATCGAAATCGAAGAGACACGTATTTTTTTTTTATCGGCGTAAAAACGGTTTGAAGGGGTAAAATTCGCCCTCAAAGTCGGACACCCTCAGAGTGAATTTTGCACTTTTGCATATGTGGAATTAAGATATTAAGCGCATTTTTTATTATTCGCCATAAGAATGACTCTCGAATTGGTTTCATTCGAATATCTTATTAATTATTATATAATTATAGAATATATTAATTAATATCTTAAACTTTAAGGAGGAATTTAACCCCTTAAAATTGTTTTTCCGCCGATAAAAGAATACTTCTCTCTTAGATTTCGATGAAAAATAACATATCCAAAAATGAGCGAAATCGGATGGTGATACCAGAAACGATTTCCTCGTTAGCCAATATTATTTACTCTAAGAAGAAAAAAAAACTTTTTTTTTCGTTTCAGATCAACCGGCCGGCCAAAATCGAGGATACCATTGGCTCTCACGTTCGAAGGTCCTTCGCGAGATTGTTTATAACTTTTTCGATTGTTAATATCGTTAATGAAATTTCGTACACAACTTTGTCAATGTACGTGCAAATAAACGTCCGAACGATTTTCCAATAATCTTACTTTTTCCTTTAAAATTAATTTCGTTCAATGACCTGATTTACAGGTCGTCACAGTAGCCTAACCCCTTAACGAGTATTGTAGCTTATTACGATATACTATATGAAAAAGTAACTTCTCTCTCTCTCTCCTGCTTTCTCTCTCCACTTATGTACTTGACATTACGGTCTTTAATTATAAGAACAATAACGTTGAATTATGATTTGTATCACCATTTGGCTCAAGGCTTTGCCAAGGCATAGTTAATAATCAATCAATCAATCAATCTCTACCTTTCTCTCGCGCTTGTTTTCTATCATCCTTTTTGTGAAATATACATGTGCCGTGCGTGCGTGCATACATACAATATACACACTGCCCCTACGACAACGCAATATTTACATACAAGAAAAAACATCCGTCGATAGCGAGGACATTTTAGGGATTGGAATCATTCGTGAGTTCATTTGTTCCGGCAATACACTTGTCGATGAGGTGTTACAAAACTGTGCCAGGGCTAGTTGTTACTGCGTGTGAGGTGGATTTATTGTCAAGCAGCATGTACCATTCGTGAGATGGTACAAGTTAAATACAAAGTATAGTTGTGACACCAAGTGAAGACAATTCCCTGTAGCCAATACCCAAGCGGATCGATAGAACGGCACCACCTCGATTTAGCCAATACCCTTCAAGTTGGGGACACGTGGAAGCTGCGCATTTAAATCCGCACAGTTGAGCTTTTAGTTAGCGATACAGATACAGGCGTTACTATGCTTCCAGAGCCGTTGTGATGTTGCTGATGCAAACGCGCCACCCGACGAACTTACGGCAGAATTTTCAGAACCTCATTACTGGACAAAACGAACGCCTGTCCGTTTTAGCCGGTAAAAAGTTTTCGAAATCAAGTAGACATCACAAAAGTGACATCCAACAGCTTGTGAATTTTTAACATCGCCGTCATTGACATCACCCAAGTTGACGCGAATTCACATCTCGTCTATGTCAACTTTAGCGCTTGGAATACGATGCTCGAGCAACTCGTAGCATGTTTATGAACACAGCTGATGGAGATTGACTGTCGTGAACTCGAGACAATGACTTTAGCACTTTTGGAATAACCTCTCTTCAATTAACGGGCTACATCTACCTAGGTCGGTCAAGCATTGCATTGTGCAAAAAATTTTCAAAGTCGGTGGACACGATATCCCGAGAACCACTTGATGAATTATTTCCAAATTTAGAGGAAATACGATGAGAAACATTTTAAAGTCGTTGACGATCTCTCTTTTTTAAAATCGATTCTCGTTTTTTAATAGTTACGTAAAAATGACGACTTTTTTCATAGATTTTGTGTGCTCGAGTTTCAATTCGTCGCCACGGTGTTGAAAAAAGTGATTTTGAAAATCGACGATCGTCAAGGACTCGTATTTATCGTAAACTTGAATAACCCATTTGGTTTTTAGATTTCGGATGGATCGTTTAAGCTGGAGAGTGTCCACCGCCAAACGTCGCGAAAAAATGTCATCATTTGCGGCCATGTTTTTGTTGTTTTCCTGTATTTTTTGGTAATTTTTTTAGTCTCAATATATGTACCTTTGTGTTAACAAAATGCGTTTCTTTTTCACCAACCGTTTAACAGAAGAAAAAAATCAGAATTTGGCCATTTTTCGAGGCTCTAGGTAGATGTAGCCCCTTAAGACCGATTCGTTCATCATCCAGTTCTCAAGTCAATCCTGTGATCCTTATAGTATTTTTGATATTGTCGGTTTTAGATATATCTGCTGTAAGAACGGTAGTCTCCGTTATCGGTGACCGACTTGTCGTTGGTGTATCAATAGAGGAGCCATCTGTACCGAAAGACGCCTCATCGCTATCAGGGCCAACATCCACCAAAGCGAAGAAGAGCGGAACTACGAAAAAACAACCAATCGACTCGCTCTGCTCAGCTTCCATGACATGAATTCAGTTGGTTGTTTGCTTTTTCCTACTCATCTGCGCTTTGGTGGATGACGGGCCCCAAGCCCATCATTGGATGGCCGATTGAAATAATTCAAGCTCTTGAAATCAGTCTTTTCCGTTGCAGTCGGTTCGGAGACTAGTCATTGTGACGTTGAGATTTATGTATGGTTTCAACATTCCGACGTGGTTCAAAACTAACAACATTTTTTGTAGTAAGCTCTTGATACATTGCCTGACTTTGAACTCCGATTACGGTGATGTGAAACAAGTGCGGGGGTGATAGCAACGATGACTCTGATGAGAGAAGGAAGAAAGGGTTTGGCATCATGGTTGGCATCATGATGGTTGACCGGTAAACTCTTGAATCGCAGCGAACCTAGCGGCATTGACCAGAACTACAAGTCTGTCTTCGCTAAAGCGAATATTCGCCACTGAACCGTGTCTTTTCGGACATCTGTGCAAGCCCGCGAAAGCAGCTGTTGAGCTTATGCTTAGAATTTTAATTGCGCGTTAAAGCTACAGAGAAAATTATTGATAAAACAAAAGAATGAATAATCGTTTACCGCCTCGCAATGAAAGATAGTAGAAGCTGCACCAATGCGTTAGGCTGTTAGGTCGATTGTAGATGTTACGGAACGCTATTGTACTTGGGTTATGATTGGAACTACGCGAAGTTAGTCACAGTCGGTACACGAAATTAGCCCTTAACACAATTGCGGTTTGTTAGTTATGTGCCAATCTCCTGATTTAAGGGTTTCGATGTTTTCATGAATTTCAGACTGGAGGGGTTATTATTACGCGCGCGATGTACTTATTAAGACTACGTTACACGCGAGTTGAGGGGGGAGATCCCTTTATAAGGTAAAGATGAGCTTACGACTGAAAATGAGATCTACGAGGAAGCTGAGCGACTACTTTATGCCCCCGGAATCGCAGATCAATCGGTAGGCAATTTAGTCACAAAATGTTTGTCTTCAAACTTCAAGGGAATAGTTACTTTTAGGCGAGGTAAAAATTAGCTGATTTTCATGATTTTTTTTTTGAATCATGAAATGAAGATTTCTTCACTACTTTTCATACTTAGGGTATGTTTTATTACTACTTTAGGCTGTTACATGGTATTTTTTTATTAATCTTTAAAAATGGCCGACGTATGGCACAGTCTTCTAAACTGGCGTGACGTGTAGCTAAAAAACTAATCGACCGATTTTTATGAAATTTGGCATACATCTTTCCAACCTCACTATCTAAAACATGACCCTGAGGGTTTTCGAAAATAGAGGAAAAAGTATTTTTCATTGCAAAATGTAGCCATTTTTTTTCGGAAAATTTAATATTTTTGTTTCAAAGAGTACCACTTCATCGATTTTCAACATTTCTCACTTTTTCTTGGTTCATATTCTGCGCATGAGTGTTAATGAAAGAAAAATCTGCGTTGGTTTTTTTTCCGATTAGTCCCGCCGACGCTAGGTGTTACGCCGTCCGGCAACAAAAAAAATACCATGTAACAGCCGAAAGTAGTAATAAAATATACCCTAAGACTAAAAAGTCGCGAAGAAATCTTACCATAAAAAAAAATTATGAAAATCAGCAATTTTTCCCTCGCCTAAAGGTATCTCATCCCTTGAACGCGTTCTCCTGAAAACCACTTTTTCGTGAACCTCGTACAAGATAACTCAAAAACTATCCGATCGATCATTTTGAATTTTTGCACACTTTCAGATAACACAATTACCATCGATAGAAACCTTTAAAATTATTTTATTTATTTATTATTGAATTATTAAATTTATTATTCAAAATTATTAAAATGATTTTCCTTTAAAATCATTGAAAAAAACTACTTCTTTATTAACAAATACTGTAGTACAAATATCATGAAAAAAAAAAAACAATTTTATTTCAACCACGTACCATTAGTTGAATTTTCACTTTTCTTTGAATTTTTGGGGTTCATATAGGGCCTGTGGGTCTCAGAAATCTAAAACTTCTCGGCTCTGATGTTTCACATCGATGCACCAGGCGCTATACTGTACGCCGTGAAACGACCCAGGCGGCATTCATCCCTGAAGCGTCGTACAACCACCAATTTTAAATATAAAAAAAAATCGTAAAATAAAATATGCAATAATATGTGCATAAAACACTAATTACGTAAAATAATTAATTTTAACAAGAAAACAAATCTAAAATTCGCTCATTTTCAGCTGTATAAATGGATCTCCTCCCTCAAAAGCACGCAAGGTACCATTTTATAGTACGGATGACGGATTCGTGTAAGTTGGGGGGGGGTGGTGTGAAACGTTAGTAGTACGTCCGTGATATAGTTCGTTAAGAGAAGTTACGATGGTGCTAGATTGGTGTTATGCAAAAGTATTAACTGGGTAGTATTGCGACTCACTTCCTAACTCTTTTGCGCGCCCGGTGATGAGCTTCGAGGCCGTCGGAGAGAGACTTGAGGGTCTTGATTTGGACATGGGTCAACCCGCTGGCAGCCCCAGCTCCGTACCATCGTACACCGACGGTCAAACTTCCGGGTGGTCCGACGGTTTCGACTTTGCCCGGCCAGGCCGAACTCCCTAGGGCTGCACCCCAAACGAGCTGTCCAACCTCGAGCTTCCAATTGTTCCCACCATCATCATCATCATCACCATCCTCATCCTCATCATCCTCCTCCTCCTCCTCCGCCTCCTCCTCTTCTTCCTCTTCCTCATCAACCACGCCTGATACTGATGGGCCAAATACAAGCAACTTTTAACCTTCGCTTCACACGAAGAAGAAGAAGCAGCGTATCGACACGTCTCGCTGTGCCCGCCAAATGCCCTTGCCGGAAACTTGCAAATGCGTCGCGAAACTCTCCCCGATTAACGCCCCGCTAAGCGCGCGCTCCTTGCCACAACTCTTCGTTATTCGACCTTTCGCGTCCCTGTGGCAGTACGGGGATCGCGTGTGCGCGCGTAAATATGCACTTGCGATGGCAGTAGTGGTAGTAAGTGGTAATAGCAGCGTGGGGACTGGCAGCTGTGGTAGTAATTAATAGTAGTAGCAGCGTATCGCATTCGCTCGATGTGGGTCGAACGTTTGTCACAAACGACCTCTTTGTTGGATGATCTTGTGCCATCGAAAGTTTGTTGCGTGTAATAGTGGCAATGTGTGCAGTTACGGGCTACATCCGAAAGGTGTCTCAAAATGACCTGACGTTTTAAGTTGCGCGCCATTTTTTTTTCGTGGCGAACATATGATACTGATCTTTGAGAACTGATTGACAATTGAGTTTCAGTCATGGAGAATTACACGATCGAGCAACCCATAGAAATTGTTGTTTCCTGCATTGTTACTGATGTCAATGGGCCACCATCGTGTGATTTGACGCCGTTGGACCTCTTTCTTTGGGGTTTTCTGAAAGGATAAGTGTATGACGATGATCCACAGACCATTCCGGGGCTCAAGGAAGCAATTGGACGCACCGTTAAGGGGTCAGGCCACAGTAACGGCTATAAAATCATGTGCAAATTTAACAATTTTTTGCGTATGAAAAAGTGATTCGCTCGGAAAATTAATTACACATCTATTTAGTATGAAGATCAAGCTGTTAGAAAATATATACATTTTATTTGTTATTTGCTAAATGGCCGACTACTCGAAACAGTTATAACGAAATTTTTTACACTTTATGAGCAGTTATAACGAAATTTTTCACTGAAATTTCATTTCTTAAGGTCAAATACCTACAACGTTGAATAAAACAATATTTTTTAGATTCCGTACGTACTTCTCTAGGTATTCTAATGTAGATTGACGAGAATTTTTGTTTTTTGTTCTAGTTAAAAAAGTGTCGATGCTAAATGTCACGCCGCGGAGCGCCTAAAAGAAAGATAAAAGAAAATATTAGTAGTCGGCCATTTTGTACATCGAAAAAAATATATATATCTATTTTTTAACAGCTTGATATTAATACTAAATAGATGTGTAATTAATTTTTAGAGTGAATGACTTTTTCATGCGAAAAAAAATTGTTCAATTCGCACATGATTTTATACCGGTTGCTGTGACCTAACTCCTTAATGAAATTAGTCTGCAATTATGCGAAAATGTTATTGAACATTTCGTCAAAAGAGTGAACATTTGCAAACAGGGACAGCCATCTATCGGATATTGTGTTCCACACATAACCTCTATGTTTGTACCTTATATTAATGTGAAAATATTCGTACTTTTCAAATGAATAAAACGTTTTATTGGGAAATTAAAATGTCAGGTCATTATGAGACACCCTGTGCCTAGGTGGGTCAAAAAATTGCATTATCCAAAAAAATTGCATTATCCTCAAATTTAATTAGCTACAGCATCTAACACTCGGCCGGACGAGCGGTGGCAGCACCATACTTCAAACTTCAAACGCGTTTTTCTCGAAACACTGTTTTCAACGTCAGTGGACATATCTCGGGAACCACTCGATGGATTGTTTCCAAATTTACAGGAGATACGATGAGAAACATTTAAATGTCATTGACAATCTCAATTGTTAAAATCGATCTTTATCTTTCAATTGCTACATAAAAATGACGACTTTTTTCAAAGATTTAGTATGCTCCAGTTTCAATTCGTCGTCACGATGTTGACATTTTTTCAAAATCGACGATCGTCAACGCCTCGTATTTATGGTTAACTTGAATAACCCGTTTGGTTTTCAGATTTCGGATGGACCGTTTAAGCTGGAGTGTCCACCGCCAAACGTCCCAAAAAAATGTCATCATTTGCGAGTGGCCATGTTTTTCTGTATTTTTTGGTAATTTTTGTTAGTCTCTCAATATAATACCTTTGTGTTGAAAAAAGCGTTTTTTTTACTAAGCGTTTCCCATTTTTTCAAATTGAAATTTGGTCATTTTTTTCGGGCCTCTAGGTGGATGTAACCCCTTAAGCTGTCGTTGGTGCGTTATGCCTACTGGCGCGACATTGGTAAGATACGAGTGAGCCCTAATTTGACGCGAAACGTCGCGCGCAGCTCACATTACTGGAAAAAAAAATTTTATGATCGCCCTTTTTTCGTATGGATTGGAATCGTTAGGCTCCTTGGATTCGTGTCGCATGTACTGCTTAGGGGGAAAGAGAAAAAGAGAAAAAGGGAGAGAGAAAGAGAGAGAGAGAGAGAGAGAGAGAGAGAGAGAGAGAGAGAGAGGGCGCTTTCTGAAAAGCTTCGGAGAAAAGGACAATTTTTCAGTTCTCCTCGCCCAAAACGATGCAAAATCCGCAACCGGATGACAAACAACACTCTTGCAAAATGACACAAGCTACGTGCACCAAACATTTCACGTAATTCGGAAGTGCGGATCAAAATTGCTATTCTCATTCCGCTACAACATTTTTCAAGTAGGATAAAGCTCAAGCACGACCAATGACATTGAAGCGACACAAGCATGCTCCAAAATGGGTAAACCTTCACCGATGGGAAAACAGGATTCGACCAAAAGGCACACAAGTTTGAGGGGTTAGGCTACTGCAAAAGTGACGAACGCTCGTTCGTCGCTTGAGGCAACTCAAATTAAAAAGAAAGATCCAACAAATCGGCAGGAATCGCAGATTGAAGGTAAACATGTGATTACAACGATAGAACTGATAGTTCAACTTTAAGGGGTAAGGCCACTGTAAATTTTGCCAGACGAAAATTTGGCCATCGAAGGACAAATGTATGGTGCTGGGATTGCAGACTAACGGTAAATTTTTTTTTTTACCTTCTTTTTTTTATTTTTTCCAATAAAAAACTATTCGCAAAACTTTAAACGGGTTTTTCTCGAAATGCGGTTTTTCAAAATGGCACGCAGCATCACTCGAACAATTTTCATTTTTTTTACTTGAAATTTTGACCAGATGTGAACATTAACATTATCTTGAGAATGTCGATCGGGATTTTCAATAACTTTATTTATTGATTTTTTATTAACAAAAAACTAGCCGTTTTTTTCGTCAAAAATCAATTTTTTTTTTCAAACGCACGCCAAATCCACAAAAATTGATACTTTTTAAAATCCGATCGACATTCTCTAGCTATAACCCTCTAGATTGATGGTTTTTTTTTTGTTCTAGATTCAAAAGTGCACCAGTGGTGCTGCGTGCCGCGGAGCCCTGCAAGCAAAACATGCCCCGGGAAGATAGCTGTGGAACCGCCATTTTGTTTTTTTTTTGCTGTAAAAAAATTTGATAATAAAGTTTAATGTATGCCCGATAACGCCCTTAAAAGTTTTTTTTTCAATTACCTTCAATTTTGGAAGCAAAAAATTCGTGAAAAAACCTTTTTTTTTGGACCGTTACAGTGGCCTTAGGCCTTGACCGCGTTTTTTCTCGAATCTTTTTTTGTCAAAACGGTGTACACGATTTCTCGACATCTAATGAACGGATTGACTTGACATTTGGTACGCTTATTTAGCGTAATAGCAGTTTAGTCTTCACCGACGTTTTTCTTCTTAACATTTTTTTTTTCATTAGTTATTAACAATAATGTAATTTTTCCTCGAAAAATCGAAGAAAAAAAACAAAATTTGTTTTTGATGATTGTACACGATAACAAAAAAGCCTGGTCAAGTCTTAGCCAATATTATCTATTTTAAGAAGAAAAAAAACCTTTTCTCCAGATCAATACACTGTTGAGCCTCTCACGCTCAAAGGTTCTTCACGAGATTGTTTGAGGAGCTGGCGAAAAAAACCGGACTTGACCACACTAGGTCATTTTTTGTCGTATTCTTCAAGCTAACCTTTAGCTCCCGAAATATTTTGCATCAAATCCGGTTTTAAACACCTTAAAAATGGTTGAAAACTGCCTTTTCAAGCAAAAATCGACTTGTCGATAGCTGGCTGGATAAAAAATGCGTTGTTTTCTCATTTGCAATCGAGCGTTCTGGATTATTAAATTGATAATAATAAAACAAATTTATATTTATTATCAATTAAAATTCGGTATTATCATAAAATTCATTTTACTCATATTCACGATTCAATCATATTCATTTGATTATTAAACTCATATTTTTATCATCAATTTGAAGCCTTAGGCCACTCTAGAAGCGCAAAAAATAGGACTTTTGGGGATTTTTGTTCAGAAAAATTACGAAATAAATCGATATTACAAAAAAGGGTGTTTATCATACAAATCAGTGACTGTATACAATAATTTTTTTGAAGCGATTCATTTTAAAAGGGCGGCTGTGCAGCGTTTATCTCAAAACTGCATTTTTCAAGTTGGGCGGAAACATAACTCAGACAATTTTCAACCGATTCACTTGAAATGTTGAATGTATCTTGAAAAATATATCGTCCATGGAAGTACGTAGGATTTTTTTTTATATCCCACAGTTTATTTGTTATTAACAATTATCTGACGATTTTTTAGGCAAATTTTTGGAAAGTGAAAAGTTTGCCTAAAAAATCGTTTTAGGCAAATCGGTTTTGAGATAAACGCTGCACAGCCGCCATATTGAAATTAATCTTTAAAAAAAAATTATTGTATACAGTCACTGATATGCATGATAAACACCCTTTTTTGTAATCTCGATTTATTTTGTACTTTTTCCGAAAAAAAAATCCCCGAAAAGTCTATTTTTTCGGCCTCTAGAGTGGCCTAACCCCTTAATAATCATACACAAAGTCTTTCGATTGCAATTAAAAATGCAATGTATCTTCCATCCAAATGCAAAATTAACAATCCAGCTTAAAAATCCTAACTCATCTCTTGGCTATTTTGGTTTCCAACCTCTCCTGCGAAAAAAGTAATTAATGAACAAGGTCAGTTTCGTTCGGTCCTCGTTTCCAACTTATTTAATTATTTTATTATTAATATTTTTTTTCGAAACTTGGTACACAACTTTGATAATGTGCATACAAATAAATGTCACAACGATTTTCCAATCAACATTAAATTGATTCTTCCTTTCAATTTGTTGAAAGGACGAAATGAGTCATCCTTCCAATCAATGAATCAATGAAAATTGATTTCAATCAACTTCAAATTGATTCTTTAAATTGACTCCTTCAAAACGAATTTTCTCAAATAATCCCGATTTTCGAGCGGTCACAGTAGCCGAACGCCTTAACGAGCGACCGGAGTGTCGAGCGGATCAAAAGGAAAGGGTGTTAGTGCGAAGGGTGTTACTACGAAGCGTTTGCAAAGTCCCGACAAACTTTCACTGTAGCCCAACGAGAAACACTTGATTTTCTTTTGCGTATCAAGATATACATATCAAAATACTGACCATCCTGGTCTTCATGCAGAATCGGGTGCATGTCGTGTACGGAGGTGAGCTTTCGCTTGATTCCCCGGCTCTCGCACCTCCCCGTGCTCATCACACCCTCGGTTTGTTCCGATGTCTCCGAAGCATAGATCTGCGTTAAAGACAACTCGATCATCTCATACACAATTCTACAGCAGTTGCATGCCAGTTTTAACCTCGTCGACTTTTCTCCTCCTCCTCCTCCTCCTACTGCCCCCCTCCAAAAGTATCCATCAATGAAAATCATCATACGCCGTACAATCGTACGTACAAAGTCGATTATCGGTTATTATTCTATATTTGCCGACGAAATTGTCATCATTAGTACACAGTTTACCGAACAACAATGAGATCGTACTCGGGGCAGTATTTAAACACGACATGCGATATAATTGGCAAATACAAAAGTGATAACAGGCTCAACGAATAAACCCGAATAACACATGCTCTCGACGACGCATTTGTGTGGCCAAGGAGAATGTTTAATAATCAATCGTAAGAGCAACATCAATTGTTCCAATTGAGCATGAATTTATTGAAAAAAAAAAAGAAACAAAAAAACATGATAAATGCCGGACGTATATATACATTTGCGTATATATATATATCCTGCAGGGGGCTTCCGTGGAGGAAGTACCTGATAACTCGATTGTTATTACATTATTGCCATGTACGCTTTAAATAATAAATTCTAAAGATGATTGTAAGGTTCGTCCTATGAAGAAACTGTGGAAATAATGTTAAATACAAACTAATTACAAACTTAATAATATATATGTTCGAGTACGAATTCGTTGATTCAATTGTATATGTATATGTATATATGCATACATAAATACATACATAAAAAAAAAAAAAGCGTGATTAACTTTTGAGAGCCCTAATCGCGATAAAGTGCCTCGCTCGCGAGAAAAAAAAAACAAACAAACAAACAAATTTACAATAATATCGATCCAACGAACCCGCGCGAGTATCCTCATGGAAGCTCGGGCCACGATTTCTCACAATCGTTCCCATCTGACTCGTTATCTTTGCACGAGGTTTGGCGATATTGCCATTGGCGTGTTGCGGAAAGACGACGACGATACGAGTCGGTATTATCGGGATATATATGGGGATAGAGGGATGTGGGTGGCAATAGCTGCGGATAAACGGCGACATCGAAGCCCGTTACTTTGTCGCACGGGTAGGATAACGTGGGGGAGCCCCGAGCGGCTAAAGTCTCCGATTGAATCATGTTGGAAAGCTTATTGTCAATTTGTCGAGGATCGAATTGGGAAAAAAATTGCGTCGCGTATTCGGAAACGTTGTCATCAGGTACGTCGGTGTTTTCGTCGTCATCGTCATCGTCATCGTCATCGTCATCGTCATCGTCATCGTCTTGCTCATTGCTCGGAGTTACAAAGGTAGAATGATAGTGGTCGGGTGAATGGGAATCGTTAGTGGTTATCGGTAAAAATGGCCCGCGTTCGAGCGACGACTTGTCCATGTGCTTGGTGTTGTGACGATTATAGAGGCGGGGTATGTATTTATTATGAGTGAATAGTGGTAATGGATTGTCCTCGTACTCGTCGTACGAAGATGGACGATCGTTTGAGTTTGAGATTATATCGGATTTATCGACGATCGGCTGATCCACCGGCGCAGAATTGTCCACTGTGTCTGAATATATTGAATGATTTGGTGACGAGGTGTCCATGTGCTCCGAGTCAGGGTGTGTGTATTCTGGGTGTGTCGTATCGGCCCCTTGTTCCGTATCTATTAGGATTAGACGACCCGCTTCTCCGCTGACCCCATTCTCTACGGAGCTACCAACCTGGATCCCTGTCGACACGGTAGACTCGACGTATGCTTGATGTCCATCGTGCTGTGGCTGCTGCTGTTGATGTTGCTGCTGCTGCTGCTGCTGCTGCTGACGACGATCCGATTGGCTCGGGGCTATCATCTCCTTTATAGTCGCGATCTGCTGTATCCTCCAATCGTCCGTCATCGCGTGAATATCGGCCGAGTCCGGCTCGCTACTCGTGATGCAATGGACCATCGGCTGTTGGGATTAAATAAACACCGTCAATTTTTCACGAGACAGCTACGTTGCATGGTGTTTCTCAATGTGTAAACCATCGTCTTATCCTAATGGGAGGATTTTGGTTCAAGCATTGAAAGCTTTAAAGTTTCATAGAAAAATTCGTGAAATAATACGATTGCATCGTTGGGATGCAACGATTTTTTTGTTGCTTGAATTTCTGTTTTTCGTATAAAAATCCGTCATCGATTTTTGACGATGTTCGTTGAACGTTTAAAATTGAAATCGGCGAAAAAAATATTGGTTATAATATTTAAAATGAGGAAATAGAAATATTTCACAAAATTTCGTTGCACTCGAACGATGCAAACTTCAACATCGTGAAATAATCGTGTTTGGTGGTTAGGCTAGTCTGAAAATGACGAACACTCGCAAGTCACTCGAGGCAACTCAAATTGCAGAGGAAGGTCCAATGTATGGTGCAGGCAACTCAGGTTTAAGGTTAACCTATTATTACAACGATAGAACTGCCAGTAGATCGTTTAAACGCGTTTTCTTTTCTCGACGCTATGTTTATCAGAACGGTATACACGATTTCTCAACAACTAATGAACGGATTGACTTGAAATTTGGTACACTTATTCAGTGTAATAGTAGTTTAATCTTGAGCTAGATTTTTCTTATTCGCGATTTTTTTCCTTTAGCTTAATGAAAATCGCAAGAAAAATATTAACATAAAATTTACGAACTCTTTTTCGTTGATCTAAACACGATAACAAAAAACGCTCGGTCAATTATTAGCCAAAACTATCTATTTAAAAAAAACTCGTTTTTTTCGAATCAAGCAGATGCCCAAAATCAAGTACACCGTTGAGTCCCTCACGTTTAAAGGTCCTTCGCGAATTTTTTTTATAACTTCTTTAATTATTAATATTTTTAATGAAATTTGATACACAACTTTGTTACGGTACATACAAATAGATGTGCAAGCGATTTTTCAATCACCTTACTTATTCCTTCAAAATTAATTTATCTTTATCCTTCGCGGTTTCGCGTTCTGGAGTGTTATTCAAGGGTGGTCCACAGAAACGAAAATATAAAGAAAATTATTCTCTACATTTCGTACATTTGAACCATACTCGAAAAATCGATTGTTTTTGAGTTATTTAATAAACAATTTTTTTTTTGTATTTTAACCATTTTTTTAGGGGCTGAAGATGATATCGGCGAGTGATGATCAAATACTCGATCGACGCGTCTTTTCAAGGGCTACAGCGTTCCCATTTGAACAAAAAGTGTACGATTTTTTTCTAAAGAGTTGTTGAATTAAAACTGATTTTTCAAAATTTCACCCCACTTTTTCACCCTTAAAATGAATTTTCACGACTTCGGTGCTGTGGACAAAAGTTGTGGACAAAAGTTGTGGACAAAACTAAAGCCCGGATTTTTCTGCACATTTTGTCTCACGGCGCCGACCTCATAGGGGTTGTAGTTTGGCATTAATCCACCCCCATCTCCTTTCATCCCCTAAAAAAACCCTACATCCCGATTCATAGGCAAACTTGGATTTAGCACGCGCGGCACCTACAAAATCATCTGTTAAAAAACTAGCCTTCTTCTAATGTTGTCCGATTCCGGTGCTTATGGGTCAGCTGGGGTCATATTGACCCCAGCTGACCGCAGAGTGTCAAATAGCCCTGATTTTCGTCTCCAAATTAGCCTAACCCCTTGATAAATTCCGCCTATAAATCGGTCCACTAGCCAGAAAAGTCATATTTATTTATCGCATCGCCCCCCGCGCGCCCCTCCGTCGTTCTTACCGTTGACGAAGAATGTCGATGTGACGTAAGTTGCGGTGCGGGCGATGCGGCTCCGTGTGTCGTCGTATCGACGGCAGGGCTGTTGGAACGTTGACTATTCCCGGGACTGTGGGTGGTCGTGTCCGGTGGCGATCCTCCTTGTCCCATGAGTTTGCAGTTGGTGTGATTAGTGGCAGCCGCTGTTGCGACCGCGGTTTGCGTCGAAACGGAATGTCTCACCATCGATTGATTGTAATGTTGTTCGTCGTTCTGTTCGGCCTGACTCTTGGCGACGATCGATTGGCCAGCAGCAATTCGCTGATTCTTCGTGCTCCCTATGGTACTGCTGAGGGCGTGTTGTTGACGATTGGCACCCTCGTGCGTTTGTTCTTGATGACGGTTGTGATGATGATTACCATTATTATTATTAGTATTAACATTACTATTATTATTATTAATATTATTATGACTATTATTATGATTATTGAGAGACTTTTGTTGATGCTTTTGTTGTTGCTGTTGGTGCAATATTTCCGTATCGGCGCACTGCGCGGATTTGCCCTTGTTCACGATAGCCGAATTCACAACGTACGACTGATTGAGATCGACGCTCATTGGCGATCTCTCGACTCGGTTGACATTGTTTACGGGCGACGGAGCCGTTTGAAAGCCCGATATTTGACTGTTAGAGACCATGGTGGTTTGTTGCTGAACGATAGTGGTGTTTTGTTGCACGAACGTTGTGTTTTGTTGATTGGACGAGGAGGATACGGCGATGTTTTGGGACGTTGCGCAAGGTACCATGAGAGTTTGACCGTTCATTTGGATGAATTCTTGCTGAGCCTGCATAGCCTGAGCGGGACGTACCTGCGAGGTATTGAACGTTATCTGCTGATTGGGATTGACACTCGCGACGATGGGACTCAGTTGATTTCCAAAGGAGGTCGAGCCGTTCATGAGAAATTGTCCACCGTTTGGCGAGAGAAATTGCGCGCCGGTGCTGTGCTGTTGAATTATTTTGCCGCCGCTCGCTTGCGGGGCTCTTATGACCATACCGGCTGGTGCTGTCGCGAGGATACCCTGTCCCGGTCCGAATATACCGGCGCTGTGACTCTGCACCGGTGTCAAAACGTTTTGCCCGTTGACGTTCTGTATCTGCAGTTGCATACCGAGATTACCCGTGTCTTGGAGCAACGTGGCCGTCCCGTCGGTCGACATAACCATACTTCCGAGGCCCGATACTATGAACTGCGGTATGGTCGGGAAATTTTGCATCATTCCGGTCGTGCCGTTCAACAAATTCACCGGCTGCAGCAAATTAATTTGCTGCGACGGTTGTGAATTCGTGATGATTTGTTGTGTGTTGAATTGGGCGGCTTGGGCGCCACCAGCCTGGCCGTTCATGACGAGCTGAGCGGGCGCGCCGCCTTTGCCCGGCACGATCGTAAGCGCTTGGAGCATCGAACCACCGAGGCCCGGCGATTGGAAGTTCTGCTGTGCAAAGTTCGACTGTGACTGGAGCAGCATCCCCGTCGTGGAATTCTGCTGTGACGAGGCTATTTGCAGCATCGAGGCGATCGTTTGCGAATTGTTTTTACGCTTCTTGTAGACCTTTTTCTTGTTGACGGTGGATTCAGCTGGTGAGAGTAGACCCGCCGATTGCCTGATCATACTTTGACCGCGGCCGGCTTCTTGCTGATTGGCCTCGAGAATCGACTGCGCGTTTTGCAACACGTTTCCCGTCGCCATTGCGAGATGAGGTATCTGAACATTCTGCCCGATGCCGTCCATCGTCATTACGCCGGGCTGTATGAGCACCGGCGCTTGTATCGTATTGACGAGTACGGTCGGTTGACCGAGCATCTGTTGGGCGACACCTACGGGTGGTATGACTTGATTGACACCGGCGTGATTCGTCACCATCGGCGATACCGAGAGCGGTGGCATCGAATTTCCATTTTGCAACATCTTGGTTGGATTTTGCGGAGGTGGCATGACACCGCCGATACTCGAGCCTCCGGTGCTCGCCATTATCAGCTGACCGCCACTCGACACGAGTATGTGACCAGGCGGAAAGGACGCAGCGGCGGCGGCAGCCGCAGCAGCCGCGGCCGCCGCGTTGTTCGTCGTTTGCTTCAAAATTCCACCGCCAGATGTCGCGAGTACGTTGTGAAGCTGAATATTCGATTGTTGCTGCTGATGCTGCTGGTTGTGATGATGATGGTGATGATGATGGTGATGATGACCGTGATGTATCTGTTGACCAGGCTGAGCCGTCGGTGCTGTATTCGTTTTAGGCACTTGTATACTGCTCACAACGCTCTGCACCATCTCCAACGGCGACTTCGACACGTTGTGCGTCGAATTGGATGGTATCGTCGAAGCGACATTACCGACCGAGTTAGCCGACACGGGTAGAATCATACCGGTCGGATAACCGTTGCCCGTTTGATGCTGCCTTCGCGAACCTTTCCCGTGGCCGCTCATGTTCGATACAATTGGATTGGACAGAGCCGAGGAGGATGCGTTTATCGAGACGGTCGCGGTATTGGCTCTACCGGCTAGTACCGACGTGATCGTGTTGCTACTGAAGGTATGTCCGCTCGCCATTGTCGTGACGATCGTGCTGGACGCGACCGTGCCGCGTTGTATCACCGGGTCACGCTGGCTCGGGTGTTGCCGCTGTTGCTGCTGGTATTGGTATAGTTCTAGCGTGTTTTGGGACGGATGCGCGCTCGAACGCACCGACAGGTGGAAAGGCACGTTTTCGACGGACGACAGCGCTAGCTGGGATGACGGTGGAGGTGGACTGGGCGATATGCTGCTCGACACCGTAGTCGTCGTTGGATAACGATTCGCAATGCCGGTTAGGCTCTGCTCCTGACACCCGTGAGGCTTGTTCCAAGTGGCGTAAGCCGCGGGCCCGAGATTGTGATGATAGCCGGTTGGCTCGAGGGGAGGCGTCGGCAGAGGGACCGCGGAGGTTGAACAAGAGTAGGGTGTAGCCGGCTGGGAGTAACCACTCTGGGGCGTCGAGGGCTCGGATGAGTTACGCGGTGTCGGAGGCTGCGAAAGTGCCGAATTCGAGCTCAGCGGACTTTCCGAATTGGCGAGACTACCGCTACTGCTGCTACCGGCCGGTGAGCCGTAACTCGTGCTAACCGTGCCACCCTGTATCGGCCGAGGATCAACCTGACGCTGAGCTTCGTTGAAGGAAAATCTCTCCGCGTACGTCGAGGATGTCACGGGATCGTCCGGTTGATCGGCACGATACGCGTCACGATCGTCGCCGTATTGATCTTGCATGTAGGACGATCTCGTGTCCGGCTTGTCCGGGCGAACCGACTGGGTGTAGAAGCACGAGGAATTCTCGGCGTTCGAAGGTACGCCGCTACTGTGCACCAGCACTGGTGACGTAGCGTGGTTCTTCACGGACTCGCGCAGTGAGGGCCTCGACTTTTGAACGTAGATAGCCGCGTTCTCGTTGCGAATCGCTTGGTCGACGGGCTTGTCGACTTGCTCCGTTGCGGTGTCGCTGGCAAATGTGTTGTTTACGCGGGAACTGGCGAGTCCGGTTTGTCGCGATATCGTGCTGTTCAAGAGTGCCGTCTGCTGGGCAAGATATCCGCTCGGATCCTCGAGAAAGGACGGACTGTTGACGGTGTCGTTGGCGATCGAGGATATTTCATTGTCGTTGCGATTCTTGGTGTCGTCGAACTTTTCACTCGAACTCGAGGGTTCGGCGCCAATGGCGTATCTCGTCTCGCCGTGATTGTGATGTCGTTGCTTCTTGTTGGTCGCTTTGCCGGACTTTGGCTTCTTCTTGGCGAGCTCTTCGGTCCATGCGAACACTTGGGGTATGTGATGATGCAGGGGAGGCACGCGATCGTAGGTGTTGCACGAGGCGTCTGGCACTGACAGGGGACAAGTAGCGGCTTGATTCTTGTAGGACGACACGGCAACGTTCGCCACTCTCATCTGCTGCTGCTGCCACATCGGCGCGTTAGCTTCCTGCTGTAAGTCCTCCGGATTACGAAAATCGCTGGATGTTCTTACAACCTGAGGAAATAGTTCCACCTGCTGGTGCTGGGGAATTTTACGGTCCGCGTTACCTTTGATACGGTCGGGGCAAACTTGCCTCGTTCCTAGTATCAGCTGCTCTTGAGAATATGCCGTTTGTAGTTGATTGCAGCTTTGCGACATCAAGCCTATGCCGTTTTGGACAATTTGATGACACTGCATTGGCGGTTGACTCGGCGTCAATGTCAGCTCGGATGGGTCGGTTCTCGCGGCGAGATCACAGGCTTCTGTGTCGATGCCCGTGTCGGCTCTTGTGTTCCGATGCACAGCTTCGATGTTACGATCGTTCAGCATCTGATTGGAATACTGTTGAGGCTCGTAGACTTGATCGGTCTGATGATTAATCTCCATGCGAAATCTGCTGTGATCCTCGGCCTGTATGGCATGCTGCTGCGGTTGACGATGCTGCACTTGGCGCAACTCCGTTTGATGAAGAAAATTCCTATTTGGATCGGCCATCGGGCCACACTGCTTTTGCATTGTGTGGTCCTTCTCGACGTTCCGGAGGGTAGAAATTTTGTGCTGGTTAACGATAACCTGAGGCTGCTGGTCCAATTGGCTCGCGTAGTGCTGTTGGCTCAATTGATTCGTTGCGATATTTTGATGCTGCTGACGATGGACCATTTGCATCTGCTGATGTTGAAAGGACTCATGCTGCGTCAAATTATTTACACGATGTCCGACACGTTGGCTCGCGGGATTTCCACCCATCGAGATGTTTGGCGTACTCTGCTGACTGAAACGATGCTGCGAATTCACCACTCGGGTTATGTTGGCATCCAAAATGGCCGCGGTACCAACGTCGATCGAACGATGACTCGTCTCGTGATTCGTTCGGTCGACGTGCGGCGAAGCACTTTCCGACGGCCACTCCTGCAATTCGGATTCGTTGGGATTAATTCTCGGTGTAACTGTCGGACGAGCGGATTCTTTGATTTGCCGACTCGGAGTACCGCGTTTCGGTGGGATTCATGTGGTTAATTTTTTTGCTAGATCGGTTTGTACACGTTTCTTTGGATGTGTCTAAATTATTGGGTTTTAAACTTAATTCCCGCTGTGTTTCGATGGGGTAACCATTCCCCGCTTTTTTAATCAGTCGAAGATTATGTAAACGTTTGCTAACAGCCATTTCAGTAACGTTTAACATATTGGACAATTCTTTGAGAGTCTGACATCGATCTTCATCGAGTAAGGCCTCCAATGCTTCATCTTCAATTTTTTTTCGACTCGCCTGGACGTTATTTGTCTTCAAGGTCAAAATCGTCAATTTTGAGTAGTCTTAAGGCTTTAGGCCACTCTAGAGGCCGAAGAAAGGCTTTTTGGGGATTTTTTTTTCAGAAAAGCTGCAAAATGAATCGAGGTTACAAAAAGAGTGTTTATCATACATTTCAGTGACTGTATAAAATAATTTTTTTTGAAGCGATTAATTTCAAAATGGCGGCTGTGCAGCGTTTATCTCAAAACTGCATTTTTTCAAGTTGGCCGGTAACATAACTCAGACAATATTCAACCGATTCACTTGAAATGTTGAATATTTCTTGAAAAATACATTGTCTATGGAAGTACGTAGGATTTTTTTTTATATTGCATAGTTCATTTGTTATTAAGAATTATCTTATGATTTTTTAGGCAAATTTTTGGAAGGTGAAAAATTTGCCTAAAAAATCGTCAGACAGTTGTAAAGTAAACCAGAGTAAACGGCGAGAAAAACAGGTAAACTTCGGGAATGTTTATCTCAAAAACTAATGTTTCGAGGTATGTTTAGGATTTTTTTAAAATCAATTCGTTGACTGGAAGCGATTCAAACGCGATTATCTCGAAACATAATTTTCAAAGTCGGTGCCAGATGTATCTCGAAAACGGCTTGTCCGATTTTGTCCAAATTTGGATACAACCTTCTTCGATAGTTTTTCTCGTTCGCCACGTAGGGGTTTTACATTTGATTGAACCATTGCTTTTTTATGCAATGTGTATGCAATCCAAAATCGTCGAAAATTACGAACGAAAAACGAATGTTAAATTAAAACGGTCGCAATTCCGTCAAAAATGAAAATTTCAAAAAAGTCCTACGTGACGAACGAGAAAAACTATCGAAGAATATTGTATCCAAATTTGCATAAAATCGGACAAGCCGTTTTCGTGATACATCTGGCAACGACTTTGAAAACTACGTTTCGAAATAATCACGTTTGAATCGCTTCCAGTCAACGAATTTATTTTAAAAAATTCCTAAACATACCTCAATGTACATATTTCCCAATAAAAAAAAACCCCGGATCCAATCGAAACATTAGTTTTTGAGATAAAAATTCCCGAAGTTTACCTGTTTTTCTCGCCGTTTACTCAGGTACCTCCCCTTAAGCAAATCATAATAGCCTTGTGAAACTTGCAAACAAAACAAAACCGAATAACCCAATAAACTCATCGGCAAATCAAACTGCCAACTTGAGAATAAGATAGTGTGCCTGATATAATGCATAATCCCGAGATCGGTACTCTGAAAGAATCATCAAACGATTATTGGGCAAAATCTGTTCGGAACTGTCAGCCGTCGAGCACTCCGAGTCTCCGTTAATCGATTATATCAAAAACCTGTGGATTTTTGGAGATCAGCGACGATTGCATCGAATCGGCTGTCGTTGGATCAATGACCTGGTTAGGTAGCTGCGTTATGGAAACCCCGGAGTAGATGTTGCCCGCAGCCGCTAGTTTCCGCTTCTTTTTCTTGCTCATCCCGTCTGTCGATCAAAAATCGGCAAAACAAATGACGTATGTGAAACGACGAATTCGGTTTTGTCAATGAGCCCGATTACTGGACGATAAGGGGCCGTACGCAAGTTACGTAACGCAATTGGGGCCGTTACGGTCTATGTACGTGGGGGGGGGGGGGGGGGGGGGGGGGGGGGGGGGTCAAGGTTTGCGTTACGTCACGATTTTAAAACTGCCAGAAATAACAAAATTTCTGCATGTTCAAGTTTTTAATTTAAACCACGAGTGCTATTTCACCGTGGACAGCTCACAGCTTTCTATACGCAATGTCAGTTAAGGGGGAAAATCACTGCAAGAAATTGCACAGTATCTTTCCCACATCCCCCAAGCAAAATTTGAAGGACATTTTTTTAATTTATAATTCTTGAAAGTACATGTATTGAAAAATATGTTGGCAACATTTTTATTCACAAGTCCGAAAATTGACGGAGTTATAGTCACTTTAGTGAGAACAGGCAGCGCGACCGGTCAGTGCCCTCAGTCCCTACAGGTGTGGCATCATTTACAATAGATAAAGTACAGGCTCTTATTATTTTGTGAACTATCATGAAGATGAATAACCGTCATATCGCCCGCAACTAAATACTTCAACGTATCAACATTCTAAAAAAAAACGTAACTTTATATCAAGCAACACGGAACGAAAACTTTGGACGCGTTTTTTCCGAAACTAGTTTTTTCGACCTTGTCCGAGCGAATACTTAAAAACTTAGAAACCGATTTTCAATTAAAAAAAAAACACTTTCGTAATCGCAGTGACTAAGGCTGTACGTATCCGCGTTTTTGACATTTGATAATTACTATTTTTAAAGACTGCTTGAACACAGAAAAAGGGCCTTGAAAATAGAAAAAAATGTTCAAACTGTCGGCATTTTGTAAAAAAAAAAAAAAACAAAACGGCTACGCATAACGGTAGCTACATTTGTATAGATATCGATAAATTGTTGACTTTTAATTTACAGATAACCTTTCATAAAGATGTCGATGGGACAATGAAGAGAAATTTTTTCTTCGTCGTCCAATCAAGGCATATATCTCGGTTAATTTTCAAGATTTTGTCATAAAAATTGCTAAACTGAGAAAAAAAAACCAATTGAATCAAAAAAATATATTGGTTGATCTAAATAAATGTGCTGCTGCGGAATGCCACCCATATATGAGATTGTTACAATACTACAAAATATTGAAAAATGTGATTGATTTAAATAACATATTATTTTATTTGAAAAAGCTCTTCCGTTCTCTGAATATCTACATTATCCTTCAAACAAAATTATATTCTATTGAAATCATTCTATATACAATCCGTTGATGTATTGGATGAAATAATTAAGCGGTTGCTACAAACATTTTTTATTTCGTACAAAAATATAATCAATAGAATTAATTATTTCTTCACTACATTGGAACGAATATGCCATGGGACGTAAGTTTTTCAATTTGTTTTAAATCTTAAATAAAAAAGTGAGCATTAGAATGATCATCCACGATAATAGTGGAGGAAATAGTTCAGACATTTGCTTAATATTTCTCAATCAAAATAAAATATTAATATTTTAACGAATAATGTACTTGAAAATTAATATCGGATATGGTGAAAACAATAAAATATAACATATTTACTCAAAAGAAATTTTATTTGAATCAAACGAGCGAAATTCAATTTTCCTTGCGTACTCGAAGCAACAATATTCATGTTATGAATTGAAACGTTTTTTTTTCGTTCGTTGCAGAAATTGCATTCAAAACTGTATCATTTGTTCGCGATAATTTTTTAGATAGTTTCAATAATATATTGTTCTCGGCTAACAATATATCTTTTGAATGAAAAAAAAACTTTCAATTTTATCATGTTATTGAAGTCAATACCGTTTTGTTTGGACGAATAAACCCGATTATTTACACCAACAATTTTACAATTGAATCAACGAAATTTCATTTAATAACACCAATGATATTGGAACAATGATTTTTTTGTTCTCAGTGTATAAAACTCGATGAATATATACGTCATAAAATGAGTATAAATCCGTTCCTTTCATAATTAATTGTCTATGAAAAAAAAATCGCCATTATTGACGACAAAGTACCCGTTACGTAACGGAATAAGGGGGGGGGGGGTCTGGCCAAGCGTTACGGTCACGTTACGGGCGGAGGGGAGGGGGGTCAAAAATTGGGAAATTTTGCGTTACGTAATTTGTGTACGCCCCCTAAACGGTACGTACCCTTTCTCAATTGTTCCATCGAGTCCGTCGAGTTCGGCGAGGGGAAGCCAACGTGCATCGTAGCCACGGGTGTAGCAGCATCGAAAGTGGAGATCGGAAGATTTGGGGTCAAAGATGCGACCGGACTCGCAGCGCCGGTAGTCGACAAGAGTTTCCTCTTGTGATTGCAGAGCTTGTTCATTTCTCGCCTTTTACCTCGCTCCGGGCTCCAAGGACGTGTCGCCACCTAACAAGACAAAATATAAATCACGTTAGGCACGTTTTTGAGCCACTGCAAAGGCGTTTACTTCTGCAATGACGGAACATCCCTCGGTGTACCTGAAAGTTGAAATTCCAGACTTACAGACGACACTGTTTCGAAACAATGGAAAACTCGTCTCATCTCGTGAAAAACACCTGGGCACGAAACCCCCTTTTTTATTGTACTTCGTTCACCTTCGACGTTACTGAAATCCCAAGACAACGTACCCTCGGGGCCTCGGGTTCTTGCTTTTATCCCTCTTCTTCATTTTTTTCGTTCTTTTCTCTTTCTCATGCATCGCTATCCCCGTGCGTATGTATACATAAGCGCAGATGCTCCGTCTAGGTAAGCCGCCTTATACTCGTGTATTCGCACTGTTGCGCTTCAATCCCCATAGGTATTTTTGCGAACTATAACACGATGGACCGTACAACCGCGATATCGAGTACGTACGTAT